>OX402050.1:9427449-9879949 GCA_947859365.1 Archips crataeganus
TTCGGCGCGTGGAACGTGCGGACGCTTATTGATCGCGATGGCAATGCCTACCCTGAACGCAAGACTGCCGTAGTGGCTCGCGAACTTCATCGCTATAACGTAGATGTGGCTGCTCTCAGTGAAACACATTTTCCCGATGAAGGAGAGCTGGTGGAAGATGGTGGTGGCTACACTTTCTTCCGAACCTCGGCGTTCAGGCGTAGGATTTGCTGTCAAAAATCATTTAGTAAAGCGGCTTGAGGCCCTGTACACATCTCGGATCGCATTACCACATTGCGCCTCCACCTGGATAACGACAACTACCTTAATGTTATCAGTATCTATGCCCCAACGCTGGATAAATCTGTCTAGATGGCATAAATGCCAAAGAGCAGATTTTATTGCTGGACGATTTCAATGCCAGAGTTGGTCGGGACTATGAGGCATGGTCTGGAGTCCTGGGAAGACACGGAGTCGGCAACATGAACAGTAATGGTCGGTTGCTACTCAGTCTTTGTGCTCAATACCAGCTGGCAATATCGAACACTATGTTCAGACTTCCTTCCAAGTACAAGACAACGTGGATGCACCCAAGATTCAAACACTGGCATCTGATCGATTATGCTGTGGTACGGCAAAGAGACATCAGTCAAGTGCAGGTCACCCGCGTCATGCGTGATGCACATTTTTGGTGTGATCACCGGCTCATTGTCACCAAGCTGCGACTTCGACTCCTGCGTCTTTGAACGTGGAGAGGCTGAAAGACCGCGAGGTGAGGGAGAAGTATGCTGAAGCCTTATCTGGAAAGCTGTTGCCAGTCGATGAGGCAGGTGACGTCGATGCAGCCTGGAGAGGTTTGTCTTCCCATCTCATGGAAGCCGCTTCAAATATCCTGGGGACGAAAGTCCGGTGTAATGAAGACTGGTTTGATGAGAATGACGAACTCCTCAAGGAATCATTTGACAAACACCGAAACCTCTTGCGACAGCATAGTAGACGTGGTGGTTGCGATGCAGCAGTCAAAGCCAGTGATCATGAATTGCGTAAGCTGTCTCGACAGTTAAAAGATAAGTGGTGGCAAGACAAGGCTCGTGCAATACAGTTGCTCGCTGACACAAACCAGCTCGGGGAGTTTTATAGCGAGGTACGTAAGTTGCTCGGTACGTCATACCGGATTAGAGTGCCTTTGCGGTCACTAGACGGTACGCACTTGTTAGCAACTAAAGCGGACGTACTAAAGCGTTGGGCTGAACATTTTAACACGCTGCTCAATGTGGATCGATCAGCTGATCTACATAATATCAGCTTACTGCCTCAACTCCCTCTTGCCATCGAGCTGGATGAGTCTCTCACGCGCGATGAGGTTGTAACTGCCATCAGACAGCAGCAAAATAATCGGGCGGTTGACATCGACCTTACACCAGGAGAGCTGTTAAAATACGGTGGTGACGAGTTGTGCACGTTAGTCTGGGAGTTGTTCGTTCGTATGTGGGCAGAGGAGCGGATGCCGACGGATTTCAAGGTGTCGCGCATTAGTGCCCTTTATAAGAACAAAGGTGACCGATCAGACTGTAACTCGTACCGTGGTATTTCTCTTCTTTCAGCCCCTGGAAAGGCCTTTGCCAGAGTTTTACTAAACCGTCTGAAGAATTTGTCCGAAAGGATTCTGCCTGAAACCCAGTTTGGCTTCCGACCTGACCGAGGCACTTGTGAAGCTATTTTTTCCATACGTCAGCTACAAGAGAAATGTAGAGAACAGGGGCGTCAGCTGTATCTCTGTTTTGTTGACTTGGAGAAGGCATTTGATAGCGTGCCTCGTGAAGCCCTTTGGTTGGTGCTGGAGAAGCTCGGTTGCACGGAAAAGTTTGTAAGACTTCGTAGGCTCCTGCATGACGACATGCAGTGCTGCGTCTCCGTAGGCGGCGAACTGTCAGAGTTTTTCCTCGTCACCTGTGGGGTTAAGCAAGGATGTGTTCTATCTAGCACCCACACTGTTCGCATTATACTTTGCGGTTGTAGTGAAGGATGTCTTACAAAGAGTTTCCAAGGGAGTCCGCATCCGTTTCCGCACAGACGGCAGTCTTTTCAATTTGGCCAGGCTTAAGGCTCATACCAAAGTCTCGTACGCATTGATCACAGAGATCATATACGCAGACGATCTGTGCTTTGTAGCAGAATCCCCAGAAGACCTGCAACAGCTGATGTCCATCTTTCACCTAGCTTGCTGTAAATTCGGCCTGAAAGTTAGTGTCAAAAAGACCGAGGTGATGTCCTTGGATACACGTGGTCACGAGACACTGATTATAAAGCTGGGTGAGGATGTGTTGAAGCAGGTAGATAAGTTACGTTATCTGGGGACCTTGATGCTGAGATCAACACCCGCATCGGCGCCGCAGCAGCGGCGTTTGGAAAGCTGTGTTCAAGGTCTTCTGCTCACATGACCTAAAGCTGACCACCAAAATTTCCATCTACATGGCTACTGTGCTGCCAAATATCTTGTATTCTTCCGAGACGTGGTGTGTATATCGGCGTCACATACGCATTTTGGATCGGTTCCACCTTAAGTGCCTCCGAACCATCATGAAGATCAGATGGTCCGACCGAGTGCGTAATACCGAAGTTTTGCGACGAGCCAATGTTGGTGGCATTGAAGCCTATTTAATGCGTCGTCAGCTTCGGTGGTGCGGTCACGTATCTCGCATGGCGGAGAAAAGAGTGGCTAAGCGCATCTTCTATTCAGAACTGGAGGAGGGTAAACGAAAACACGGCGGACAGCTCCTTCTGTTCAAAGATGTGCAGATGCGACATATGAAAAGGTGTCGCATCGAGCCATCGCGATGGGAAGATTTGGCAGCACAGCGGCTTGAATGGCGCAGGACAGTGCAGAGGCAAGTTAGCGAGTTTGAGGAGCAGCGTAAAGCCGACCTCGATGCTAAACGCGACGAGCGTAAGTCTCGGCCACCTGCTGCCATTCATTATAATTACGTGGACGGTGTGCTTACGTGCCGGCAGTGCGGACCTACGTTCACAGCTAAGATAGGCTATGTAAGCCATCTTAGAGCGCATGAGCGCCAAATAAATAGCTAGGAGTCGAAGTGGTCGCCATGGCCGAATTCGGTCGGATCATCATCATCATCATCATATGTATATTATATTTGTCGAGTAAAATGACTGTGACTTACGGGAAGGCAGGCAGATATGCGTTTCGTATGAGCTATTTTGGCTACGAAATCCTAAAAAAGGGATGACAAATAGTGAGACATTGAAATAACCTCGATAGTCCCCATGAATATCAGCCGTGTCATATATTAGACAAGCGACGCTTTTCAGTTCTAATAGACGACAGTCTTATTTATCAAAGTAACAATGAACGAAGTCTACATTTTATAGCATAAATCATTACCCGTACATTCTGGCATCAATAATAATTACAAATTTAATTCACGACTTACCGTTGAAGTATCTTAAATTACTCACCAAACATGAGTAGAGCTTAAGCATATAACTAAGAAAATGTAAAGATTTGATTGTTCATGACAACGTCATAACTAATATTATTTATAAATTGAAAATATACCCTCTATTTTAAAATTGGCGTATGAAATGCTAAAGTTACAAATATTTCTCATCGCTAAAATGAGGTAGTGATAAAATTAATGTTAATCAACGAGGCAACGCTGCCAGTGCTATGGGAACATTTTCCCCCGGTACGACCCAAAGCGGTTATATTAGTTAGGGTTTTTCTCTTTTTTGTAAATATATGATTGTAAATATTAGTTAGGTTTTCCTCTTTTATGTTAATCTTATGTTATATATCGCAATTGAAAATATAGGCGACGAGGACTAGTACAGCGACGAGCACTGGGACATTTACCTTAATATGGTAGAAAAGATATTTCGCTTAACCAATTTAGATGAAATTTGGTATACAGATAATTTGAGTCCAGGGAAAGGACATAGGATGGTTTTTATTAGGGTTTCGTACCCAAAGGGTAAAACGGGACCCTATTACTGAGGCTCCGCTGTCCGTCCGTCTGTCCGTCTGTCACCAGGCTGTATCTCACGAACCGTGATAGCTAGACAGTTGAAATTTTCACAGACAATGTATTTTGGTTGCCGCTATAACAAACTAAATACTAAAAAAATAGAAAAAAATAAATATTTAAGGGGGCTCCCATACAAAAAACGTATAACATAGATGCGCTGTATCACTGCAGAAGGTGATTATCTAACACACTGAGATGTGCGATGTATGCTTAAGCTGCGTACGGAATGCGCGCACTCGGGTACGCGTACCCGGGCTTGCGTGTCCTGGAACGCCATGTCCGTACGCCATGTACGCGTACACTGTACACGTACACGTACACGTACTGTACACGTACACGTACACTGTACGCGTACATGGCGTACGGACATGGCGTTCCAGTACATGCAAGCCCGGGTACGCGTACCCGAGTGCGCGCAGTCCGTACGCGGTTTTAGATAATTTAAGACTGGATACGCCTTTGACGTACCTACCTTTACTTGCAAATTTTTCTGCCAATTCGCCCGAGGGGCGAGGTACAACGAACAGCACACATCTACGCGTTGCTGCACACTCATGTCAAAAATGTGTGCGTTCCTACAGATGCCTATCAAAACAAAATCGTCACACAAATGTAAAGCACGCACACAACTAGACATGTCGTAATCACACTGATTTTTAGACGACAACTAAGTAACACTTGAAATAGTGATGTGACATGTGTAAAGACCGAAAAAGAAAGAATGAATGACTGAAATTAAAGTCATATGTCATATATTTTGAAAGAAAGCGGTTATCATTAAGTAAATTTTTCACGAATTTTAATAGTTTTTCACTGCGGATTCACCTACTCGTAATTTAATGACAGAAAATTGTAGACATCTGATTTTTTAGATTAATACACCTATAAAGCTAAATAAGAAGATCGCTGTAAACCTACGCTGCTGCCCTCTCGTTCTGAGAGGAGGCCTGTGCTCTACAGTGCGACCTATATACGTCGAGATGTTGACTATGAGACTGCTCCGATCTATTGTTTATGATAGAGACTGTATACCATCTGCAGATTAAAACGAAAATACTCAAAAATAATTTTCATGAACGTGTTTATTTTATAATTTATAATACAATAAAATCTTCTTCTTGTTTTTCATTTGTAAACACTTCGATACATATTAACTCAAAATGATGTGAGCAGATAGCACAAGTAGCCGTTCTGCGTCAAAATTTAGTCCATTCCATTGCTCTTTAGTTACGGGTTGTTTCGTAAAACTGTAAATACGAAGTAAAAGCAATTACCAATTTATTGCAAAAAAAACTTTACAAGCAAAATCACCACAAAAAACTCTAGCTAGATTAAAGCTCTGTGGTTTAAAATAAAGTTAAAATAAACCGCAGGATAAACTTCATTCACTTCGTTCGTTCATAGATTCAGTTCATTTGTGTCTCATCCCTACCCACGTGCCTAGTTACAGTTTGTTATTATTCTGTCATTTATGTTGCAAAATTCAATCTGTTATAAGTATTAACGTTCTGGTAGCGTAAATTGATAATTAAATTACCTACGTATGATAAGAAACACCATTTTGGGGGTAGTTGAATAGAGAGATCTCTCTCCAGGCAGATATTATGCCTGGGGACCGAAGTCCAATGGATGAAAGTTGGAAGTTGTATTTATGCAGCCGAGTTGAGAAACTTCGAAAGCGTGATGTAGGATTGTAGTAATTAGTAATTAGTTTCGTAATGCTAGACAGTGCTGACTTTGTTTTGCATGAAATAAATGCACAAGACATCATTTTCTAGGAGATTTGCTCACCAGTACAGACAATCAAAAATGACAACCTTCCCCTGCCAACTTTGGTTTTTTTTAACGATGACGTTCAAACGTTCATATACCTAGCATGGCAGAGGGGGAAAAGGTGAGAAGGCTCATCCTGTCTTAAATTATCTAAGGGTGTATGGGATAAATTCGTGTCTAAACTCCTGACCAGTGGTTGCGTAGGGGAATAGCACGCGGCACGGAATGCTGAGGACCTAGGTTCGATTCCCAGCATTGGTCTTTTTTCTGGGATTTTTTCTATGCATCCATGTTTCAGTTTGTATTTAGTACTAGATTTTGCCCGCAACTTCGTCCGCGCATAATTCCGATTTGTGATAAAGCTTCATCATCCCTTTCATCGAATAAAACAAAAATCCGGCAACGGCAACATCGAAACATCCATTATTATCATCATTTCATCATCATCGGTGTCAGTTTGTGAACATACAAATTCCGTTTATTCCGTATCCCATGAGCATTTCAACAAATCCGTCTTTATTCTATGCAAAATTTCAGCCTTCTATGGCTAGGAGCTTGGGCTGAGCGTTGATGATTTAGTCAGTCAATCATTTACAACTTTTTTATATGTATAGATTTTTGACTACCTCATGATATAATAATTTGAATTTATATATTTTTAAATCAAGATAGTAAATAGTATTATTTACTATCTTGATTTAAAAATATATAAATTCAAATTATTATTTATATATTTTATATATTTTTAAATCAAGATAGTAAATAGTATTATTTACTATCTTGATTTAAAAATATATAAATTCAAATTATTATATCATGAGAGTAAGACAACCGGTGAAATTACTATCACTATACAGTGATAGTAATTTCACCGGTTGTCTTACTCTTCATGCCGGAACACAGTAGCGCAAACCACTGCTGCTTGGCGGCAAGATTATATAAATATATCAATCAGAGACAGTGTAGCTTTCTATTAGTGAAAGAATTCTTAAAATCAACTCCGAAGTTCAATTAACTTAATTTCTATCCCGAAGGAATTTTGCATTTACACGGATAAAAAGTAGCCTATATGTCACTAAGGGACCATTAATTTATTACATAAGACGATTTTTGCCAGTTTTTGACCCCCTCCCCCCCTGTGTAATATTTATTACGTAAGAATCTAAAGGAAAAAATTAATACCGTTTGGATTAGAGATGTGCCGATCATGACTTTGGCCGACTAGCCGACTAGCCGATTAGTCGGTTGTAAAGTAGCAGACTAGTCGGCCGACTAATCGGCCAAACCGATCACGGTTACGGGGATTTCCGTGATGCTTCGTTTCACTCGCAAGCCCTCGAGCATGTCAGAACCTGATTTTTTCATCATCATCATCGTCATCCCAACTTATACATATACGTTCCACTGCAGGTCACAGGCCTCCTCTCTGAATGAGAGGGCTTGGGCCATATTCCCATGCGGGTCCAGTGCGGGTTGGGTTGGGAGTTCCCACCATTTGATTTCTTCGCAGTCGCAGGTTTCCTCATGATGTTTTCCTTCACCGTAAAGCTCATGGTAAATTTCAAATTAAAATTTGCACATTAATTAATAAAGTGGTGGGAGCCCGGGCTGAACCCACACGTGAGAGGCCGTAAGTTGATCCACTAAATCACTCATAGTTAATTTTTGCTTTTATACGGATCAGAGTGGTGTTTTTGAGTAAGTATAAAAATATGTTTGTGTATTAATAGTGTTGTTGTTCATTAAAGTGAAAGAGCTCAATTCAAATTTAATCACGTCAAAAAGTTTTTTTAAACATTTGGACAATGATTCCCGTAAAGTCAGGTAATCAATGCCAAATGATAATTTCTCGTGGTGGGCAGGGAAAAACAGCAAATACTTACTACAAATATGACCATATTAAATACCGACACACAACCCTGATACCTTAGTTAGAATAGAATTTAAATGTTTGAACACAGACGATTCCTCAAAGCTTTTATTTAATGTAATTTTCCACCTACATGTATTTTATTAAGAAATACATACAAAGTAAGAAGCCGGATAGTCGGCACTAATTGCCGACTAATCGCCGACTACGAAAGTGGCCGGATAGTCGGCTTTACCGACTAGTCGCCGACTACGAAAGTGGCCGGATAGTCGGCTTTACCGACTAGTCGGCGACTAGTCGGCACATCTCTAGTTTGGATTGTTTTAATTTTTATTTTTCAAAAAAACAATTTTTAGGAACGTCTCTTTTATTGTATAGTTACTAATTTATTTTTTATTTTTTGGTAATAATCAACTTTGGTTTTATTTTCGAATTTTTCTTGCCATGGAAATCGTTTACCTATACTCATATTATCCAAACGCGCGCTTTTTCAAAGTATAATCTTAACTTTGCGCTTTTTTGTGATCTTACGTAAGAAATATCAAGACCCCCTCCCACACCCTTGTAAGAAAAAATAAGACATGGTCGACCCCCCTCCCCCTCTAAATCGTCTTACGTAATAAACTAAGGGAAAGTGTAGCTTTCTACTGATGATAGAACTTTCTAAATCAGCCCATAGTAGAATTCACTTATTTTGCATTTTTCCGGAGGAAAAGCAGCCTATGTCAATCAGGGATAGTGTGGCTTTTTATTGGCAAAAGACATTAAAAAAAAATTGAGAGGAAGCCTGTGCCCTGCAGTGGGACATAATACTACAGACTGGGATTATTTCTATCCCGCGGGAATTTTGCATTTTCCAGAGGACGTTTTTACGGCGGTATTTTTTTCATTACCATTTGAGCAGAAATTATTAAAATGGATTATGCTGAATCTAGTTTGATGAAATTTCGCGCGATTCGTCCTTCGGTTGTGGTAATAATCGTCGAATGGTAATGACGTTTAACGGCGCGGTCAAAACGCTCGAATATTCACCCAAAAGCAACCTATGTCAGTCAGGGATTTGTAAAAGAAAGTTTCAAATCAGCCCCGAAGTTTAATTCACTTATTTCTATCCCGCGGGAAATTTACATTTTCCAGAGGAAGCAGTCTATGTCAATCAGGGATACTGTGGCTTTCTATTGGTGAAAGAAGTTTTCAAATTAGCCTCGAAGTTAAATTTGCTTATTTCTATCCCGCGGGAATTTAGCATTTACGTCTATAAAAGGTAGCTTGTGCCAACCAAGGATAGTGTAGCTTTCTATTGGTGAAAGAATTTTTAAAATCAGCGCCGACGTTGAATTCACTTATTTCTATCCCTTCGGAATTTTGCATTTTCCCGGGTAAAAAGTACAGTACAGTAGTGTCATCCAGGGATAGTGTAACTTTTTACTGGTGAAAGATTTTATAAATGAGTTCTGTACCTACAAACAAAGTATAGATTCCCATGGGAATTTCCAAAAATCCTGAAATTATTTTTTTGCTGTTATGCTCACTTACATTTATACCGAATTCAAAAATAATGGGGTGCGTAGATCTATCTGATGCTGACTGTGATCGCTTCGGATAGATAGAAGTAATAGCACCGAAAGAAACGAGTGACCGTGCGTATGCCCCCCGCCCGCCTGCCCGCCCGCCCGTCGCCTGCCCGCGTCGCTCGCTTCGCCCGCAAACATTGTTTTGTGTTTTATTCATTTAAATATGACACAAACTTACAATATCGATTTTACATGCACTCATGATATTGAATATGTGAATTCTAATGATTGTAATATTCTTTTTAAACGCTTGTAGCTTGGAATAACAAAATTACTAAAAATCTTTAAATAACGTGCTCTAAATTGGCACAAATTTATTTATTGGGCATGTGTAAGTGATCTGAACTAGGAAACAGTTATGTAATCATTTTTTTTTTATAACTTTTTTTACGTACTGTACTGACTCTACGTCAGTATGCACTGGACGAAAATGATACAAACTGGGTTTCCACACTCCGCAAACTATCCTAGATACGATATATAATACAATTATTATTTTAAACTTTAAATTAATTTTGCCAGTTTTAATTTGAATAAAAATAATCAACCACAAATTATCAAATTTCTGAAAATGCAAATGACAGATGTGACACAGAACGCAATAATAAGCTTTATAGGTACGACTGTACCCACAGGCAAGAAATAAGGAACTTTAGTATTTTTTAAACTTAGTCCCTCAAAAAGCGTACCTTAGCGCTACGCGTCTACTATTTATTTCAAACAAATTTATTCTTTAAAACAGTTTAATGGAAATCACTTGTCAAAAGTTGGCAGTAAATGAAAAAGCAACTAAGTGATGGAGTTTGCTGCTGATCAGAACATACGTTTCATATTTTCACCAGCTTACGGTTCAAATTGCAACGGTTGTGCCGAGAGCGACCTTAAGTGTTGTAAATTTCATCTTAAACGGATTCTTGGCAACATGCACCTCCATATTCGAGAAGTTGTCCAAGCTGGTCAACCAATTAGTCAAAGTTATTTTAAATTCATGGAATAGTTTTCGATGAAATGAAAATCGACGTAACGAATTTCAATATTACCTAATGATAGCTACCCCCTCTTTCCACTTCCTCCAATGACTTTTTCCCTCCTTACTTTCGGGCACTTTCTGGTTGGCAGGTCGCTGACGTCGTTACCGGTGCCTGCGCTGCAAGATCACAACCCAAACCGCCTGGACCACTGCCTGCGGCTAGAACAGCTGCGCCAGCACTTCTGGATTCGCTGACCGAGCGAATACGTGTCTGAGCTACAACAACGGGACAAGTGGAGCAACAGACAACGCGACCTTCAGCTTGGAGAACTCGTGATCATCAAGGACGAAGGCGCATGAGCTGAGTCACCAGACTATATCCCGTTCCCGGCAAGGGTGATGTTCTATACGTAGCCAATATAAGGACCGCCAGAGATATCCTTAAACGGACTCTCAACCGTTTTTCTGTAGATAAGGGTCCATGATCCAAGGGACGTCCCCAAATTAATTTAAAGCCAGGCATCCCTGCCCGTTCTAATAGATTATTACTAGCTAGCCCGGCAAACATTGTTTTGCCATATAAATTGTTTCTTATCACCTAGCCTAGGGGTATAAAAAATAGCCTAGGACCTATTCTCAGACCTACCGAATATAGAAAAAAAGTTTCATAAAAATCGGTCAAGCCTTTTCGGAGGAGTTCGATAACAAAAACCGTGACACGAAATTTTTATATATTACAAGATTATACCTGCTATCGAAAACGATGATGATGATAATCTGATCCGACCGGCTTCGCCCATGGCGATAGCTTCAACACAAAACAATCTTTACATATAATAAAACAGTAGAAATCATGCGTCTGTCTCTATGTACACGCTAATCTCCGAAAGTATTTACTGAATGGATTTTCTTGCTTTAAGCTTTGTTTTATTAAAATGGGTAATAATGAAAAAAGTTATCGTCGTTTATATCTTCTTCTTCTTTCTACACATATAATAAAATAGTAGAAATCATGCGTCTGTCTGTCTGTATGTACACGCTAATCTTCGAAACTACTAAATGGATCTACTACGGACGGCTTTTATAGCGGTGTAAGTGGCTACACTACAATGATATTGATAATTGATTGATAAATGATGGCAGGTAATAATGTGAACGACCGCGCTGATTGAATGCACTAACTGTTTTTATATTAAAAATACATTTCACATGACCTACATTATAATTATTGCCTACGTAGCGTAACGGTTGACCGTACAGCTTTACTGCGCGGAAGAAGTCGCGGGCACCAGCTTCTTCTTCTTATTCTAATACCTATATAAAAATCTCATGTCACGGTGTTTGTTATCGAACTCCTCCGAAACGGCTTTCGACCGATTTTTATGAAATTTTTTGTTCCACATTTGGTAGGTCTGAGGATAGGTCGTAGGCTATTTTTGTTTTAGGCTAAGCTATGCAGACAATATGGTGTTGCTGAGCCCATCAATCTGTGCCCTTCAAGAACTGTTGCGCATATCGACAGTAAAAAGCAATCCTGCTGTAACCCGCAAAATCCAAAGTGTTCACCAGAGCCCAAAAACTTTTGAGATTTTAGAAAAAAAAACATATCTCCTAAACTATTAATCCTATAAATGTAATTTTTAGAATATGAATTCCTTTTTTTGATTGTTTATCAAGTCGAATACCAAAAACTAACTAGAAGTTAGTTTTAGTCTATGTTTGTGTGGGTTACAGCAATAACACTTTTTTTTCCATTACGCAAATATGCTGTAAATGAAGGAGATAACTGTATGGGCGGCTCCAAAACAAGTATTTAACTTGAAAGCAAAACTGCTGTTAGTACTTATTACAACTATTAATTTGTGTCAATTTTGACGTAAATGAAAAAATCTATATAACTAGGTGCACTTAATTGTTTTTACTGTAAGAAGATAAGAAAGGATAGTAAAATTAAAACGATGTAAGTATGGAGTGACATTTATTTGACGTCATTTTAAAATGTTTAAGAACATAAATCACTTCTAAATTACTAAATGAGATCAAAAATTATAACATCCCTTACACCTAGTTTGGTAACAATAGACGCTGAATCACAGGAAATACTCTACTGCTAATTAGTTGTCTTCTTCTTCTTCTTCTTCAGCGCGTTTACGCCCACCGTTGGGCATACGCCTCTCCAACCTTTCTCCATCCAAATCGACTATCTGTCTCTCTCTTCCAGACCGGTCCTGCTGTCTCCACAATGTCATCGGACCATCGGGCAGGCGGTCTGCCCACATTTCTTCTGCCTAGCCGGGGTCTCCACTCCAAAACGCGCTTGCACCACCGTTCGTCGTGTCGTCGGCACACGTGGCCGGCCCAAGCCCATTTCAGCTTCGCGACTCTATGTCCCACATCGATCACTCTCGTGCGCTTTCTAATAAGTTCGTTCCGGACTCGATCGCGCAGCGTTATGCCGAGCATGACTCGCTCCATGTTACGCTGCGTAACTTTCAGCGCGTGGATTATCCCAACAGTCAACGTCCATGTCTCACAAGCATACGTCATAGCCGGTAGCACGCACTGATCAAATACCTTCGTTTCGTTTCGTTGGGGAATTTTGGACTTCAGCACATAGCTCAGCTTTCCGAAGGCTGCCCATCCTAACTGTTTTCTTCTTTTTATCTCACCCATCATCGAGTCCCGGCCTAACTTTACCACCTGTCCTAGGTACGTGTACTTTTGCACCTGCTCCAGCGGACGTCCATTCAATGAAATGGGATTCGGTGTGAGATCAGCTTTCGCCATAACCTTTGTCTTGTCCATGTTCATCTTCAAACCCGTTCGCAGGGACGCTTGATATAGTTGCTCCAACATGAGTTGCAGGTCTTCGGCACTTTCAGCAATTATGTATGTATGTATGTATGTATGTAAACTCTTTATTGTACAAAAATAAGGAAAAAAAGAAATACATTATTGACAACCGTTGAAATGCATGTACAAAGGCGAACTTATCCCTTTAAGGGATCTCTACCAGTCAACCCTTGAGTGGATGAAAGGAGCATTTAGTAAGGGACCGACAAATTATAACTATATCATCAGCATAGCGCAGGTGGTTAAGAAGATACATGCCGTCAACATCTGCCTGGAGAGAGAGTTCTCTCTTGCGACTTTTACCCACAGAAGAGAATTAACCTTCAATGCCATGTTTGCTCGAGTTTTGAGCACAGGTATAGGCAGTGATTCCAACTACGTAGTCTATAATCCCTTTCCGTATCACCAGTTTCGGTAACTTTTATCTTTTAGTTCATAGAAAACACTTCATTTTTTAGGGTTCTGTATCCAAAGGGTCTCAACGGAACCCTATTACTGAGTCTCCGCCGTCTGCCTGTCCTTCCATCTGTCGCAGAGCTCTATTTCTTGTACCGTAACAGCTCGACAGTTGAAATATTCGCCGATTATGTATTGCTATGACCGCTACTGAAGTGTGTGAACCAATATGTATGTGTGTGTATCGATTATGCAAGCGACTTGCAGCTCTCACCCTCCAGTTTTGGAATTAGTTACATTTCCTAGTTTCTCTTCTATTTCTGAATACGATAAGGCCGCCTATTGCTTACCTTGTAACTTACTCTCTGTGTACCTGTTTTCTGTATTGCTTACTATTCCTGGTGTACAATAAAGAGTCATTGTATTGTATTGTATTGTATTCCCTTGCCATTCCAGTCAAGTTGTCTTGAATATATCCTCCATAACGCTGGTGAATAGCTTAGGGGATATAACGTCTCCTTGTCGGACACCTCTTTGGACCGGTATGGGGTCTGTTGGCTCTTTCAATTGTACGGTCAATGTCGCCGCCTTGTACAAGCTCTTCAGGATCTGAATATACCGGTAGTCTATGTGACATCGATGTGGCGACTCGGTGACTGCCCAGTGTTCTATGGAGTCGAAAGCTTTCTCATATTCGACGTAGGCCAGATAGAGAGGCCTGTTGTATTCTTCGGACTTTTGGATAATCTGCCGAAGAGTGAAGATGTGGTCGATCGTTCCAAAACCCTTTCGAAATCCTGCCTGTTCCCTGGGTTGATGTTCATCCAGTCTTTGTGTTAAGCGAATGGTCAGGATTTTGGAGAACACTTTGTACACCTGGCTTAAAAGTGAAATAGGACGATAATTTTTAAGCAGGGTCTTGTCACTCTTCATGTGAAAGAGTATGACACTACTGTTAGTCCAATCCTTCGGTACTTCGCCAGTGAACAGGACCTCGTTGAACAAAAAAGTCAACTCCTTTACGACAGCTCTGCCCCCCGCTTTCAGTAATTCCACAGTGATGCCATCCTCCCCTGGAGCTTTGAATTTCTTGATCTGCTTCAGTGCTCGCTTCATTTCATACGTACTAATTTCAGGAATATCTTCCGTGTAGTGTCGCTTGATAGGAGCACGTCTGTCGTTTAGATCAACAGAAGTAGGCTGTGGTGAAGTGGTAGAGTATAGATCACTGTAGAATTCCTCTATGATTGTCATGATCTCCCGGAGGTTACTTGTCAAGTTGCCGCTGTTATCTCTAAGGGTATTTAAATCGTTTCCTCCGTTTTTTTCGCTGGAACACTTTCAAACCTCGATTTTTCTCTATGAGCTCTTGGATTTTTAGAGTGTTCACACACTTTCAGGAAATATTTCCATTTCCTAGGCTTGTGTCAAACTGGTCGGGTTACTTAACCGCCGCCCGTGCTCGGCGTTATCCTTCGATTGGCACCACCCAGGGGGCACGTGTAGGGATTTTAAAGGTTACTTACCTACGGACGTGAAGGACGTTTTTAAGATTTATTCAATTGCATCATCATTTTCTGAACTTAATTTAATTAGATACCTTGCTACCCCGCGAAAACACGTGCTAGACAGCTAAGTATGTGCGACACATATATTATGTTTTCTTGCAAAAACCCAAGCCCACATCCTCTTTCAAATGAACATTGATTCATGTGTGTGTTCATTAAAATTACGTTTCAAAATTACTCCAGTTCAGTAGCGAAACACGGTTACAACAAACACGTCACACCTTCCCGAGCGTCGCGGAGTAACTGAACGACACGGTAAGCCGCGGTCAAATAGGCGCGAGCGCGTGTTTCAATGGCGGTAAATGCGCATGATCAATAGACGACTACTGTATTGAAAAGGGCATAAATAGCAAAATTCGTAAAACTTAGTCATTGTATATAATACCATATTTGTCTAGAATGTAGTAAACTACGATGATCAAAAGTTTAGTATCTAATAAATGTAGTAAACACGGTACGTTACTTAATTGTTATATGCAATTATGCTGTAACCCGCACTACTCAACATGTAATAGCGCTGTAACTACAAAGATCATAATATTTGCAAAAGGGAAATTAGTGTAAATTCCAAATGATAGAAAAATGCTGTTTGTCATGCTATTTACAGCAAGTATTCAGTTGTCTTTTTAAAAAAATAGGGTAAACTCCAATGCTGTACAAAAACTTCTAGAGGTCGTAGAGCCACGAGAATAGGACCATTCGACGCAGAATTTTTTTCTGATTCTAAATTTGAAATAAAAAATTGTGAAGATTGCTTTTTACCGTCGAGATGTGAATGTTACGCAGGGGCCCATGGCCTCAGGTACAATACCACTAAGAGTGAGATACTGGTATTTAAGGCCGGTACAAAAACATACCCATGTATTCTGCCGGTTAAGCTATATGGGACTCCTCTTAGGGTGGTTCAGGAATTTAAATATCTGGGGCACTGGGTCACAGCGTCACTCTCTGATAACAAGGACGTTGAAAGGGAGCGTAGGGCGCTGGCAGTCAGGAGTAATATGTTGATCCGTAGGTTTGCGCGGTGTACTAAGAACGCAAAGATCACTTTGTTCAAGGCATACTGCCAGTCATTTTACACCGGCACCCTATGGATCAACTATACTCAAAAGGCTTACAGCGCCATACGGGTCCAATACAACAACGCATTCAGGATGCTGTTGGGGCTCGACAGGCGCTGCAGCGCGTCAGGAATGTTCTTGGAGGCGCGCACGGACGGCTTCCACGCCATCATGCGCAAGCGCACCGCGTCCCCGCTGCGCCGCCTCGGGGCCAGCTCCAACAGCCTCCTGCGCACGGTGGCAGAGCGTCTGGACGGCCCGTTCCATTACCACTGGAATCGCTTGCATGTAGCGATTAGTTCATAAGCTAACTAAGTAGGTACTAACATAGGAATAAGATTTTTGTAACTAACAAACTATGGATTTTTAATCTGGAATAAATTATATTATTATACGGATTTCCGATCACGGGCCCATGGGGACCCGGTCATTTGAAAGGCATTCATGGGGCCAAAGCCAACATGAAGAGGCCTTTGGTGCCATATAATATAAATGAGATGGGCGCAACTATGGAGGTCTATCCCCTAATACACCATGAGGATGTGCTAGCGGACAGTCCTCCACAGTTGCCAATCTATTGCCAGGTAGGAATCGACATGGAATTGGCTATGGGGTTGGGATGTTGTGGACAGGATTACCGGGCTATAGAGTGAGATAACGGACACCTACCATTTCAATATCTCATAAACTGTTATGGGAATTTTTGAACCAGGCACGATGCGAGTGTCGACCCGAAACATGTCGAGTTAAAAAGAGTTTAACTGGACATGTTTCGGGCTAATCCGTAGCCATTCTTCCCGACACCACACGTCGTCGTATGTCGAGTTAAACTCGTTTTAAGACGTGAGTGATCCGTATATTTTCGCTATTGTTATTGTCTTCGATCAACAATACAACTGTACCTATTGTTAATCGAAGGTTATTGTTGTAATTTAAATTAGTTAAATTGTTATATTCATTTATTTCTTGATTGTGGACACCTAGGTGGACTTTTAATTGAATAAAGATTATTTATTTTATAATTATTATTATTGTAATTTAAGTTATTAATTTAATTGATTGTATTATTCGAGTGGCCTTATTAATTTAATGTTGTAATTTTTTACTGTATTTGTTTTCAACATTTAGTTATTAAGAAATTGAAAAATAAAAATAAATGTAGAATGATAATTCTGACTCGAAGACTGATTCTGAAAATTAATAAATAATGAAATAATCCAATTATGTATTATTAATTACCTTTTATGATTTTGGAGACACGGACCATCTCCCACCAGCCGACACGGAAAAGTGTGTGAAAGCGAAATAGCCACTCATCTCTGGTGTTAGTTAGTTCAGCCTTCTACTTTCAGAGTCAAGGGTTTCGCGGGAATGTTTGATAAATCGGTGACTGTGAATCAATCAGTTAATCGGTCAGGATTTTTATTTTTCTATGTAGCTATAATTTCGTTAAAATGTAAAGTTCCCGCGGGATAGCTCTTGGCTAACAATGAAGTAGCTAATTTGGCTGTAATTCCCAGGGGATACAAATAGGTAAATTCTACATTTAGACTAAATAAAAAAACTTTCACTAATAGAAAGCTAACACTGTTTCTGGTTGAGGACACTTATCCCGAGAAAGTATGAAGTTCCCGCTGGATAGAAATAACTGTTTAGACCTATTTTAAATATGCTTAAATGTCGATCAGAGACAGTGTAGCTTTCTATTAGTGAAAGAATTTTTAAAAATTAACTTATTTCTATTTCGAGGGAATTTTACATTTTCCCGCAAAAAAAGTAGCTAAGTATATCAATCGGGACTAGTGTAGCTTTCTATTGGTGAAAGTTTTTAAAATCATCCCTGTAGTTTCAGAATTACCCCCTTCAAACAAAGTTTAGATATTTCCCTACACCATAGGATTTCGGGAAATCCTTCCTTAGTGCACCTCTATGACATTCTAGGAATATGTATGCCAAATTTTAAGTCTAGCCTAGCAGTCAGTCAGTCACGGTACCTACTGTTTTATAGGTAGGTATATTATGTACAAAACTAGCCCACGGCTTCAATAAAATTAAGCTGAAATTATTATGTCAACTAATAGAAACCCTCCATGGGCTAACATGGGATAAGGTAAGGTGGGGTAAGACTATCACCGGGGGAAGACTACTACTGTCCAATAACTCGATATGCACGAATTCTGCCTCTAATTTGCTATGTCGGTAAAGCAGCAAACATTCCAAAAAGTTCCCAGCTCAAACACAGCTGATGTTGTCGCTACTTTACGTAAACACATTGAAAATAACGACATTCAAAAATTACATTTATGGAAACAAAACACGAAGTCACCGGTTCGTTATTTTTCGTAATTCTTTTGTGGAAAAAATGGTGAATTTGAAATGTTATTAATGTTAGTAGTATCTCAATGAAATTGTCTTTTAATTAATTATATCAGTCCAACGTAAAGCGAATTCATTCACATGTTACTGATCGAAACAAATACATAACATCAAAATTACGAGGTGGGGTAAGACTAACTGTTCAACTGGGGCAAGGCAAACATATGTTACAGTTTTTTTATAGAAAGTATATTTTATACATTTATTAGCTACAGTACTTATTTTAATTAAAGCTAAACTGGTTTGACGTTTGGATGGTTGGTATCTCCCTACAAATACACTTAATTTTGCCATTTAACCATTAAACTTTAAACCTTATGTTTGAGCACTACGGCCGACGTGCTAAATATGTTAAAAAAAGTCTTCTCAAACTGTTATTAAAACAATTGATTATTATTATTAATAAATCCGTCTGATTTATGTTTCGTTTAATAAAAAAGATTCTGGCTTTGTCTCTAATTTTTTTTACAAGACTGCCCTGGTTCTGTACCCCTGACTTTGATAATTTGTTAGTCTTCCCCCAAATTAATAATACGAAAATAAACCTTATTCTGCTTAGTATTAAGTTTGAAATAAAATGGTCACATTCAAATTTAACGGTTTTTCTGTCAGAACTTAAGTACGTATGATTTTTCAGATAATAAAACTTACCCCGTTAGTGGGGCAAGACTAGCAGTTTTAACATGCTGTAGTTTTTCCTAAATATATCTGTTTTGAATAAATTTGCGTTAAAATCAATATGCTTTTGCAAAAGCTTATAAAAATCTAAAGTTAGTTCAATTATTCATTTAATAATAAGACATAAAATTTCGACGTAAGAACCGATCTTGATTTCTAATAATAAACTATGTTAGCCTTACCCCACCTTACCTTACTAAAGATTAATAAGTTTTTGTTAAAAACGTAATTTTAAATAAAAGTTCTGAATTTAGGTTTTGTTGACTGTATTTTCATTGTACCTACTACTATCTACCTAGGTATTAATCACTTACTTAATTACATTTGCTTTATAAACTACATCTACGATTGAACTGTTATCAATAAACTGAAACAATGGAGACTATCAATACTATCGTCATTACGAACGTGTCTTATTTCAAATATCTTATCTTATCTTTGTCTTATTCGAAATGATAACAACCAATAGTACCTACCTACGATAGCACTTTAACTCTTATAGACAAGATAAGTCAAAAGAGATAAAACATTCCTCAACTTTGATTTAAACTCTTTGGGATGAAGCAATAAAAAAAACAAAGGTAAAATAAGTAATTTATGAAAAAGAAAATTTTCTAAAACATTCTAATAATTATTATTCTTTTAATCTAAGAAATTCTAATGCCTGCACTTAGTAACCAAATATTTTACAATAATATTATAAGATAATCACATAAACCCAGGAATACAATACATTGAAAATAAAAAAAAATACAATTTTAAGTAGGTATTATAATCTAACTTACTATAAATAACTATTGTAGGTACACACAACAAAAGATGAACACAGACAAACTTGTCCCTTAATCTTATTACCTTGTTTATAATTTCGTAATATAAAATAAAAACAAATTTCAAAATACATTTATCTTAAAGCTAAATCATTTATTTCTTTGCGTGAATGTAGTTTTACAAAACAAAGTATTTATTTTAATTTATTAAACTAATACATAATTAAATTTAACAATATCTGTCCGGATCATACTGTGCCCAAATGGCATTTTAGATAAATTAATTTTTCTTTTATAATTATGTATGTTGTTATGTAGTCCTCTTTCTTATTGTAGTTATTTTTGTTATATTGTGTAATTTCTACCTTGATTTTGTTTTGGTTTATAACTTTATTTCTTATTTTTATAATTTTAATGTGTTTGTACCCCGAATCCTGGTTGCCACGTGACAGGCATTGCCTAGTGTGGGACCAACGGTAATCGTTTTTGTAAAGACATCTTCTTTTAATAAACTATTTTTATTTTTATTTATTTATTTATTTGTATGTAGTTAATTATAGTTTTACACTTGTTACTGTCAATATTTCATATCAATTTCTATTTAACGTAAAGAAAGCAAATTAATGTAGGTAAAAGTAACATAGTAAATTTATATATAAATGATATAAACAAATTTATATTGCATAATTTACTTTATGCATAAGACACAAAATTATAAACTTTCGCTGACCAGTCAAATTATAAACTAGGTTGTGTCAAGTACTTTTTGGACTCTAAGAGCGCGCACAGACAAAGAGCGGTCTGGAATTCTGAGTTTGGTGTTCAGAGTTCTGTGTTTTGACCACTCGAGAGTTCCAGTCGCCTGCTGTGTGCATTACCTTAAGAGACTCAGTACATTTGAAAGAACGCAGAACTCGGAACTCAGAACTCCAGACCGCTCTCTGTCTGCGCACACTCTAAGAGCCAGGCATTATAAATATTATTATTAATTTTATTACAAACATGTTGGCTGCCCACTTCCACCATACTTCAACTAGTGTTGCTCCCAAGCCTTATACAAATTTAGTGATCCACCAGTGATGATCACAGAACCACCTTATTACTATGGTGCTAGCAAGTATATGCCAGGTATCTAATAATTTGTAATATTTAAGTTTTTGTAAATAAATGTAGAGCATGTGTGTCTACAAAACACACAAAGCATGCACAGTTTGACTCTGACCCCCAAAACAATCCCAAAATCAATACACTGAAAAATGAGCTTTGGATCCCACCTGTAATGCTCATGGCCACACAAAGAAGATTATGTGATTCCAACGATGATCCTCTTGGCAGCCAACATATTAACAGAATTGATGTACAGTCAAGGTCATATATATGTACATTGTATATTTCCAAGGTGTTACAAATATCTATAACTCTATGCCATTAACCGCAAGGTTGATGTTCACACAATATTTGATGCAATTTTATTTGCATAGTTGCAAGGCTCGGCATGTTTCTTGTCCGAATTTGTTTTAACCCAAATCTTTCTGAACCATACAAATCTATTTTAAAATAATACACTAGCAACTCATTGAACTGATACATGTATATCACTGCACTTGTATTTTGAGTCGCACTTGTTTTGAGGCACACTTATTGCAAGCTCGGGGAGTTCATTCCACAAAATTGCTAAATTTTCTTCTTCTGTTTTGATGTTGATTGTTACTTTCTCTTTTCTTGTTTTGAGTACCTACTCCTCTGACATGCAGCTTTCCCACACAAGTACAGCTTCTTCAATCTGCAGCCGTTGTGATACAACATAACTTTTAAGAGTTTGGATTGAAATATTTGCTTCTATTGCACTCAAGTCGGTGATGTACCGTGACCTACTTTCCTGCCTAATAAACTGATGCGCAATTTCTAGTCCTTCTAATTCTGTATTTCAGCAGTGGATAGCCAGCAGCTCAGGTTTGGCGTTATCTTCTTGGGTCGGGCAGCAGGGCAAAGCGGTGTGTTCGTAGAAGATGGTAAATGAGCAGTATGCAGTTAGTATGCAGTTGAAGAGAGTCGTTTTCTATTTTTATTTAATACAATCTCAATACAATCATTAAGTATTTTCACAAAAATGTCACTAGTCTGTCGACTGTCTGTCACTGAAGGAAGGCACTGACACTGACTGAAGCAAAAGCACACACAACTACACATATGTTTATGTGTACATTATTATATCGCAACGTGTCCAAGATGGCGATTTATCAAGCTTTGTTTCATGTTATAATATTTTCAATTATCACTGCAATCCGAGTTTTGTGGATACATGTTGTCGACTCAAAAAAAATATTTTTTATTCTTTTGTAACTGTAGACAGATTTTAAACAAATCCGCCTTACTACAATTTTATTATTGGGATCAGCTTGAGATAAGAAAATACCATACCAAAACCTCAAACATTACTTATCGCATTCTCATCCCAATTTGACACAAGAAACGACAAAAAATGACAGCTTACGAAGTCCAATCCTATCCACATTTTGGTACCTGCCGAATAGACAACATAACGCTACGTCGCACTCGGCTCTCGGGGATTCGGGGGTTTTAGTTTTTCTTATTTATGAGTTAAATTGTAATGGTTTGATATTCCCGCATTGACAAAGTAATTATTAGAGAGTTCTTTATATGTTTGACAGAAAATGCGACCTCAATCGCTCTGTTTTCTAAAAAACTTTGACAGCTGCCAATAATTCCCCTACAATGATGACGTGGCTTCCCGAATAGGAAAATAAAGCTCATCCCAATCTCAGCCCAAACCTGTCGCAAACCAGTGCTTTTTGGCGTTCCTGAATAGGAATCCTATCCCAATCCTCGCTCAAACGATTCCGTTACCGATCGCAAACCGTTTTGGGCCAGTCCTGAATCGAGCCCCTGGGTGCCTTTAAGAGGCCAGTGTACCATTTTCTGCAGGGCCGACAACGCACTGGTATCGCGTAAGGCGCTGCGAGTGTCTATGGACAGTGGTGTTCCTTTAACATCAGGTGACCCACTAGTTCGTTTGTCTGGCCTCTCTAACATAAAAAAAAATAAGTAATTTATTATATTTCATGATTTTTCGGAATTCCCGCCAAATAAGGAAAAAACGGGATCGATAACTAAGTTTGGTTTAAAGTGACCCTATCTCCGGAACTATGATTTCTAGATACTTACTTTATATTTGGTCTACAACCTGATTAAAACAATAAAAAGCCTGATTCCAGATTTTTTTGTAAATTCCCACGGGATAAGGACTAAAGAGGATTACATTCGGTTTAAAATGGTTCATAACTATAATGACCAGAGACTTCAAATTTGTCATGCAAATAGCCAAATAGAGCAAGATTTTTCGAAATATTCGTGGGTTAAGACATAAATAGGATTAGTTTTAACTGATTAGCTGTACCTAACAGTTATACAGATTTGATACTATGCAGAAATCATTCTAAAGGATCATGGAGGTGTTTGTAGTAAGAAGGAATTTCTGGAATTTTCCGCGAAATAGGTAGGGAACGGGAGTTGGACGAAGTTGCGCGCAAAAGCTAGTTATAGCTACATATAATACAAGTTAGTAGTTGGTTCTTTGCCGTTTTACAATCAACATATTCACCCAGCCTTGACCATTGAAATAATCGACTGGCAACTGACCAGCGGGACAATAACCTATCTGTCCTCGAAAAATAAAGTAAAATGCCAGTTGATATGACAATCGCAATTATCACCGTGCATCTCGAATAATTTAAAAGGCTTTTAAAGGATCGCTTACTTATCGGGAGTTCCTTGTTTTACGATTTCCTCGTTATTCGAGGTTATTGTATTTTTGATACCTGTGATTACTGTACATCTACGTGTACAGTGACACCTCAACTTTTGACTGTACAACGTGGTAGCCAGAGACCAAAATTTATAATTAATAACGGTCAAATATATTGGTAACGTGGGCATACCTACCCCACAATGATATATAATATATTTTGCCCACCCATGGATTGGGCGTCGACTCAGTCTTGATTTTTATTTTAACCCTGTTGTCAAACCAGTTAAGCATAATTTTCCATGCAAGTCTAGTACCTATGTTACAAAGTTTAGAAAGGTTCAAATTGAAGTATTTGAAAACTGACGCCAGTAGGTACATAAATAGGTGCTTACTTTAAAATGAACTGTGAGAAATTGACAGATTTAAAAACTTGTGAATAGACGAAATTCAAGAGACACTTGATTAAATAGCACTTCAGTGTCCGTTACACAATTGAATGTTAGTGTCCACTTATACATTTTCGTCACACATTGGATTGTTTAACAGAAAATATGTTCCTAGGTATGTTGTTAGGTACTGTTAACGTTGTTAAGAACAAAAATCACTCCGTTTCATGTTACGTAACTTAAATAAGTAGGTACTTGTAACTAGGGATACAGTTTTTCTTAAGGCTAAATAAAACCAAAAATATAAATACATAAGTACATTGTCAACCTGTCCAATGTTGTGAGTGAGCCCATAATTTTATACCTACTTCACTTTATCCAGTTTGAGTGTAGTAAATATGAAAAACTAAGAGGTTCTTGCGGGTTTTCAGCCCCTGACCAATTATGACAAATGAACAGTTTGGAAGTGAACAATTAATCAACAGATAAGATCTTGGTATTGGCAAAATTATTGCACTGTCACCATCATAACAGGTACCTACAGACTAACCAACTTATCTGTGAACCAGACCAAGCAATACTACACTTTATGCGAACGGCGTAAAAACTTTCTCATTTCACAGATAGTTTGTTAGTCTGTACATCGAAGCTGTCTAGATGGTCAAACTTTTCTCAACACGCACTACAAGATTGACAATACGGTCGTGTTCTGAAGACTAACTGTGACTTAGACGGCTCCGATGTTTATGATGACGACTGTACGTGGACAATTTTTTCTTCATGGCGTTCATTAATTAATTATATCACGTAACGCCTTGCTACGACGCACTGATCAAACCAACGATTATAAATTACTAGTATTTTGTGCTAGCTAGGAAATCAACACGCAAGCATGCAATCAAATTCTTGAAGTCATGCAAGATTGTTTACTTTGTAAGGTTTATGTCGGCTGAGGTTAAACTGGGGATAACTAATTAAATTTTTTCTTGAGGGGTAGAATAAGGTTAACCTTCAGACATTGTGATACATGTAAATAAGACATACAAATGACACGGAAAAAGTTATGAGCCACCGCTCCGGAGCAAAGATTTAGTCGTGTTTTTTGAATCACAAACCGTGTATATCCACGACATTTGGTATTTCTGCGGCTGTCAGTCGAGCTAATAAGAGATGGTAAGAGCTGCCTCATAAAATCTGCAATGACTGTCAAACCGTGTTACTGCGAACCATCATCATTATGTATGTGTATGTCCCAGTGCTGGGTAGAGGGCTCCTCTCTCGATGGGAGGGCATAGGCTGTACTTCCCACGCAGGCACAGTGCGGTTGGGAACTTCACACACAGGTTGCTTTACAATATTTTCCTTCACTGTAAAGCTAGTGGTAAATATCAAATGTAATTTCCCTAGTCCAGATTGGGGCCTCCGATTCGGTGAAACTTAAGAGTCAAATAGGATTGACCCCACCATCACGCATCGCCAAACATCTCTTTCAATAGGTATTTCCTTACTTCCGAAAGCGCTGGTAGTTTTAAAAATAGTGACATGTAAAAGAGCCCTCTGCGGCCTACTTGCAGAATAAACGTTTTGATTTTTGATTTTTTGATACTCTTTGGGTACCGAAATATAACTTCTTTGGATACTCGTACCTCATAGTACTTATGTGTACCTACCTGAATTTATGCACGAAAAATATTTGAACTAACTAAGGATTCATTAAGTACTTACTAAGTTTACGTTTTCCGTTTTCTGTTGTTTGTATCTTTCGAACTACCTAATTAGAAAGCAACGCACATAGCGACAAAGTGTGTCGCGGCCACTGTAGGTACTAAATCAAAGACTAAAAGTAGTAGACATTTTGGCTCTATCGGCCTTGTCTTATAAATTTCGACTGAGCTTTAAACGGTAAGTATTAAAATCGAATAAAATCGTTTTAGCTGAGATAAAACCTACGAGCAGGTAGATCGATTTTCATCCTCAAATTAGGTATGGTAATATACTAAATTCATGTCCAACTGTCCCACGATTTATAATTATATTTTTCAATGCCAAAACCAGAATCTTTTGATTTATCTAAAACGTTTAAATGTCTTCTCAACTGGTTTCTTTAATTATTTAAAATTATGTGAATAATAAGGACGGATAAAAAACCACATGAAACATGGTAGGTACAAGGTACTTAGATACATGTGAAAATTAAGTTACTTTTTCCTCCCCCAACATATTCACCAACTTTGGAACATTACACCCGCAGCCCCGTCTATAAAAAAACAATTGATTTGCATAGAACAGAGAAAAAGGAAACTTTTTATCACAACCCTTATATTCGTGTATAAGCACGTCCCACCAATGATATAGGTACTCGCTAAGTGAATTTTATTCCAAGACTTCTTACAAGACAAACGAAGGTCGACTTATAGCCTAAGATCACGCTGTAAAATAAAATAAAAAATAAGAAAGAACGTATTTTTTTTAATAAAGTTAGGTACACATGAAGTCACACATATCCTATTATCTCGCCTCATTCGTTTTTCGTTTAATTCTTATTTCGTCTCATTCTGTATTAGTCACTTCGTCTTGTTCGCTATCCGTCAAAAGGTCAAATTCTGTAACTTGTCTCTCTTTTAATAAAGTCTTATTCGTTTTTCGTCACGGTCTTTCTTGGACTCATTCGTCATTCTTCCCATTCGTTTTTGTCTCATTTACTTACGAACATTTATTTGCCAGCACCGAACGTACCGAAATAATTTTGGCGAATAAGTAAATGATACAAAAAAAGAAAGGAAGGAACGACGAATGAGTCCAAGGAAGACCGTGACGAAAAACAAACAAGGTAGGGTTCCGTAGCCATTAGGAAAAAATCAAGAAATATTTTTCTAAGGATTTCGTATGTGTACGGAATCATCCAAGTTTAGGTATGTTTTATACCTTAGGCTACTATTTACTCTTAAACTACAAATAATTTCCAAGCAATCTTAGCCGCTATAATTTTCCTAGTAAATTTGATATATTTACTACCCTTCTGAATTTTTTCAAATTTTTCCACCCAACAGTTTAGATTTTAGAGGGGGGGGGGCCGATTTTAATGAAAATTTTCACTTTAAAGT
This sequence comes from Archips crataeganus, assembly GCA_947859365.1. Classification (NCBI taxonomy): domain Eukaryota; kingdom Metazoa; phylum Arthropoda; class Insecta; order Lepidoptera; family Tortricidae; genus Archips; species Archips crataeganus. Next base: position 9,454,623 of record OX402050.1, read on the forward strand.
TGAATATTTCGCAAACAGATTACTGAATAGAAAATTCATGCTAGCAACCCCGCAATGATTTTAAAAGACCTATCCAACGATACCCCACACTATAGGGTTAGCCGAGAAAAAAAAATCACCCCCACTTTACGTCTATGGGAGGTACCCTAAAAAAATTTTTTTTACTTTTTTTATTCAATCACTTTGTCGGCGTGACTGATATATATATTGATGCCAAATTACAGCTTTCTAGTACTAACAGTCTCTGAGCTTAGCCGCGGACAGACAGACAGACAGACAGACAGACGGACAGACATGGCGAAACTATAAGGGTTCCTAGTTGACTACGGAACCCTAAAAAGACGTATTATGAGATAGACAAGTTGCAGAATTTGACCAAAAAAAATAGTGACGGATAGCGAACAAGACGAAAACGAATACAGAATAAGACGAAATAAGAATTAAACGAAAAACGAATGAGGCGAGATAATAGGATGGGTACCGAAAAATCTTGCCGCAAGTAGTTAGGTACTTTTTTCCATAGATATGCGATGCGACAGGCTGAGAGGTGGCTAGCTATTTTTTATCCGACTAATGTTATGTGTTTGACCTGTAACGGCTCAACCGATTTTGATAAATGAAACGACATTAGATTTGGACGTTGGATGTACGGGGCAAAAAAGATCGGGGGGTGCATGTCGGGTAACTTCCTCGTGTTCCCAAAAGCTGCGATTCCCTCTTGGGTCCATCCGGAAGGAAGAGAATACTTGGACCTATGTACCTAGTACCTACTCTCGTCTTTGACCCTGTGTCAACGAGTTAAGACCGGAAAGAGGAAAGAGACGAACCTTTTCATTCCGCGACTATACCATGGCCAATGGCTAATAAATAACCCGTCACGGAAGGGGGGAGTTTGATCTTACGACATGGTTTTCTACTGTCATTTACTTGTAACGTAAACCCAACCTAATGGAAGAAATAAAGGTGGAAAGATGAGTTACTAGCCACAGGCTACAATCAATTTTTTTTTAATGTCAACTCCACTGTCAATGTCACTCGCGTGACATGCGCCATTAGAGTCACGCCACAGATTATCCAAAATATACTTCGGCAGGTCACGCAACGAAAGAGCTTGATAATGTGGGAAGGTAGTCTCGTGAAAAAAACTTGAGACCACAGGATTTCAGAACTTCGTCGGTGACCTTGCCTTTTCCCTAATATGGATTTTAGCAACTTTTTTAGCCAAGACAAAATCCTGTTTTAATGCACATAGTAATATTTTCGGATTAAAATCTTTTTTTTTTTTTTTATGTTATAAAGGCCAGACAAACGAACTAGTGGGTCACCTGATGTTAAATGATCACCACTGTCCATAGACACCCGCAGCACTTTACGCGATACCAGTGCGTTGTCGGCCCTAAAGGAAAGGGAACAGGGGAAGGGGGTGAGGGAAGGGGTGAGGTATTGGGCCCCCGGCACTCTCACTGACCGTACGAAACGCAAGCAGGATTACTGCTGCTTCACGCCAGTGTTCTGTGAGAGGGTGGTACTGCCCCGGACGAGCCGGCCCATTCGTGATGCAGCGGCTAGCTACAACATGGCTCTACCACTACTAAAGAAAAAGAACTATCTCTAAAGAAAATCTGAGGTTTTATTGTCTAGTACGCACTCGGAATCACAATCACTTTCACCACTTCTTTCTTTCAAATGATACAGATAAGGGTAGAAAGAGAAGGCGAATAATTAAAATTTGTGAACATATATGTTATGTATGTCTATAAAAGATAGAAGCTGTCGTTTTTGTACATAATAAAATAATATATACAGGGTGCTAACAAATTAGGTACCAATATTTCTGTGGCTTAATCTACTCATTAAAACAACTTTTATTCTAACTTTTTAAAATTAAAAAGAAAAAAAATCTCGATTTTCCGTTACTAAAGCTGTAATCCGGTTGGATGGATATGTATGAAAAGTTAAAGTTTTTTTTTTTTTAATTTTGAAAAGTTGGCTCAGTGAAAGTGACTTGTCTTGATGAGTGAGTTACGCCCAGGAAATATTGGTAATTTATTAGCACCTTATATTATAACTTTGAACTTAGTTTCAATATCACCTTAAAGATTGTCGCATCAACCGTGGATCAGGTGCTATACCTAACGCTTTTAACAAAAAGACTGATTAAGGTTTTTTATTATGTAGAGTGCGTCGTGGATACTAGACGTTAATTTGCGTAATAACTTACTAAAAAAACAGTACAACGGTTCATTCATTATTTTATTAATATTAAAAAATAATGTTAATTATTAATGTTAATTATTAATGTTAATTATTTACTTAGTTCTTAACGAAGAAGAAGTCGCGAACAACAATTCTGCCGTCGTATTTATAAAGGGCACAACTGCAAACTTGCTCAGAACAGAAACAGCATAAGTTTACAAAGAACAAGTGTGCACTTAGGCTCTTTCTGTTTCACAAAAAATACTAGTTGTGCCCCTTTTTCTTACGACGGCAGAATTATTAAATATGTCCTCGGTTAAAAACATCTACAAGGGTACGTTTTTACTATTTGGCTTTGATTTTTCTGCAAAATTCTTACGGTCGACCACTTATATCGTATTATGCATATTATACGTAATTTTGCCATTGTATTTGATACAACTGTTATTAGTATGTCCTTGCTTTGCGCGACCTAACCACCGCCTGTATGCACGACCTTTAACTCCGAAAACTCAAATTTAAATTTTATTTAATTTTACCAAACGAACTACCTATGTTATTACTTTTTACAAAAAAAAAACTATGTCTTGGTGTCTTGGGTAAGTATACGGAATGATACTGGAGACGTGATCAGGATAATCCTTAACCAACTCAGATACTTATAGACCAGCGCGTTTCGTAGAGCAATGAGTGAAATAAAATGTTCTTTTGTTTTTAGTTTTATTCAGGTATTGTTCATTAAAAAACAAAAAATAAATGTTTCACGTAAATATGAAACATTTATAAACTACTTTTACTTACACGTTGTTGTAGGTAGTCATAATAATAGATTTATTTTGTTACTAGCTTTTACCCGCCGCTTCGCTCGCCTGAACCGTAAATATTTCAGAGAAGCATGCAAGCAAGCAAAAAAACTTACCGAACTCCCGAACTTAACTTAACCATAGGTACTTGAACTTAAGAATTCATTGGAAAAAAACCCGCAGACATCGATAATCAAGGCCCTAAAGAATCACCTAATACTTACTTAAGGACTTGTTACCAGGACTTAGAACCGGTGTCAAAAATAATTGTAGGTAAAGACGGACCAATTAAATCGTGAACCGCTGTGGAACCTTTTCACAGAAAATGTCATAGTGAAATCTTATTCATCATCATCGTCATCATCATTTCAGCCGAAAGACGTCCACTGCTGAACATAGGCCTCCCCCAAGGCTCGCCAAACAGATCGGCCCTGCGCCATCCGCATCCAATGCGTTCCCGCCACCCTCACCAGGTTGTCGCTCCATCTTGTTTGAGGCCTATAATACCTACACCGCGTCTTCCCGTCCGCGGACGCCACTCGAGAACCTTTCGGCACCATCGGCCGTCAGTTCTACGAGCGATGAGCCCTGCCCACTACCACTTAAGTCTAGCGATTCTTCGAGCTAGTCAGTGACTTTAGTTCTCGCGCGGATTTCATCAAATCTTATTGCTTGACTAGCAAAATCATTATGAGGCTTACTGTGAAAACGTTCTACGATGAGTCAGAAATCAAATTGTTCCACTGTACTTCTTTAGTAAGTACCGGTGTATTATCAATACTGTGAGATGATGAAAAACGATTGTGTGTGTGATGAGATGAAAAACGGGAACCCTGTTACTGAGGCTCCGCTGTCCGTCCGTCTGTCTGTCTGTCCGTCTGTCACCAGGCTGTATCTCGGGAACCGTAATAGCTAGAGAGTTGAAATTTTCACAGATGATGTATTTCGGTTGCCGCTATAACAACAAATACTAAAAAATGGAATAAAATAATTATTTAAGGGGGCTCCTATACAACAAACGTGATTTGTTTGCTCGTTTTTGTTCGATATTGATAATGGCAACAGATAGACGCTTGAAATATTCACAGAATATTTAATTATATATTGGCTTTAAAAATAAATCATTAAATTAAAATTAAATTAATATTTAAAGCGGGGCTCCCATACAACAAACGTGATTTTTATATGTAATTGTACGGAACTTTTCGTGCGCGAGTCCGACTCGCACTTGGCCGGTTTTTTATCTCACTGCAGGGAAGCTGCAGGACAAAGGCCTCTCATTATACTGTATAATTTTAACATAACCCATGCGGTAACCTATCAATGTTTAGAAACTCCTTTACTCAAATTTCATTTATCCGAAAATGGTTCTTAAAATCCATATGCCTTATTTTCCACAACTTCACAATGCCACGGTTTCATTTAATCACAGTTTTATTTGCCAACCAATTCAAAATCCCGAATTACAATAATCCATTTTTTTATTTGCCAACCTTTTTATAGTATTTCCAATCATTTATTTTCTCGATGACATCTCCCGTAGAATGTAACTGCGTTTTTTACGCAAAAATTAACTTTTAAATGCGAGGTATAAAAAATACGACAACTGCCTATTTTTGTTCCTTGATCCCATATAATATTCATCTAAGACGAATTGAGTCCATATATGCAGTATTTTTTTTTTAAAAGTAGGTACGATAAATAATAAACGTTTTAATAAAGTTACATTCTATCTATGGCAATACAAATAGTGATGTTATGATTGAAATATCGATATTGTATGGGTATTGTATATGTTGAACTCGATTGTTCCCGCGACTTTGTACAGTCAACGTCATAAATAAGTGATCACTTTTGTACCTTGTCGCTTTCAGTCGTTACGTAATTTCGTATGGCTTTCAAACATGACGTTAAAGTGACAAGGTACAAAAGTGATCACTTATTTATGACGTTGACCCTACGCGTTGTATTTTTTTTCACGGGATATAAAATAGCTTATGTTACTCAAGTGAAATATTTTTTATTTGTCCAGTAGTTTTTAGCTTATTCATTACAAACATACAAATCTTTCCTCTTTATAATATAAGTGATATAAGTATAGATAGGTAATCGACAATGAAATGAAATAATTATATAACAGGTAATTTTTATTTATTAATTTTAAAATTGGATCGATATCGTATCTACTGATCACTTATTTGGTCACAACCAACCACTATAACTTTCAAACTAGATCTGTCATCGAGAAAATAAATGATTGGAACTACTATAGTTGCCATATTTTCATAATCTAAACGTAACGAAAAGCCGAAAGTAAGTTTTTATTATCTACCTAACCTAACATCAGAGTATGACAACATTGCTTAATTTTTAGCGAGCGAGCGAAGCGAGCGAGCAAGACGGTTCGGAGCGGAAGCGACTCGTATAGATTAGGTTCAAAAGGCTAGTGTGGAAGCGTGCCTTTGGTGTTAGTTATTTTTTTTATAACCACCTACAAAACCCCCTACCCACATAGCAAACTCAATAAAATATTTGGGCAACATTAAACAACAAAATTAATATTACGCTCCACACATAATTGTATGGTCGCCTTTTGTACCCCTGGCCTTTGCGGAATAAATATATATTTGGCAAATGATCCTACGGAATTTCATGCAGTTGGATTTTGAATCATTTGGCAAATAAAAAAATTGATTTTAAAACTTTTGGCAAAAGAAAATATGGTAAATAAAATTTCGGACAAACAATAATTTGGAAAATGAAAAAAAGGAGTTTCGTTTTCGGAATTTTAATATTTGGAAATGAGCTTTTCGATAATATGATAGGTAACCGTCTCATGCCCATCGGTTCAAGTGATGCGAACCTATAAAATGATTTGCCTCCAATTGAACTAGAGTAACTTAAAATACCTGCAAGTGATTTTATTCTGTTCGGTACATAATGTAATCACTAATCATGCTCGGATTTTCCAGGTTTACCATTTTTTGTCTCCAAATGAACAGTCGCAGAGGGATGGCCGGTAACTGAGCGTCTGAAGCCCAGCTTAGACCTTCAAGAAAAATAGTGCAAGTTACAATACATTGCGGCGGTCGATTGACAACTTCAAACTCGTTCGCTTTACGGCCGCGCAATGTAATGCAACTTGCGCGATTTTTCTTGCAGGTCAACGGCTTTGACGTGCTGCGTCCGTCACACTCGAGACGTCATCAGTTATCACTGCACAAAAGTCTCATACATAAAGGTAGCTTCCACGTCGTTGCGACACAGTAGGCGTTCGGGTGCGAAGCGTATCGTAGCATTGTTTAGTCCGTGCGGGTATTTATTGCGAGTCAAATAGGTACCAAGATGATCGTGACTAGTTTTGTGTTATTAGCTGCGATAGTCTACAGCGGGAATGGAGAGGGTTTACGTGAGTTTTCTTTTTCAATATTTTTTTGTAGTCATCGACTTTTGACATAAAAAAAAATAGGTAAGAGTATCTCTGAATATAATAATATTCTTTAACGTTAGCCGTTAGGTTTAAATAAAAAGCACAAAGCAGGGTAATATCTAGTACCTACTAGATTAAAAAATTCAACCACAACTTGGCTCATACCTAATAGGTATAACAAAAATTAATGAAGTAGTTTTGTCTTATGTAAACCGACCGACTCGGGCGACCGAGCTCCGCTCGAGCTGAAACTCGGTACCAAGCGTTTTCCCAGAGATAAGACCAAGCTAGATCAATATATATATATATATATATATATATACAAGAATTGCTCGTTTAAAGGTATTAGATTAGATTAGATAATGTAATTAATATAATTATGTCCCCTATTGCTCTGCCCTCAATACATATACGAAATATAAAAACTAAGTTAGCACTTACTTAGGTGTAATGAGTCCCAAATTAAAGTTCGTGAATATATTCACGAACTAATTTGGGACCCATTTAGGTTGACAGTCCTGTCTGTCATATTGTATAGGAATTCAAAGAATATTTTTTCGAAATGGGTCCCAAATTAAGTATAGCACGCGACTATATGTCTAAATATACCTAAACTTAAAACTCCTATTTAACTTTACATGCAGCATAACTCAGTTAAAAAAGCGCTACATAATTTTACTTTAACCATAAATTACGTTTAATCAGTATTTTTTATGTCCCATGTCAAACGCATATAACAAGTGTCCTTTAAAATACCAATTAAAAAACACTATATTTGAGGACATACTGCACATAGATACAGGTTACCTACCCAGTTGGAAGAGTTAGGTAGGTACCTTCTTTGAGATATGTTCGCCTTAGTATCGCTCTCTATATAATATAGGTACTTAGTACAAATTATGATTAAGTATGGTATTTTTCAAATTGTTTACGTATTACATCAACCCGTTATTTTCATTCGACACTGATTGCGAGTTGCAGTCCTCCTTGATTTTATCAAGAAGTTATTTTGATTTTAGCCATCGATGTAATTATAAGTAGATACGAACGAATAAGTAACCTCTAAAAAATTTTAACAATTGGCTTTAAAATTGTCTTAGTTAAAACCGGTATCATAATAAGTATAATAACGCATCTCTGTAACGAATTTGTAATATAATTTAAATATATTTTTTATCGTTCACAATTACACACAATTGACCTATGTTAAATACAATAGCTACAAACTTCATCTAGTATACCTACCTACAACTTAACCTAGTACAGTCGAGTTCTCCAATATCTGTACAGCCAACCGTTCATAAATATCTGTACATAGACCTTATTACCGTAACATAAGGTTCATGTTTATATATTTATGAACGGTTGGCTGTACAGATATTGGAGAACTCGACTGTACCTAGGTACCTACAGTAGAAAAATCCCAAAACAAAAAGTCACACTCACTAACGTTTGTACTTATTTCGTGGAAAAGAATAAAACCTCCATTGTTAGTAAGAAGAACCAAAACACATATTTATGAAATTTGAGATTTCTTACAATAGACTATACAGTAAGTATCACAAATCACTCATTTACCAACTAAAGATATTTTTTACATCAAAAAGCTTTGTACACACAGTTTTTTAATTACTTAATTTTCTATTCGAGTAGACAAAGTCTACATTCATTTTACTTTGCTAAAAGCAAGAAAAAAATGAAGCAAAATAAAAGCTTGTACTTCACTGATATGGACCTCCGCAATGATATGGACCTTCATCATCTATATTTTTTTAATTGAGTTCTCTAGAAAGGTATTTCAGTAGCTATCTACTGATATTAAGTAATATTTATAAACAGATATTTAGAATTAGATAATATTTAGAAACAGAACATCTATTATAGGTTGGAATTTTCACTCCAAAACTTTTGTTTTGTGCCTACTTTGATTGTGACAGTCTTTTGTTTTGCCGTGAAAATTGCGGCCTCTCCCTATAATTAATTATTACTTAACTTCTGAAAACCTACCTAGACCACACTGTAACGTGTCAATCAGCTACTGCAGATCGTTTACAAGAACCGATAAAATGTCGCTTTAGCTCACTCATTTCTTATACTGTTTTCTGTTATTTCCTGAATGCTGTTCAATTTTCCCCGCTGGCAAAAACTACTATCAAGGGTATTATCGAACGAGAAAAGAACCAAGGGTTCCGTACTTCCAAATATTTAATATTTCGTGTTCCTTTTTTTTACCCTATTTCGCGATAAACAGTGTTGTTACGTGATACAAAATTAGCGTTTCAAGCTCAATTAATGCTGGACAATGTAATGTAACTCACAGTAACTTAGTTATGTAAATTAGTCTCATTATTCATTAAATTTAGTATACATGTTCATATTTTGTTGAAATTTGATCATAAACATAAAGAACAGTATTTTTTCATCTTGAGTACCTGGTTCACAATGGCATAGTATAGAGAGTATAGACAATTAATTGATGATTAATAGTCAAGTATATTTATATAGTCCGCTCCCTTATTAATTTATTCCTTAAGTATATCATGAAATCCCAAAGGCATCTGCCTAAATGCAAAACGAATTACTAAAATGGCACCATGAAATTCTAAACCTAAGGCCGGTGGATCTTTTCGACAATATTATCGCCTCAGTCTTCTACAAGGTAGGTATATATTTCTCTCAGAATATTGTTAATATTGTAATGATTTTTATGGTCGATGTAACTTATCACTCATAAACAAACGTGTTAAGAATAGGTAATAAGTTACTCATAACACTACTTATTGAGTAATTCATCGTTTCATGTCAAGTACTTAAAACATCATACCAGCTATACTTCGTTGTTTATAATCGATTGAATATAAATGGAATCTGCTTCATGAGAACGTTTACCGTCTAAGGCTTTATTAGCATTCCCAGCCCCGCGATGTCATGCAACTGAAATGATTTTACTGGACTAATGGAAACTGGACATGCCGAGACAAGCGGGATTATTATAAGTTCAATAAAACTAATACAATAGGTATATAATTCAAGGGGCAGAATATCATTCTTACTTGAACGCAGAAATGGCGGCACAATTCACTTAACTCCCTGATTCCCAAATAAACAGGAAATATAAGGACACAGGAAAATAGGCGTCAAAAATCAACGCGCCCGAGGCTTTTAGAACTAAGTAATTAAAATCTGTTATATTATTACCTATAGTTTGTCTTTCAGTTCAGAATCTCGGAAATATTTAGATACAGAAGAGAGAGATAGAGAGTTATCGCTAGAACATGTGTAATAATAAACACTAATTTATTAAAAAGTTTGTGTAAAAATTAAATATAATTATGAAACTTTTTTATATTAAACTCTAGTTGTTTCCCGCAATTTGATAAGTGTCCTATGGGAACTTTGCACTTTGCCAGGGTAAAAGTGGCCTATTTTATTCAGTGATAAATAGTAAAACTTTCTATTAGTACGAACTTTTAGAATCGTTTTGGAGTTTCCATGGTTACCCACTACCATGATAACAAATACACATAAGTACAACAAACTTTACCTTGATATTATATAACTACAACTAAGGTATAATATAATACATATCAAATCCTTAATAATAGATCAAATCACAGTAACCTATTTTCGTTATCCTTTTTTGGGCCAAGACCAAATAATTGCGAATTCCTATTTTAATTTTTGTTGGATACGTTAGATATAAATCCGAAAAATATTAGCTATAAATCTGCATAGAACACCTATTGTTAACCTTTATTTTAATTTCAGCGTCATACATCAAACCTTGCCAACTTGGCGATTCCTTCGCGAAATGCGTCAAAGAACAAATGATCATAAGTCTCCCGTACTTCACAAAGGGAATTCCGGAGCTGAATGTCCCGTCACTAGATCCCGTAAACTTGGATGACATCGTCATAGACGGGAACGGGCTGAAGTTGTCGTTAAAAGAAGCTAAGCTACACGGCATTGCCGACGTAGACGTACAGGATCTCAAGTAAGTGACGACAGGATAGTCTAGCTAGTTTAAAAAACTTCACTTTATATCACCGATAAAATGTTTAAGCCAAAACTTTGTTTCTCGCTGTAATAAAACAAAGGAACGCAACTATTGAATACGCACACTAAGTATACCTATCTCTAGTGGAAACTAAGTAATGGTAGGGTCATACACATTGTAAGAAAAAAAAGTTGTTTCTCCTGTAGACATAAAATTAGCGACTCCGAGTCAGCAAACTTAAGATTTATTTAAATGGGCCGAAAGTTGGCCAGGCGTCCAACAACAACCCATGTTGACTTGACTAATAAATATTTGCTGCTTTTATTTCTAGTTTCTAGCATAAATGTTATTTTAGTGATGGGGTTAGGATTGATAGGTCTTCATAGCAAAACGTCCTCGTTGCATAAAAGTCCGTAACGTAATACGTCATGCATGGGAGCAAAACATCCGCAATTTAAAAGGCCCTGTGTCAACAAATCAAAATGTCACATTGATCAAACGACCGCAATTTAAATAAATAAATAATAAATGACCACGGGAGCAAAACGTCCGCAGTTAAAATTGTACCTACTCCACACTACTTAACTAATCTATAAAATATACAATTTCTTCTTCTTCTTCTTTAAAAATAGTGTATTAACTATACATTATGGACGTTATATTTTTTTGTAATTTTTCGTTGATGACGATTTGCTTCAAGGGCATTTTTAATTGCGGACGATTTGCTCCTTGGGCTTTATCCCTGCGGTCCATCTCACTAAACGGAGATTATGCCTAGCAGACTAAATGCAACACAGGACGTTTTGCTCTCAGTACGAACTGCTCAAAATTGATATAAAGTGAGATTATCTGGTTGACCAAAAGAACCCTCGTTGTCATTCGTTAGTCATTCAGAAGATGGCGCCAAGAATTAAACCTAGCTAATTATAACCTAGCTTCATCGATTTTCACCCTCAAAAACCATGAACTCTTTATAAATGCTACTCGTTACAATGTTGGATTTGATTTCAATTGAGTATGTATACCTACTACATAGTTGTACGTGTTCCGCTCGATGGTCGAAAAAACTACAAGGGAAAGATGGGTTTAGAATAATTCATTAGCAGCGTACATTGTGATAAATATGTTGTCCAAGTGTCGCAACCGCAAGAGACGAGCAAAACAATCGGTCCCTCTTGCTCACGTTTGTCTTGTAGATAACCGAGGTTAGGCGATGGATAGCCGATTTATTTTCCTTTTAATAATTGATCTATTATCCATTGTGATGAAATCATTTTTATTTGTAACATTTTGCTATTACTACTTGATCGACTTCCTCATGGATACTTCTATATAGTATTAATTTACGTACAATTTCTTATTTAATTTGCACTTATGTTTAGGTCAAATATTGCCAGTCAAATTTTACCAACTTCCAGCGATCGGAATGACTTGAGAGGATTGAAAGATATATGCATTATGTAGTTTGAAAGACAAAAATACGGTCAAAACATGTTTTAAAAGTTTCATACAGCCGAGCCACCGCCTGCTTTTTATCGCAATGCGTGCATAGTTATTTTTTTTATTTAGTTTTTCAAAATGTCTATGGCTAAAAAAAGTTTTTATAAGATGGTAATAAAGGTAGGTATTGTGTGTGAAGATATAAATTTGTGGAAACGTATTTTGTATTAAGTAAGTACTTTTTCTTTTGCAAATTAACTTTTAAAACCCTATATTTAACTAACAATATGTGTTTGGTCGGGTCGGGGTCAAATCTTGCAAGTCTAATTTCTTCCGCTTATAGTGGTCCGATTTACTTAATTATGTAGTTGTGATGGCAATGCAGTTTAGACAGAAAACAGTTTGTACAAATTAAATCTGTCATTTTTTACAAAATGTGTTATTATTATTTCCTCGCGTTTGTTTCATATTAAATTTCTCGACAAAAACATGAATGTCTAACGAGGAAGCTTGGAAGTAGAGTTTCCGGGCCTCTGCAGTAATTTCTTATTTCTGCAGGCCAAACTATACAGTTAGTTGCGAAAGGACAACAGAACACTTGAACAGATAATTTATGCAAAAATGTAGGCAGGGTACTATATATTGCGAACTCTAAGTGGCACGTGTTACCCTAAACCTTGATAAAATTAATAGATAAATAAATAAATATCAACCAAACGGCCCACCTTGACACCGACACATTAACGTTAAATATTTGAGAAGTAATCATAAAATTTAATTAGGCAATCGTTAAAATATCCCCTTTTCAATTGAAAAAAGTTGTGCATGTACATCCATAAATTTAAGACCTCGGGGGAGGTTTAGAGGAACTATAAATGGAGGAAGCTTCTTCGTTTACATACAACTCGAACCATGAAATAAGTTCCACTCCGGGAATGATCCTCCTCTATCTCCTCATGATTCTAATAAATCTTCAGATAGCGATTGTAGGCTGGCCTAGAGCGCGCCCCTGACGATACAGTGAACATTTACTAAAAGTCTTCAGGAAGGTATTTAATTTATTCTCAAACCATTAGCTACTACTTAAGTGGTAACGCATCAATGCGAGATGTGGATTTCAACTCATATTTATGATTAAGTCATACACATTTTTTTTTCGCATCTCTCCTGTGCACATGGCAAAAGTAATAAAAAAGTAACCAATATTTTTAAGTCAAGTCTACATAGCGTGTAGGACGCCTGGCCAACTTTCGGCCCATTTAAATAAATCTTAAGTTTGCAGACACGGAGTCGCTAATTTTTTGTGTCTATAGGAGACACAACTTTTGTTTCTTACGCTGTGTATGATCTGTTGGGCTGATTCTGCCGCTCACCGAATCGTCTATGAAGCAAAACAACCACGATTCAGATGGTCTAAAAAGCACATGTCCAATTAAGTAAATTGTCCATTGTGTAAAAATGCCTTAATCGTAAAATACCCAATTACCATAACGTCTAGGAAGGGATACGACCAGATAGCCACACGCCCTTAAAGCTGAACGCCAAAATCGCAGAACGTTCAAAAAATATAATGTCGCGTATTGATGTAAAGAGTTTTAATTGAATAGGTAGATTCCAAATTGATAATATGCCCGGCTACTTGAAACCCGAACACACTTTTTGGTTATTCTGCTACTTCAGCTAGTAACTTCTTTCAATAAGATTTGACGATTTGCTTTTTTGGGGGATAGCGTTTTTGACAATTATGTATTACTATGTAGTTTGGACGTTATGCTACACGGACTAGTTCCTATTTTGATGTTCTGCGTTATGGATGTTATGCTAATGAGACAAAAAGCTAATAGGACGTCTGACATTTCGATTCTTGGTCAATTTTCGTTACTGGAAATTTTGCTACATAGACGATTCGGTACTGAGCGGATTCTGCACGTGTTTGTTTTGCTCTGCTTCAACGAAAGTGCACCCTTACGGCCTGCCCACAATCACATGCAATTGCGAGCGGTCGAAACGCTTGCCGCAGTGGTGGTCTGGCACCACACGCAATGAACAGAGAAAATGCTCATCGAGCCGCCGATCCCCACGAAAACTAGGCACGGAGCGGAACCTAACATTGTTTTTCGAAACCATTGTAATAAATTAACAGAAATTGTAGATAATTAGGTAAGCATTGTGCCTTATTGTACGATAATTCCTGTATTCATGGTCTTTATCATCATTAGGCGCATGTTTGTAATGAACAGTCAAACGTGTCTTATCATTCCATCATTACACTCGCAAGCAATAATCGGGCTGTATGAAGGAATATTATTATGCAAATTACAAGGACAATGGTAACCTCCTGTTCATCTAAAAATTTGATGTAAGTACACAGGTACTTGGAAATTTACCTATATTCATACTCGTACAAAGTGCGGCACTGGACTAAACAAAATCACCCACTTCTAGTGGGCCTGACCTGGAATTACGACCCGGTTACTTTTCTTTTTTCTCTTTTCTCTGTTCATTGCGCGGCCGAAACGTTCACCGGCCAGTGATTGAATAATAGCACACGCCATGAATAGCGCTAATTATATTCACTTTCTGCGCCGCCGGTCGCAGCGGATGAAGCAGGTATGTCAATCAAGAAGTTTGTTTACCACACTAAGGTTTAATCTCAGCTGTGCAGCTTAAAACATCAAAGGTTATTTTCACTTACAAATCAATGTGACACTCAACCTTATTGTTTTTCTTCCGATGTAGGAACTGTCATAAAAATGGTAAAGCACACTTACTTGGTCGACTACCTATATCTATTTGGGTCTGATAGCTCATAGCAACGAAATAAAAACGGTCAACAAAATCTCAATACAAATCCTATCCTATCCTACTAATATTACAAAAGAGAAAGTTAGAAGACGTTTGGATATTTGGATGTTTGAATGTTTGTTAGTCAATCACGCAATAACGAATTAGGTCAAAACTTAGCGTTCAGATATACAAAGATGAGACATAGGATTACTTAATATCCCGGTAGGAACGCATTACCGGGACAATATTTTAACTTCAAACAAAAAGAGAGGGCGCTGTTCAAGATCTTTGAATTACCGTGGCTTTCACATGACGTAACTTCGTCTGCAATCAATAGATGGCGTTGTCTGAGCGACCGTTGCACTTTAAAACATGATCAATTAACGGAACCTTTTTTCATGGATTTCTGACACGGGCGAAGACACGGGTAAAAACTTGTATTTTAAATAAAATTAGGTACCTAATGAAGCCTTGGTGGCTTAGTGGTTTGACCTATTGCCTCCTCAAGCAGAGGGTCGTGGGTTTAAATCCGGGCTCGCACCTCTTGAGTTTTTCGGAATTTATGTATGTGCGAAATTATATTTGAGATTTGAACAGTGAAAAAAACATCGAGGAAACCTGTATACACCTGCGAAAAAGTTCAATGGTGTGTGTGAAGTTCCTAATCCGCACTGGACCCGCGTTCCCACTCTCATTCTGATCTGAGAGGAGGCCTTGTGTCCTGCAGTGGGACATAATATAGGCTGGGATGATACCTAATGACATACAAACTATCGGTCTTTATTCTCGGAGATATAATTTGCATTTTATGCAATATTAGTACCCTGGTATTGTTAATTAACTCATGAGTCATGACACAATAGAGGTGATCTGATATCAAACCAATAATACTAGTACCACTAGTCAATCATAAGGCTGCGCATCCATCAGAAACGTGCGAGTACGCGGAGCTTTTGGACTCCGACTTGCATAGAAATTTACAGGTAAGTAAGTAACTGTACTGTTTTTGGTGATCAATAAAGAATATTTGTATTGTATTGTATTGTAGCGTGAATGCAACTGAGCCTACAATCATACACACTCATCGCGGCGGATAACTAAAAAGGCAATTTCCATACAAGTTAATCCGGACATTTTGGGAGGCTATGTTAGTCCGCCTTAGCTACATAATTTAAATTGCATTTACAGTAATTACCTTTATAAATTTCTATGCCAGTCAGAGCCCAAAGTTTTTGAGAAATTCTCTGGACCTCTACCATGAGTTTACACTAGTTTACAGTGACCGTACTCGCTAGCGACGGCGTAAATGATTTGTATGGAGAATTGTACTTCCGTAAGTGACCGCTAGAGGCGCTGTACAAATTCTCCATACAAATAATTTACGCCGTCGCTAGCGAGTACGGTCACGTAAACTAGTGTAAACTCATGGTTGAGGTACAGTATGCTTAGTATAAGTTTTTACTTCACCAAATACTTCTTGATCGCGTTTACGTAAAAAATTCAATTACTAGGGAAACATGGACAGCGAGAGTCTCCGCACGCGCGCTTCCATGTTTCCATAGAATTGAAATTTTTACGTAAACGCGATCGAGAAGTATTGAAGTGAAGGAAAACTTATACTAAGCGTACTGGTAGGTTTTCTTCGCATATCTCTGGTGGACGCGTGCATCGTATTGTTAAGCGCCCGGTAAATGCGCACATTGTGTGCAAATAATTGTCTAGCAATAAGTATTAGGTTTAGCTACTAATGAGAAGCTCTTGTAAGTAGACCCCCACCTCTGACTAATGTGACCCTGTGGAAGAATTTGCATATTAAATATGCATATTTGTGTGAATCTTTTTCATACAAACTTGCTTAGGACAATGCGGCCATGAAGTGAACGTTCTTCTAGTTCGAGGCCACTAAACTTTTACGTTGCACTAATTATTTATTTACGAATAAGTCTGCGAAATCGTTCATAGCTATCCCGCGGGGACTTTGCAATATTCTATTCTATTCTCAGGATGTCAAACTATGTCTATACCAAATTAATGAACTGAAACAATAGTTACTTTGCTCACCCGCATTACTTACTTTGCTTTGCTTTGATCGCGGGTGACCAAATTGTTTCAGTTCATTAATATGGACCTCCGCAAAGTAA
Organism: Archips crataeganus; assembly: GCA_947859365.1. NCBI lineage: Eukaryota > Metazoa > Arthropoda > Insecta > Lepidoptera > Tortricidae > Archips > Archips crataeganus. The sequence continues at coordinate 9,471,417 of OX402050.1, forward strand.
CGCCTGATTCAATAAATTATTCCATACTATCTAAGATACTAAATGTAATCTAAATTGGTTCAGCGGTTTCAGCATGAATAGGTGACAGGCAGACAGATAGACAGACAGGCAGACAGATAGACAGAGTTACTTTCCCATTTATAATATTGGTATTGAATATGGAAAACCATTATTTTGGTTACTTTTAGGTTGCTCTTTCAACTTTTCATAATCATATCTATACTTACCTTCGTTTCTGATGTCGTCCTGTCAATCGTTCAAAGGTTAGCTGGAAGACTACATCTATTTCTCTCGTAATCTTTTAATTTCACGAGTTATATGTACAATAAAGAGATGTAATATATATGTACATCATGTTGTTTTATCTTTGAACTCCTACTACCAAACTACCTAATGGTAGAATCAGCAGTCTTAGTTTACATAGCATTGAGTAGTTACTAAATAGATTGATTTTACAAATTATTAATTAAACTGATGACCGATCTCTTATGGTTTGTGACTCTGAATATGAAGCTAGAGGTCCTATGTTCGAATCCTGGTATGGGCAGACGCTTGTATCTTGAAAACGAATGTTTGAGTGATCTATTTTTGTATTTAATTTAAGTATGACTATCTACGTGTATATTTGACGACCAGTTGGCCTAGTGCAGGGGTGGCGAACCAATGGCATGCGTGGCAGTTGTGGCACGCAATGATATAATTTGGGCACATCACTAATCATGAATCCATGCAATCACCAAGTTTAGAACCTTTGATGGCACATGAAAGCCAGATTATTGTTGTTTTTATAATTATAAGGGCACATTCACCAATAAAGGTTCGCCATCCCTGGCCTAGTGGTTAGAGAACCTGACTACGAAGCTTGAGGTCTCGGGTTCGATTCCCGTGTCGGGGCAGATATTTGTATGAAAAATACGAATGCTGTTTGTTCTCGGGTCTTGGGTGTTTAATATGTATACAAGTATGTATTTATCTATATAAGTATGTTTATCCGTTGCCTAGTACCCATAGTACAAGCTTTGCTTAGTTTGGGACTAGGTCAATTGGTGTTAATTTGTGTCCCATGATATTATTTATTTTATTTATTTATCCATTACCTTGTACAGTACTTGTTGTTCGATTGCGATATCAAATTGTCCAATGATTGCTAGCTTATTTCAATACTTGTGATTCATGTTACACGTACCTAGGTATACCTATTGTCTTAACGAAAAAAATCCAAATCCCAACCAGCTGGGACTAGACTACGTAATTCAGTCAGTTAACGCATGAATTATTCAGTTAGTTCTATGTTACAATCTAAACATATTAATTGTTAAGGATTTGTGTAGGGACCGGAGCAAAGAGGTGCTCAATATGGGTACTAACACATTATCAGTTCTACCGAACAAGAAAGAAACCCCTCAATATCTGCACAAGGCTGTGATGTGTGTTCTAGTAACTTTAAGCACTCCGGCATTTGGCTGTAATATTGCTACAAATTGTAAACTAATGAAAACTACTCGCTTCGCTCGCACCGCGTCAAACTTAGCTTTATTATCAAATTGCCCATTTATCACGTAGCAATAGGTACAATAATGACCGGGCAATATGATAAATAATGAAGTTTAGATAGTAATTAATCACTTTGCCCGATAGAGCTAGACATTATTAATAATGCCCGCATTAATCACTTGGTCCATAACATATATGTGCTTATATACTTCATTTAATTTAGAATTGAAAACCACAACATCATTGTATTGCGGCTCGTCAACTATTTCTTACCTAGCAAATAGTAGGTACAGTAAGTACAATAGTCTGGGAGCCGCAAAATAAAATTGTTTTAATGTCACTTTATTTGCGTGTCGTCAATTGTTACTCTAGTACAAATTGTAAAGAGATTACAGTTCACGAGCCGCAATATAATGTTGTTGTGATTTATAAATCTAAATTAAATGGAGTATAGCTGAATTAGAGGTATTATTTAAATGTGAAAATATTAGAAGATGTTAATGCTCATGTACTTAATTATTTCAGAGTGGACATAGAGGAAGAAAAGTTCTCACTAACGTTCATAGCCAATATGAGTGTCACTGGACAATATGACATCGATGGACGCATATTGATTCTGCCTGTGCAGGGACATGGAGATAGTACTATAAAATGCGGTAAGAGAGTTACTTTATCGAAATATTAGAAAAGTCGTCAAAATTTTGTACGAAAACTTGTAAGAAGTACCTAATTTTGAGAGCGTTATTGTTAAAAGTGTTGGTTTCAAGTTATTTTATTAAATTTAATTTAGTTTTGCTTAAAATAAAAATTTTAACAACATACAAGTATAGGTAACGCCACGAGAGTTGAGGCGAATGATTACACATACAACTACATAAAGTACTGATTGCAAAAAAGATAGTGAATGAATGAAATGACTGAGTGAATGAAAATGTGAGTTATATCATCTTATGATGAAATACTTACGCAATACTATGCATATTATAATTTTTCTTTTTTCATATAACCTATTTTGAAATAAAACAATTTGATTCTGATAAGAAAATATTCGCAAGAAAAAATCGGTTTTGTATAAATAGCGAAAAATATGCTTACCTATCTGATTAATATAATAAAATAGATCAAAGTAGTTTATTTTCTGTTTTGTTTGAACTAGATGTATTTTCCTAAATTATTCTTAAATAAATAAGTAGTTTGAAGAAATTTTTAGTCAATCTTGTTCTATGTCGAGTCTGTTGAACTTGCTATCGGTACGAATAAATGTCAAAATCCCGCTGTCATTACACGACGTGTTGTTGTGTGCGTGACCTCAACTCTGAGGCATTACCTATATACGTTATTATAAATAGACAAAAAAGACAAACACCAAGTTAAATTCAAGTGTAGTTCAAGTACATCAACGTCGTGGGTTTTGCCACCTCTTAAAAATGCAGAGTACCTACCCAATGCAAATATTTTCGAACGTCTCAATCGTTAGCAAAAAGCATCAGAAGTAGGTGCATAGATTGACTGGTAAATACTTAACTGGCTGAATTTACGAGATTTTAAATTTAGGTATGAGATACAAATTAAATACGACTGGGTAGATAGGTTACTGACCCTGACTGGGGAGCTAGAGGTCCCGGTTTCAAATCCCGGTAGGGGCAGACATTTGTGTGATAAGATGAATATCATATCGACGGTTAAAAGGCATAACGCATGAAGCGACATTTTTTGAACTTTACATGAAACCCGGCTCAAACGACGAAGAATAATTCGCTAATTTCAAATATGTATATAACTCATTTTGACAAAAAGTGTCGCTTCATGCGTTTTGCCTTTTAACCGTCGATATGAATGTTTGTACCCAAGTCACGGATATTATACAAGGCGAAATTTTTAAATATTAAATTTACCATGAGCTTTACGGTGAAGGAAAACATAGTGAGGAAACCCTATGCAGGGCTGCAGGGCCTCTGCTAGGCGCAGACCTCTTCTGAGAATTAGAAGGCTTGGGCCGTATTTCCTACGCTGATCCAATGCGGGTTGGGAACTTCACGCACAACACTGAATTTCCTCGCGGGTGTGTGCAGGTTTCCTTACAATATTTTCCTTCACCGTAAAGCACATGGTAAATTTCAAATGTACCCAACTCGGAAGTGCGAACCCGCGGTCGAACCCACGACCCCCCTGAGAGGCCAAAGGTCAAACCACTACTACTAAACTACCACGACTAATACTGTTAACACGATTGTTTTCCCGTGCTTTCCAGATAATATCAGAGTGGAAATCAGAAGCAAGCTGACCCACGCAAAGGACTCCAAAGGCGACCATTTCAAACTTGTCACACCGAACTACAACTATCAGATACAGAAGACGACGTTTACTTTCAAGAACCTATTCAATGGAAATAAACAGTTGGGTATGTTCACCTATAATTGTACATTTATTGAGCATTGTTCTACTATTACGAGTACAAACAGCAATACAGTGATAATCGTAAACTAACTTGATTAAACGTAGTCAGCTGTTATTTTAAACATACTTAGATATCGTTTATGGTATTATATTACATAATAATTAGAATAGTGTGTTATATTTTTGCAATTGCAATATTTAATTCACGGAAATATTTTTTTTTTAACACAGTAGTCGACCAAGAAACTCCTTTACCACCCTAAGGATCAATGTCAGTTGCATGACTTACAACATCAAAGGCTATTTTCACTCACAAGTCAATGTGACAATCAGCCTTATGGTTTTTATTCTGATGTAGGAACTGTCATTAAAAATGGTAAAGCACTTACTTGGTCGACTATACCTACTTGATCATTTTATACCTTTTCTTAAAAAATATTCCTCATTTTCCATACATTTTTTTGTGTCAGTTTTGTGATGAGCCATATAAATTGTATGAAAAAAAAACGTTACAGTACAAAACTGACACAAAAATTTGATATTTTTTTTATCATAATTGCTCTTGATTCTGAGTAAATAAATCCCAAAATTTTTTCGTTACAAAAAAGTATAGGCTACATTTTTTTTAAATGCCCACATACGCTATTTGAGACTAGGGATAGCCAATAGGTAGGTACGGATCGGAATTCTTTCCAAAAAATTCTATTCATGTTATATGTAAACATTAATTTTATAGTAGGTACGCCCTACATACCTATTAAAGTTTTCTTGACGATGGATGCATTTGAATTTTGTATCAATGGTCGGTTATAAAAGATGATTTTTAATCAGTGATCAGGAACTCTGTGGCGAGCACGTTTAAATCGCAGTTAGGTAGGTATCGTAGACCTCATCTATTTAATTCCATTTTGGTTAGGAAGTAATATTTTTCAACTCCTGATCACCGATTAAATTTCACCGTGTAATAAATAAACAGAGAAAACAGGCCGCGTAATAAATAAACAGAGAAAACAGCCGCGCCGCCGATCGCCCGCAGTCGTTGTCGAGCCAAAACCACGTCAAATAATCCCATATAACACTGTATAAATTATCAGTCCTTCGCGATGTTAGATATTAAATTGCCGGTTTGAACTTATACACGGAAACCAAGATGGTCGTATACGATAAAGGCAATCATCATTTACCTTAATCTTCAGGATACTGAAGCGTGCTCTGACCCGAGAAGTAAATAACATGAATTAACTCATGTCCGGTTTTACCTTGTGTAACTAGTTCACAGGGTTAACAACACAAAGTTAATTCTTGGCGATGTTAACAAAAAAAACTTCAAGCTGAATTGGGAATGTCTAAAAAAAATTACCAGTGGTTTATATATTTTTTTTGTATAGAAAAGTCAATTATAAGAAACTAATTTCAATATTTTGTCATTTAGTTCTCTACTTTTTTCAAAATTAATTATTGAGACTATTTTAGTTGATGACGTCAGATTATAATTGAGGGCTCCCACAATGCCAAATTTCTAAATCTATCTAAATGCGTACGATAAGGCAACCCCTTTAATTATTTTTTGCGTAGTATACACTGTGTCACTTTACTGGCACTGTCAAAGTGCTAGATGTCAGATAGCGGGTCCAAATCAAACTCCGTAGTATAACGCGTCCACGCGTAAATTGTGAAGAATTCTAACCACACAGAATAAAGTACGACTTGAACCGGTCACGCAATTTACACCAACGTCAAATGAAGGTCATTGCTTATTTGTTATATAATAAATTAATTACATAATATTAAAATAAATAACTACAGAAAACGATTTAAAAAGCATTTATCTCGAAATGGTTTTCGATTTTCTATACATTGCAGAAAAATAGACATCCCCAATTGGTAGTTGAATCATTACGAGGGTTACTTTATTTCCCTAACACACCTTTTCTTATTTGAATCATATACAAGGTGATTCACAATAAAATTTATCCGGAATGTTTCACCACATAGTTCGGTTAGCTTGACTGAACAATGCTGTAAAGAGTTTTTATTGGGATTATTAATTTAAAATATAGTCACGCCTTTAATGCGTTCTGCTGAACATCGACCAGTGAACCTATGGAAACAGTTGTCAGCTAGGTACAATAAAATAAAAAGAAAAAAAAAAACATTCAGACGGGATTTTAGTCTAACTGACTCAAGCAGTTCTTGAAATATTCCGCAGATAAATTTTGAGACGCCTTGTGAAACAGTTTTTGAATAATATTTTCGAATGTTTCACGACCCTGTTTCATTACTTTCTGTTAAGTTCATGTTATGTTCTCTCTGACGTCTCTGTTTATTTTGTTCCATCAAACAAACACGGGAACAGATATCACACATAAAGAAACAAGAACGTCATAGTGGTGAAACCTACCCTGACTTACAAAAAGCATGCCCACCGCTCGAATTCATAAAACCCGGCGACCTATTTCTACTCCTTCCTTAGTACGAACAACCATCTTTGTTACAGCGGACGCCACTCACGAGTTCGCAAACCAGAACTGGCAGCAACTGATGGACGACCTCGCACCGCCAGTAATCAAACAAATCGTCCGGACCTGTATCAAGGCCATCAACAAATTCTTCAACAAAGTCACCATCGAGCAGATCGTGCTTGGATACAAACCGGTCGACTAACGCGTTAAAACTAAGAATTAATAAAACTACTTATTTATTAATATTAGCCTGTTTGGTACTGAAATTATTTTTAACGAGATATTTTTGTTACAGTACCTACCTGTAGGTATATCAAATAATAAAATTGACTTGTTAAAGTACAAATAGAGTTGTAGGGTAAAAGGATCGCACGAAGATATTAAAATTACCTACTGTCAAAGACATTGCAATTTTGTGTAGGTACATATTTGGTGTCTATTCGAACGCTGTTACCATTACATGATGACCTACTGACCTCAGTTATTTTATTTACCTACTTTAAGACAATGCTCATTAAGATGAGGCGTCTGAAAATAATTCCCACGCTAGTAAAATAAATAAATAAAATAAATTATTTATTTCGGACAACTTCTGTAATCCATACCGACATAATAACAACTTAACTATATGACTATGTTAGTTAGGTTCATACAATGTGAAGAAGCGGTCGGTGCAGGCTAGCCCAGTGCTTTACATATCGAGTGTCCAGTCTGTCTGCATGCATAGATAGGGCTTAAGAGCATAAAGTGAATCAATAAAAAGTAAGCTAAGCGACTGACTAAAATGATCTACTGCAGTTTGCTAGATTCCTGGAAAATTTTGTAGTAGCTGCGAAATTCTTAGCAAGATAAAATATTTTTGGACGCTACATTCAAAGCTCTATCGAGATTTATTTTTCTAATTCGTGTTTTCCTATCCCGATTCGCTGGCATATCTATATTATAAAAAATAAACAATTTCATTCGCATACTTTAACTTCCTTGCGATATTGTTTCGAAAGGAATAAAATCGAATAACTCGTCTTAACACCTTTACATTAGATTTACGCGTGTAACAAACAAACTAACAATGTTTACAAACCTTGCAAATCTACTTATACCGAATTGACTTGAAATTAATCGGAATAAGATATATTTATTTATTTTCTCCACCACCAAGTTACAAAGTAAAAGTAAAAGCGGACAAATACAACGTAGTTCAAATTAACTGACTTGAGTGGGGGAGGCTGGTGCCTGAACTAGGTAGAACCTGTGCTTCAGGTCACCAGTTCTCCAACCCTCTGTCGTCCGAAACTACTTAATTACTACAATAACAATTAAGCAACTACTTATAACGGTACGTTATACACTGGTATTAAAAAATAAATCTGTCACAAAAACTTTTTCTAGTGCCCTTATCCTTCTTCGCTCTTGGAGATGATAAATAACTCTAAATAAACACTTTCCATACAACCATTTAGTCGCCGAACTGCCGAATAACTGTTACTACTTTTGAACTAAAACAATTACTTTGCTCACCCGCGACCTTACAATAGTTACGTTTATGCAAGAAATGTGCGTTCATGCAGTTCCTCCACCTCCACACTGTACGAACACACACAAATCACATAAACCCAACCATCACCACCACCAAGCTACACTGACGCGTTTCGAACTCAACCAGAGCTCATCTTCAGAGTTACCACAACCGTATGCTATGCTACCAAACGTTAAACTCCACTACTACTACTTTTACCAATTCTCCTTAAAAATCTTGGTAAATTGTGTGGGTTAGTTTAGGCAGATATGAATAATAATATATACTTAGTACAGTTAACCAATTTGATTCCTAGGCCATTATAGACCTAGATACTGTCACCATGACATTTATATCTCATTTGATAAGCATTGAGAAAATTATTTACTATTATAGGTATAAGGCTTTATGGTGGTCAGTAATCAAATTGGCTGATTGTACTTAAACATTATTAAAAAAATGGAGGTCTTAATGAATCGTATTATAAATATACTTACTTAAAGCTGACAGGATACCAAGATATTCGTTATATGTTCTATTACTAGCATGGTTTTGCCAACTTAACTATTTATACACCCTGATTCTAGATCTGTTTTCTTTTGAAAGTGTAATCTATTTGAGAGGTCGGGACTTTTAGTGTAATTTCAGACATATGTAGGAATTTAGGGGGCAAAATTTAATGACAGCTAGGGAGTTCCTTTCTCGATAAATCCAAGTATCGACGCTTTTCCCATATACTAATGATCGCCCCTAACTTTGTTTATAAGTGTGTATTTTTTTGTAAGTATTATTTTGGAGGCGATTATAATGTTTACACAAAGCATATTTTAAATGATAGCTGGATAATGAGTTCCATTGCACTATAAAAGAAAAATAGGATTGAGTTATTTTGTTTAATTTTTATACTTTTTATAAAATTATATTTAACAAAGAAAACTTAGAGCGATCGGTAGTACAGCCAAGTATAAAAATATGGGTGAATACAACTTGCTCAATCATAAATATGTCCCATAGCTCTTATGTCGTTGAATTAAGGTATCGGTTCGTAATTATGACAGGATTTAATCGATACATATTATTGCACTTGACGGTATAGTCGACCAAGAAATTCCTTTACCACCCTAATGTTCATTGTCAGTTGTATGACTTAAAATATCAAAGGCTATTTTCACTCACAATTCAATGTGACAATCAGCCTTATTGTTTTTACTTTGATGTAGGAACTGTCATAAAAATGTTAAAGCACTTACTTGGTCGACTATGCCTGGTAAAAGCATCGATAATTGAGTTTATCGATGCAGGAACTCCCTAGCTGTCCTTGAATTTTGCCCCCTAAATTCCTGTCTGGTATTTATGCATTTGACTTGGTTTTGTATAACGTGATTGTGATTATGAACGCCGATAATTATTATAAGTAGATCAATCATAATGTATTATAGGTATTAAGCACATGACTCGATTACTCTGTGAATAACCTTTGTATATCTAATCTAATGTATTAAAATCCCGTGTCACGGTGTTTGTTATCGAACTCCTCCGGAACTCGGTAGGTCGTAGGCTATGTTTATCACTATTCTTCGCGGACGGAGTCTCGGGCAACAGCTAGTATTGTATAAAAACGTGTTTTTTACGATGAAGGTAAATCAATACGTAATAAAACTTTTGTTTCAATTGACCGTACTATTTTATTTATAACATTTTTAATATAATTAATTATATCGCCTAAATATGTGGCATTTTATTTTTTAATCGTCTGCAACTGTGTCTAAAAGGAGGGTTATATCCTTCATCGTCATATCATATGTATATGGGCGTGACCCGTTCTATCTACTTGCTAAAGCGTAAACAGCTTAGATAATTTTGGCAAATGAGGCATCACTGGATTCGTCTTCGCAGTGGAAGTGTCATACATAAACTTTATATTTTGTCATCCGGTTTTACCTTTTATACTTATTAATCTGTCTAATGTCAAGCAAAGCCAAAAATTCCAACCGTATTCAATCACTTACCTATTGAGTATTTAATTTCCACAGCCACAAAAACTACACTACAATTTCAATAATCTTCATTATGTCTCCTTTATTTTTCATTTAATGTTGACTTTAGGCGAATTCCGTCTTGTAATAATAATATTTTTTATTGTTGTGGGGGCGAAGGATCCATATTGCGTATCTGAACTTCAAATTCAGAGCCACTGCTGTTGCTTGAACCCCTGCTGGTGCTTGAGCCCCTGCTGTTTCTAGTGCCAATACTGCCGCCGCTGGATGACATGGTTCGTGCGAACGCGACATTGGAGGCTGTGCTCGTATTGGTTAGCACAGGGAACAACTTGTGTCTTTGGTACCATACTACTCCAGCCAAGACACCCAGAAGCCCCACTAGACCGATCACCATCCCCGCTATGCCGGCTTGCGATAAAGTTTGCGGGTTGGAAGACGCACCTAAGGAAATAAAAGTGATATCAGCTACTGAAATGTCGTCACTCATTTTTGTGCGAGTGGTTTCGAAACTGAACAATATAGGACTGCTTTTCGAGCAGAGATCTGCTAATTTACAAGCTACAGGACTTGTCAATAATATTGGTTAGGACAAAAAACTCAAAAATATCTGGTACACTGTATAGTCGACCAAGAAACTCCTTTACCACCCTAAAGTTCAATGTCAGTTGTATGACTTAAGACATCAAAGGCTATTTTCACTTACAAGTCAATGTGACAATCAGCCTTATTGTTTTTATTCTGATGTAGGAACTGTCACAAAAAATGGTAAAGCACTTACTTGGTCGACTATACATACAGGCTACACTAAGTTTACTTAGATCTTTTTGAGAGTTTCGTCCTATACTCGTAAAATATGATTGATAAGCACTGATGCAAACAGGAATACTAAGTCAAGCTTATTTATAGAACTATACGATCCTAATTGATGTATATGTCATGGACCAAGTGATTAATGCGGGCATTATTCATAATGCCCGGGCATTATGAATAATCTCTAGCTCTATCGGGCAGAGTGATTAATTACTATCTAAACTTCATTATTTATCACATTGCCCGGTCATTATTATACTGCTACGTGACAAATGGGCAATTTGATAATAAAGCTAAGTTGCCGTTGCTAATGCCCGGGCATTATTCATAATGCCCGGGCATTATTAATAATGTCTAGCTCTATTGGGCAAAGTGATTAATTACTATCTAAACCAAAGCCAGCGAGCGAGCGAAGCGAGCGAGCAAGACCTATCGGAGCGGAAGCGACTCGGTATGGTTAGGTTCAAAGGCTAATGCGGGAGCGTAGCGCAGCGAAGCTCCCGCATTAGCCTTTGGTGTTAGTTATTTTTACCTCCTACGGCCCAGTGTCCTATATACAGGACTTACTGCAGTTTGATATCAAACTTACTCGTAAATGACATAATTTAACAACAGGCATACATTGTTGACGTCTTCTGAACTTCCTTTACTTACTTCTAGGAGCACTTACCTCCAACAGAAACAGTAATGGTATCCCTCGCCTCAGCGGTATCACGGTCGACCAACGCTGCACATGTCCAAACACCAATGTCCTCTTGTTGCACTGGACTTATCGTCAACGAACAGTCTCCATAGTCTAAATCTCGACCAGGCGTAAAGTAGTAGCGATTGAGTATTGCGCTGAAAATATAAGTTTATTTATTCCTATCGCTTCTGTAAATTACATTAAAAATTAGCAAAAGCCGTCTTTATATCTGTTACTGTGGCATTTAATTTCTAGAAATAAGGAATAACACATAATGTAGAAATATAATTAATTAGTTAGGATCCATAACAATAAAACTTCTATTGTGTCTGGTCGACGCGACCACAAACATAAACATAATTATTATTGTTTATTATCGAGTCTAAAAGGAACTGGGTGCGCAGACAAAGAAAGATAAAACTATTAATTGATTGATTTTATCCCTCCGGGGTGTATTGGGCCAAGTGTCAAACTAAACTACTTACAAAAAATCTTCACACGTAATAGTACGACAATACTAGATTTTGCCACGTTCAATTATTTTCCGTTAATTGTACAGTTCCCGCGGGATATCGATAAAAGAATTATTTTTAGACGGAGACGTGGGCAACTGCTGGTCAGTAATAAAAACAAATGTCCGTTTTGAGCGAACATCAGTAAAACAGAAAACTTTTGCTCATAACACAAAGAAAACACTAGCGATAGGCACTGAATGAACGGACTAGTTGATTGAACGGTCCATGTAGAATCAACGCTTGGACGATCCACCGACCGAGCGTCGACTAGTCGAATTCTTAGACGGCTAAACTATGAGTTCACACTTGTTCATATCTACTAGGAACGCGACGCAGACACAAAATCGTAGTCGGTTAGCAAATTTGAACTAAGTTCCATAGACAGAGTTCATATTTTGAATAAGAGTTGAATTTGAATAAGAGCTGTAGACAATGCAACCCTACGAGCATATAACCCCTAGAGACGTAGTGAAAGGCGACACTAATCTGTCGACTAGTCAGTGATTTATCAATGATGTATTTCCCGACTCCTTGATTTACCGTCAGTTTCAACCATAAAGTATGACCGATGAGACAGCTGACATTTACGACGTAAAACAGCTTCAATATACGGCATCATGTCTTGTTGTGCAGTTAAATGGTGCGGAAACAACAGTAAAAAATGTAATGAAACAAAAAACAATGTTACTTTTCATCGGTAAGTCCATTTGTTTATTTTATCAAAATATTTACGAAAATTTGATTAGTTGCAACGCGGGTCAAGTTGGATTGGACTGGTCCGTCCCCCATCTTTTTCTTTCTCACTGCAATCGTGTATATCTATCTCTTATTATCGTAATTAGTCTCGTGTCGCCAATGACTAGTGTGGTGCGATGCATTTATTTTGTATTGTCGATAATTATCCACTAAATGATTATTGTACTAGGGTCGTTCAATAAAAAGTGAGAATGAGTATGTTATAAACAACTTTTACTAAATGTAATTTTATTTTTCGACATAGTCACCTTTTAGCATAATACACTTATTAAATCTTTTTTCTAAACTTAAAATTTCATTTTTAAAAAAGGTCTCATCTTGAGTACTTAAAAAATCTTGTACTGCAGCGACTACCGCGTCGTCGTCTTCAAATTTCTGGCCTCTCAGGTATTGTTTCAATCTCGGAAATAGGTAGAAATCACTGGGAGCGAGATCTGGTGAATACGGAGGATGCTTAAGGATATCGAACCCAGCATCACGAATTGCAGCCATTGCAACGGCGGACTTGTGTGTCGGGGCATTGTCCTGGTGGAACAGCACAACTTTCGAGAGTTTACCTCGCCGTTTTTCGCGGATATCATTGCGCAATGTTGCTATTTGTTTGGCGTATAATGTGCCCGTAATAGTGGCTCTATGCTCGAGATACTCAATCATTAATACCCCTTTACCATCCCAAAAAACAGAGCCCATGACCTTACCGGCAGATGGGCTCACCTTGAATTTCTTCGGAGTTGGAGATGATGGCCTTTTCCATGTCATAGACTGCAGTTTCGTTTCTGGGTCGTAATGATGGAGCCATGTTTCGTCCATTGTTATAAATCGCGCCAAAAAAAGTTCCCGGTCTTGCTGCATCAGGTTCAAAGCTTCTTGACAAATCTCTAGTCTAGTTTGTTTTTGCGTGTCAGTAAGCATTCTTGGTACCCAACGCGCAGATACCTTTTTCATACCCAAGCGTTCATGTAAAATATTATGCACGCTCCCCGTAGAAAAATTTTTCAAACACAAGTATTTGATAACGGCGCGCAGTTCAATTTTCTCCATTTTCGCTAACGTACTCAATAGCATTGCAAAGAAATTACCGTATTTTTTTTTAAACAAAAGACAGTTAGTTTTTTTTTTCATAGCAATCAGCTAGATAGATTAGCTTTACCGGCCAGTATTTAATTTCCTAATATTGAAAGAGTTTGCATCTCATTCTCACTTTATATTGAACGCCCCTCGTATCTATTGATATCGGATTTTTTTTCGTGGATGTTATTTATTACTATTAGACTTCGTGATATTAATTATAATTCTTATTTTCACTTTTAATTTAATCAATTTCACTATGATTTCCATGACAAAAGTATGAGATGTCAACATAACATTAGTAGCAGAAAGGTCCACCCTGGGTCATGATTCAATTTGTTCGACTGTACCTGTATTGGATAGGTATAACGTAATTTTATTTGAACTATACCTATTATGATAATATTTTAGTACTTACTTAAGTTCAATAAACCATTAAAAGTACTTTTCAACTTGTTTAGTTTAAGCTTAAAATAAATTCAAAGTTGGCATTTAAATTTTACCAGAGTGTACTGCTTGAAAAACCTTTTTGCACAACCTTTTATCGATATCGATAGAAAGCATAGTCATTACGATGCACGCCCTAGCGATCGGGTTCGGAATACTTCGGAACACTTCGAACCGATTGCAACTCCCCCCGCACCTCAGCTAGTTGACAGAATCGTTTCCTTTTAAATTCGCAGGCATTACGTCTCCAGGGGTTATATGCTCGTAGATGCAACCACAGACCAGTGAGTCGTACAAATCAATGTGCCGTTAAGTTTGAACATCTACATAAAGCCGACATCACGTCGACTAGTCGACGAATTCAACTAGTCCATGGAATAGTCGATGAACTGTAATAAACGGTCTAGTTGCGTGTGGGCGACCCATCGCTAGAAAACACAGATTAATTAAAACATCCAATAGGCTTACTTTTCCTCCGTGATAGTGGCATCAATGTTCATTCCGACCGCACCAGGCGTCCTAAACCGGCAGTAGTCCAGAGGCCTCATCCCATTGGCTGTGTGGCAATACAAAGTGGTGGTATCACCGATTCTCGTCTGAATCTCTTTGCGATTGGCCGCTAAAGGTCCTGTGACTCGCACGTTGAAATTGTCGGTTACTTCTAGGCCTACTTGGTTGTCTGGTCCCATGTGGCAGGTCCATGTGCCAGCTTCATCTTGCGAAGCCTTAGCGAATGTTATACCACAATCGCCTACTTGTAAACTTTCGCCTGTATACCTGTCAAGTATAAGCAACAGTCAACTAAGAATGAATGAATGGCGGTCCACCACTGTACGTTTTCTACGCCACTTCCTACTACGTACAATGAAATTGTGGAATCAGCTTACGACAACAGTGTTTCCGGACAATTATGATATCGGGGCTTTCAGTAAGTATTTACGCTTCCTTTATAGGCCGACAACATATTGTTGATATTCACGGGCAGTGGTAATCATTTGCCATCAGATGACCCGTTTGCTCGTTTGCCTCCCTCTCATAAAAAATATAATATTCAGGGCCGGATTAATCATTAGGCAGAGTAGGCCCCGCATCGCCAAAAGGCCCCCGTGGGCGCAACAAAGAAATTAAAAATCGGATGAGAAGTCTCGACGCTACGGTGGAACACACATAACCACAAACATACATAGACTGCTAAAATCATAACACTTCCTTTTGGCTTTGCCGTAGTCGTGTAAAAAGGTTTCGGAGTGAAAATTGAATTAAAAAATTTGGATCCTCGCTGACAATAAGTAGTCTTGCTATTTTTCGATGCATGCTACTAATTGATTTGATTTGACTTCTTGAAAAGTGCGGTTCATATTTGGCCAAAGGGGGGCCCGAAAATTGCATTACCTGGGGTGTCCAATAATGTTAATCAGGCTCTGATAATATGTAAAATTCCTTAGTCTGAAATTCATCGGTGATGGTTTCAGTGATACTACTACACGTGCCGACAATTGCGTACAATGCGTACAATCACAAAATAGATACAAACTTACAGTCGCGCAAAGTTACAAATGTTCATCTATATCAACCTTATCACCACAGTAATAAAGTCTTTATACCTACATATTTTTGCGACTTAAACACGCAATTAAAACGTATTTACTTCTTAATGCGTGATTATAATCATT
Source organism: Archips crataeganus (assembly GCA_947859365.1). NCBI lineage: Eukaryota > Metazoa > Arthropoda > Insecta > Lepidoptera > Tortricidae > Archips > Archips crataeganus. The sequence continues at coordinate 9,487,240 of OX402050.1, forward strand.
AAAAAATCAATTTATCAATGACGAATATAATCTTGAAACGGTCATTAAGATTTTTCATAAATTAAGATAATAGAGAGACTTAAGCACCTAGTCTTATCAAACCGCGTTTAGAAAGGGATTCGCGAGTGCCGTTAGCACAATAATCATCATCATCGTCATCATCAGCTCATAGCAGTCCACTGCTAGACATAGGCTTCTTCCATGGCGCGCCACAACACTCTGTCTTCGGCCCCTCGCATCCATCCGCCGCCAGCGACCCTCTTAAGGTCATCCGCACAATAATGATGCATAGACAAATGATTAAATATAATCATAAGTCAATCTTTGATATCTTCATAAGTGCAGACACTTATTGATAATAGAAATAATAGATTTACAGAGTATGCATTGCATATTTGGACTCTATTCTCGGTAAATATTGTCACTTGTTTGATAAAAAATATTAATATCATATCTGACAAATCTGTCACTGAATCACATCATTTTCGCGTTATCAAATTGCCGTAGCTGTTAAAAAATACGTATATACAAAATATGAATCGTAAAGTATTATACGGTCGGTGCCGACAAATTATCTGCAATTGTACTAAAATAAAAATTTAATTTATCTGCACAATCTACCACTGACAATGTCATATCATGCGTTAGTTCAAAAAAAAACATATGAGCTCAATCCCTTTCTAAACGCGGTTTGATAATACCTACAGTCGTCATCATAAACATCGTAGCAATCTAATCTATCCATCTAAATCTGAACACTGACTTGACTGAACGATACGGTCGTGTCTAGATACCTATTTTATTTAGAGTACCTAGACCGCTCCGATGGTGACTGAACATGCCTACATGGCGAATCGCAAGACTCAATGCTAGGCCTAAAAAGGAAGATATTTGTCCAGCAATTACACAAAAACTAAAATCATACCAAAAGTTCTGTTCTTCATTAGCGAGTGGCTGCGGTGTAAACTGCGATCCATTAGGATGTTGGAACCAGCAATATCTCAAGGAAACATCAGCGTGGCACATTATAGTGAACTCCATATCGAGTTGAGTGAATACCGTCCTCACTTCCCCTTCTGCGTCTCTATTGATAGACTGTGAGCCTAAAAAAACGAGCAAACTACATATCAGTCGATTAACCTCGAGAGATAGTTGGTGAGAAGTCACTTTTATAGAACTCAGCACGATTATGTATTATGTAAGAGGTTGGCGGCCGAATATAAAAAATAATAATAATTCATTTTCAGACAAAATCCATACTTTAAGTTAGTAAAATACATTAATTTTTAGGGTTCCGCACCCAAAGGGTAAAAATACTGAGGCTCCGCTGTCCGTCCGTCTGTCCGTCCGTCCGTCTATCACCAGGCTGTATTTCATGAACCGTGATAGCTAGACAGTTGAAATTTTCACAGATGATGTATTTCGGTTGCCGCTATAACAGCAAATACGAAAAACCTGAATAACATAAATATTTAAGGGGGCTCCCATACAACAAACATGATTTTTTTTCTCGATATTGATAACGGCAACAGGTAGACGCTTAAAATATTCACAGAATATTTAGTTATATCAATGTATATTCACTTTAAAACTAAATAATTAAATTAAAATAAAATAAAATATTTAAGGGGCTCCCATACAAAAAACGCGCCCCGTCCCACGACTCTTCTTTGTGTCTAGCGCCTAACAGTACTAGACTGAACTTTTTTTTTTCATCTATAGCCATTTAGTATACTTACTTCGTGTGTCAGGAGCAATACTTATCAAAGCCTGCATCGGAGTCTGCGGGGTGATGGTGGTCCCGACCCAACTCTGTACTCCCACAGAACAGCGCCAAGTGCCATAGTCCTGGCTAGTGGGCTGCTCGATCGTCATGCCGCAATGGCGGCTATCGAAGCCGAGTCCGTAATAACTACAACAATACAATACAAATACAAATATTCTTTAATGTACATTACAAGTCAATACAGTGATGAGATGACTTAACAAAATGAAATAAAAACAAGGCTTACAACAATCCTTTCCTAACCTACTAATATTATAATAATATAAATGAATAAATGATAAAATATAGGTAACTTATGAATATTCAATCAGATCGAGACGTGTTACACAAAAGTGTAAAGGCGTGTTTTATTAAACTCTCACGGCTACTACCCATCACCAATGCAGTATGACCCAACTATTATAATATTTATAATACAGACAGACTAAAATCGAAAAACTTATGTGCCAGTAATTTTACAGGCAGTTTTACTGTTCATAATATTACAGTCTAGGAATTTAATTTCCAACCCACCTAATTTTGAATATCGTACAGCAAACTGTCACCATAAGAGCTAGCTACGATGTTGCATTTGACATTTAGACCTTAATGCATTGCGAATGTTTAACGACTTCTTTACGAAATGGATAGGGAATTAAATTAAATTCCTTGACTAACTTGGAATAGGGGAAAACTCCAATCGTAAGTGCTGTATTTATACCTGTGACGTCCATCGCTCAATCCATCCATGATATTGAATCCTGCTGCACTTGTTGTTTTTTGGAATCGGCAGAAAGTAATATTCTTGGCCGTGTGCAAGATATTGCAGTACAAGTGAATCTTGTTGTTGTTTGCGTCATGCATGTAGCCAACTTCCAAGCGTTCCGCTAAAAACATCAAATGATTGATTCAGGCGTAAAATTAATATAAATACCTATAAATGTTTACTACTTTTTACAGAGCAATGGAAAGGGTTCTGATATTGTAAAGATATAAAGTACCTAGGTAATCAAATCATTTATTTGTGATACAAGGGTTACAAACAAAAACCGAAGAAAAGGAATAAAGGAAAAATATCGCGAAATGACAGACCTAACTAGTAACTTATGTGTGTTCATTTAGGTATATTATAAAAGCAAAATAACAACGGGATTCGAGAGTAACGTTAGTACAACAGTACTTATAAATGATTAAATATAATCATAAGTCAATCTTTGATATTTTCATAAGTGCAGACACTTATTGATAATAGAATTAATAGATTTACAGAGTATCTTTTGCATAATTGGACTCTTTTCTCGGTAATGTGGTAATACGTATGTATGAAATATGAATCGTGGTAAAGTATTAAACAGTTGGTGCCGAGAAATTATCTGCAATGTACTAACTTATTTCAATAAAGAAAAAGATAACGAAGGTTCTTCTGAAAACTTTGATGGTCATTGTAAGCAATTATTTACAACATTTGTATTTTATTTAAGTAATATAATTTGATGTTCTTCCTTGCTTTAGAACTTCATTGTACTAAAATAAAAATTTCATTTGTCTGCACACTCTACCACTGAAAATGTCATATCATGCATTAGTTCAAAAATGACATATGAGCTCAATCCCTTCCCTTTCTAAACGCACTTTGATAATACTTAGAGCGAAGGACATTGCGAGTTAATAAGTAAAGTCAAGGTCGTAATTATATGAACGTTCAAGACGTCAAAAATATCTTTACACCTCTATGTCACTGATGATAAGGTTGGTGTTTAAATACATTTTTGACTGATAGCTGTATTAATATTTATCCCCTCGACTGTAAATGGGTACGTTTCTAAGAGATTTTTCCGATGGTAAATAATTGTAAGATATAAGAAGCTTTTAGTGTCTAAAATTCCGTGATCGAGAGCGAAACATCACTAATTTTCTTTTAATTTTGTTAAACTTACCATTTACAGTAACATGTCTTTGCAAATGTAGCTCTTCAACCTTCCCTGGTAAACCCAGAAGAACGTCCCAGTTACCCTGGACGGCTCTGGTCGTGTGGTCTAACGTCACTTGGCAATGCCCGGGAATGAGAGTGCTCTCGGAGAAAGGCTGGGCCACCATGCAATAATAATTTTCAAGAGTAGTCAAGTCTACATTTACATGGCTTGATCCATCTTGCAGTGTAATAGGGGACGCCTCGTAGGAAGTTTTGTCCTCTGAAATCATACCGGAAGTTAAAGTTCAAAAACAGTTAGCTATGATTATGAATATCGAATTTTTTGTGAGGTCACTCGTGCCTAAAATACCAAGGTCCCAAAATACCACTTTTTTTTCAATTCTACATTAAATTTCCATTATATATAACAGATGTCCAAAATAAGACATTACACCAAAAAAAACACACTTCCTTGAATAATCTTCGATTTTGTAATGTGGTGCAGTGCAATGAGAATCTGCTAAGCTAGAAATATAGTAAATAGGTAATTTAGTATTTTGAAAAATGTGGTATTTTAGGCATGACAGTGAAGGTACCGTCAGATGTGACTACTCTACCTCCCAAAATCTATTATACCTAGGTCTGTCCTGAATCACAATATTCTATACTCTAGACAGAGTTGACCTAGGAAGCTAGGGTTGCCACAAATGATGGTCCCAATCCTGAGAGTACTCCGGACTCTTCCAAAGCAAAAGGCATTGATCATCACCACCTTATCAATTTGAATCGTTCATGGCAGTAAAAGTAGATCTACGTCCAATACGATTAATAACCTCCAAACTACCTAAACTTTACTTCCTAAGGGTGGAATTCAAAAAGTTGGACCCTGCTAACCAGCAACTAATCATACAAAACGACTGACTGAACAAAGTTTCGTTGTGACAAGAAAAATACCCATATAATTGTATTGTACAGTACAAGTGTCTTTTGCACAACGGAATGTTGTTAACTAGCTTTTGCAGTCCCTCAAGACACAGGTCTTTACCTAGGTTGGGGGGTCAGAATGTATGACAACTCTTGTGACTTCTCTGTACAAACCTACTTTATATATTGAGTACTGTAATAATTTGATGTTGATTGTACAATAAATCATTTTTTTTTTGTTAAATGTACAACTTTTGAACTTTTAAGAAAACTTGAGATTTTTTAAATCGCATACATACTAACCCTACGCCAAAGTGAGGGTCAAGTACAAAGCGGCAAGGTCAAAACTTTATCAGATAAGATAGCAAACGCATGATAAGATAGCTCAAAGAATTTACTAGCTTTTGCGTGCGAGCTATTATTAATCTCATTAAAATATCAAAACAATCCGATAGAAATCATCTAGGACAAATAAAAATAAGTACTGGCAATTAGATTCAGCATCGATACTGTCTTATGTTTTTATAAAAAGTTAACCCTAAGCTTCATCCTTTTTAATAATTTTTGCTCAAATGGTAATGACAAAAAAACGCTGTAAAAACGCTGAATATTTACCCATCTCAAATGCAAGTGAGATAAAATAGATGTTACGGAAAAAATCGACATAGCTCGACACACTGTTGTGTTTAGGGTTCAAATACATATACGAATCACTAAATACAGGATCAATTTCATTGATTCCTAAACATTGTTGGTACAACTATGTACGGTCAAGTGCAAAAATAAGTATCGATTTAATCCTCCCATCGTTACATACCTATACATTAATTCGACGACATAAGAGCTATGGGACATATTTATGAGCAAGTTGTGTGCACCCATATTTTTACACTTGACTGTACCTATAGGCATAACTAGCTTATGCATGAAGCTTTTCCCTCGTAGAAAACTAAAGAAAAGGCTTCCCTGTCCCTTAGGAATATCGAAAAATCCCTTCTTAGTGCGCCTTTATGAACCTTGAAGTACGTGTGTCAAATTTCAAATCTCTAGCTGCAGTGGCTTAAGGTTATATAGCACACTATTTCAACAGCCACTCGATTCAAAGCTAAATATTGAAATTTAAGCTTTATTTCGTATATCCTTAACATCTCCTTGTTTAAATTTAAGGCTTCCCTATTAGATTTAATTGATCGTTAGGTTATTTTTTTGGTGGCTTAACTTAATTTGTCCTCTATAAGTTTTTTTTTTTCTCTTTCATGGACACGAATTTTATTAGATTGTCGTGTATGTTGTGTTAGATAAGTCTAAAAACACCAATTCACCCAACTTGCATGTATGTATTAACTAATGGTGGCATCTTTATTGGTTAATGTTAGATGTAAGCATATTAGATATAAGTAAAATTGTACCGTTTGTGCCCAAATAAACATTAAATCATCCTACAGCACAATTTTCAAAATTGATGTTAAGGTAGTGTACGACGTGTGGTCTAGGCGTCGTCCACGTGTCGTACACTAAAGGTCAACTCCAACACGTTTGTCACGCGTTGACCATACGTCGGCCCCGCGGCGACCATGCTCTTGCGACTGACGGGCAACCAACACCAAAACTGCGGTTAGAAGACGAGTTGACTCTGTTGAATACGCATTGCCCACTCGTTGGCACCGCATTGTCCACTAGTGACCATTGGGTGGATCACCTAGTTGACTACTCATCGAAAGTGTTAGTAGAGTTGCTGCCGCATTGGTCTGGAGTTGATATAGTGTGCGAAGATCTTTAAGACGTGCGTTGTTTGTCAGATAATCAAACGGTCACATCACACATCATGATACATGATGATGATACATACACATCACATCATGAGCCATTTGTTATGGGTTGCGGTGAGAGGAAATGATACTACACAAGTGCAAGTTAATAAACTATATATTATAACTATCGTGTTCTAACCCTATCTTATTTTAACTAACTTATAAACTAGTGTTGGACGCCAGGAGGGTTTTACGGGCAGACTGAAGGAACCCTGCCAATCCTAATTGCCACCGGCTAGCTCTCAACGACATAACTATCGCAGAATTCCCAGGCTAATAGAAAGGGCAGTTCGTCAAGCTAAAACAAATAATCACGACATGTAGTTGTGTGGTTGCAAGAATAAAAACATCTGAGATCCTAGTTTGCTTATAACCTAAACTTACCCCTTTCTATTTCTTCTGACACTTAAAACAAAATTTCTAAATTACAATAAATAGTCATTAACGGAGTGTAACGTATGTACAGCTGATTTTAATCATTTCCGTAACTATATTTGAACACCACACAACAGCTGACTTGTCTCCGAGAACCGTAATGACATGACTTTTAAATCTTATCCTAATATCGTAATATTTTTAATAAATACAAATTTGCGAGGGTGGTTTGTTTTGGCTTGTACTAGGGGCGTTCAATAAAAAGTGAGAATGAGTATGTTATAAACAACTTTTACTAAATGTCATTTTATTTTTCGACATAGTCACCTTTTAGCATAATACACTTAGTATATCTTTTTTCTAAACTTAAAATTCCATTTTTAAAAAAGGTCTCATCTTGAGTACTTAAAAAATCTTGTACTGCAGCGACTACCGCGTCGTTGTCTTCAAATTTCTGGCCTCTCAGGTATTGTTTCAATCTCGGAAATAGGTAGAAATCACTGGGAGCGAGATCTGGTGAATACGGAGGATGCTTAAGGATATCGAACCCAGCATCACGAATTGCAGCCATTGCAACGGCGGACTTGTGTGCCGGGGCATTGTCCTGGTGGAACAGCACAACTTTCGAGAGTTTACCTCGCCGTTTTTCGCGGATCTCATTGCGCAATATTGCTATTTGTTTGGCGTATAATGTGCCCGTAATAGTGGCTCCATGCTCGAGATACTCAATCATTAATACTCCTTTACCATCCCAAAAAACAGAGCCCATGACCTTACCGGCAGATGGGCTCACCTTGAATTTCTTCGGAGTTGGAGATGATGGCCTTTTCCATGTCATAGACTGCAGTTTCGTTTCTGGGTCGTAATGATGGAGCCATGTTTCGTCCATTGTTATAAATCGCGCCAAAAAAAGTTCCCGGTCTTGCTGCATCAGGTTCAAAGCTTCTTGACAAATCTCTAGTCTAGTTTGTTTTTGCGTGTCAGTAAGCATTCTTGGTAACCAACGCGCAGATACCTTTTTCATACCCAAGCGTTCATGTAAAATATTATGCACGCTCCCCGTTGAAATCTTTACATTTTCAGCAATAAAACGAACCGTGACACGACGATCCGCCAAAACTGAGTTTTCGACTTTTTTCACAATTTCTTCAGTTACTGCTGTAGTAGGGCGTCCGGAGCGGGGGTCGTCCATTGTCGATGTTCTTCCACGTCTAAATTCGGCGCACCAACGTGCGACTGTCGTATACGGAGGAGCATTAGACCCTAAAGTGTCCCGCAAATCCAAATTGACTTGGTCCGTAGAAAAATTTTTCAAACACAAGTATTTGATAACGGCGCGTAGTTCAATTTTCTCCATTTTCGCTAACGTCCTCAATAGCATTGCAAAGAAATTACCGTATATTTTTTTAAACAAAAGACAGTTAGTTTTTTTTTTCATAGCAATCAGCTAGATAGATTAGCTTTACCGGCCAGTATTTAATTTCGTAATATTAAAAGAGTTTGCATCTCATTCTCACTTTATATTGAACGCCCCTCGTAAATCGAATACCAACGAATCATCTAACTGTTATGTGTTAAGGAAACTAAATAAACAAGGAAAAAGATACAAAAACATTTACAGATTTGAACTCCGTTCATCTGCTTTGCAGGCAACGGCCTAGACCGTTTAGCCATCACGACGCTTAAGATACTCAGTGAATTTTACCTATGCTGCTGATCGGCCTTATGACGTAGCTAACCAAATCAAAGTACATAACATGATGTATGTCATCATGATGATAGGATACATAAGTATAGGATGCATACCTTCAACATAGACCTCAACCCATCCTGTTATAGACGTGTCGCCGACAGTGGAAGTCAGCCTCCACCGACCCTCGTCAGCCATCGCCACATTATTGACACGCATGCCGCAGCCATCGCTCCAGCTTTCATATCTGAAAAAAAATTAACTTTAAGTAACGTACACGGTGCGAGAAATACCGTGCCAGTTTGGTTCCACTGCGCGGGCACGCGGCTATGGTTTTATTAGCGATCAATCATCGACGGCAATGTACCGCAACTCCCATGAACTTTCTCGCTCCGTCTAAATAAAGGTACAGTAGAGGTCATAAACATTAATACAGCCATCGCGTCAAATACATGCAACCATCAACCTTATGATTAGTGACATAGATGAATGTGTATAGATATTTTTGACGTATTGATGGTAACGTACATGTATATACTTATTTATCACCTTGACTGTGCTTTAAACACAAGTTTGTGGCGTTGTGCCCCCTTCGTGAACGTACTCATCCCTGTTGAAGACATTTCGATGCCGAAACTAGTCGTACAGTTTGTTCCCGACTTGAGAGTGAGGTACAGTTAACTACAAAGAGATGTTTCCTAGTTAATCTTACAAAATAAAGTGACTTTTCGCTTGCCCTAATACCGTTAATTCTAACTAATAAAAATCAAAATTATAATCAAATCTGAGACGTCATCACGACGATATATTGCTAAAATTATCTCGACGTTTCGACGACATATCAGCGGCCGCTGTCACGAGACCTGTGATTCGTGACCACAGCCGCTGCAATATAGTGGAATCGTTGAGGTAGTTTTAGCAATATATCGTCTTTATTAAGTTTAAGTGTAGTATTAAATTAAACTAGAATTCCAAAAGTTAAAAATATTATATGGATCATTTTCAAATTTTGCGCAGGTAAACTTGTCCCAACGAATAAGTTGTTTCCGTTTACAATGATTGATGATGGCAATCAGCTATATACCTATCATAGATAATTATCAGTGATCGTTATCAATTATCATTATCAACGTGCAATTTTCGTAGCAAAGTATATGGTTGGCAAAAATATCAATACATGTGAAAATTCGGGTATCACGATATTCGTCAGATACGTTATTAGTCAGGTACGATTTTGGATACATTCGCTTATCATACGATTATACAATCGCCCAGTTTATTGCCAGATTTGTTTAGAAGCCACAAAATTAATAAGCAATTGGACGTATCTGTTAAATAAATGATCTGAAGATTAGCTAAACTGACGACTCAAACTGCATCTGACCAAAAACGCACGGACGTGATGTGTGTGACGTCCGTGTCTCTACTGCACGGAACAGGGTTATGTTTTTAAAATGACGGGCGTTTTTCCGACCCTTAGGATATCTGAAAATTCAATATTAATTTTTACTGTAAAACATTTACTTCAGGGTATAATTCTTCGCTTGTGCTACATTTTAAACACTTCAATTACCTTCTTATAGCTTCCGTCAACGTAGAAAGTCATTTTTATTAAAAAATAGTTTTTTTTTCTGATCGACGTGAAAAACTGACAGCCATATCCATTGAACTGATTTTTATTGTTTATTCGGCTTAATTTTAATAAGTGTGAATAATGTAAATAATCTTGAAAATACTTGTGTAATTTTTTGCCAACCGTACTTTGCTACGAAAACTGCACGTTAATAACGATCACTAATAATAATAATTATTGATCATCGGATTCGAAAAAAAGATCCTTAGTATTGATGTAATTTTTATAATAATGCATGGTAACTGAGTGGTAGCTCCATACAAATAGTAACAGAGTATTCTGCGCAAAATTTGAAAATGACCCATATTACAAGTCATACCCCTCGACATTATAATCATTATATTACTTTTACAAATTAGCGGCTCGCACCAGCTTCGTACGGGTGTAATTTAAAAAAAAGCGGCGACTTGGATGCAGAATATTTAAGAATATAAAAGATCGTTGTGTTGTTTAGGAGTTCGCGAATATACCTACAGACAGACGCGGAAAGCGACTTTTTTACACTATGTAGAGATAGTAACATTTTTTATTCTATACGATATCGTTTTGAAATTTGGGTTTTTTCTGTCATTAATCACAGATATTAAAATGACTAATACGTTTTTGCCGCATTACAACAGCTGAGGCCACGAGTAGGTAATTATGTTATCTATAAACATGGCTTTAATCGTTAATTTTTACGATTCCGTACATGAAAAGAACAATAACAACCCCTACAGCATCCAGTGCCGGATTGCCTTGCTACTCTTGCTACGTGGCTAGTCCGCCACTGACAGCATCAGATCTTTTATATTTATTTATTTTATCTAAACATAACAAATGCATGACGTTTAATAATTTCCCCAAACTCCCAAAAGTTTGCTGGCGAATATTAGGTCCACTTTTTATTTTTTATCGTGTAATTTCTGGACCCTCGAAAAACAGTACCTTTTTTTACAATTAAATAGCATCGTTAAACCTGAGTCAGGTTTGTCTCGATGCTTCACCTACCTACCTACTTTACTATTGCATTGTCTCGCACTTGTACAGGTAGTATAAAGGGTTTGCCACACTGGATGCGTTCTGCGCGCGGTCATGATCAGGTCAAATTGAACAACACAGTCGGTCTCTATATAATGTGCGGACTGCGTTCAATTTGACCTGACCGCGACCGCAGAACGCATCCAGTGTGGCAAATCCTTAAATCTACCTTTCAAATCGGACGACGAGAAATGGATAAAAACCCAGTTCCGAGATTTGTCCAGATTGTATTCATCGTCATCTTATTAGCCAAAAGACATCCACTGCTGGACAAAGGCTTTCCCCAAAGAGTTCCACAAAGATCGGTTCTGAACTGCCCGCAGCCAAGTTAGTTCTTGCGATCTTTACCAGCTCGTTTATCCATGTTGTTGCTTCGTCTTCAAGTTTCCGGTGGTCCAGGTTATTCATCATCATCATCATCATTTCAGCCGAAAGACGTCCATTGCTGAACATAGGCCTCCCCCAAGGCTCGCCAAACAGATCGGCCCTGCGCCATCCGCATCCAATGCGTTGGTTATTATTGCATTGAAATTCTGGCACATAGCCATATGGTTAGTTTTAGTTGACAGCCCACGTTTTTATCTTTTTTCTCAAACATGCTATGAAATATTGACGTTATGTTCCTTATAATACGCCACGAAGTGTCACAATGCAGGTGCGGCTAGACGAGAGGTCAATAATGGAATTTCATACAACATTGCTGGCCTTGGCCAGCAAAGTGATCGTCTATTGTTTCATACCATGACGTTTATAGGACTATGGCATCATAGCATTTCAGCCATTAAAAAAAACCGGCCAAGAGCGTGTCCGACACGCACAAGGTAGGGTTCCGTAGCCATTACAAATAAATCAAGTAATATTTTTCTAAGGATTTCGTATGTGTACGGAATCATCCAAGTTTAGGTATGTTTTATACCTTAGGCCACTATTTACTCTTAAACTACAAATAATTTCCAAGCAATCTTAGCCGCTATAATTTTCCTAGTAAATTTGATATATTTACTACCATTCTCAATTTTTTAAAATTTTTCCATCTAACAGTTTAGATTTTAGAGGGGGGGGACGCTCGATTTTAATGAAAATTTTCACTTTAAAGTTGAATATTTCGCAAACAGATCACTGAATAGAAAAATCATGTTAGCAACCCCGCAATGGTTTTAAAAGACCTATCCAACGATACTCCACACTATAGGATTAGTCGAGAAAAAAAAAATCACCCCCCCCTTTACGTCTATGGGAGGTCCCTAAAAAAAATATTTTTTAATTTTTTATTTTACCACTTTGTTGGCGTGACTGATATGTATATTCATGCCAAATTACAGCTTTCTAGTACTAACGATCTCTGAGCTTAGCCGCGGACAGACAGACAGACAGACGGACAGACATGGCGAAACTATAAGGGTTCCTAGTTGACTACGGAACCCTAAAAACTATAAGCAATATTTCCGTTTTGGTTCATTATGACATTCTGCCACTACGCTTATTTAAGGTAAGGTAAGATGATGATGATGATGGTGATGGTGATGATGACGGTGATGTTGATGGTGGTGATGGTGATGATGATGGAGGTGATGATGATGGTGTTGGTGGTGGTGATGATGGAGTGATGGTGATGGTGGTGTGATGATGATGATGATGATGGTGATGATGATGATGATGATGTGATGATGATGATGATGGCGATGATTTTATGATGATGATGATGATGGTGATGATGATGGTGATAGTATATAACTCATTTTGACAAAAAGTGTCGCTTCATGCGTTTTGCCTTTTAACCGTCGATATGGTTTTCATATAAATAAATAAATATCACGGGACAATTAACACCAAAGTAAGCAAAGCTTGTGTTATGGGTACAAGCACGGTACATGACAGCGGATAAACATACTTAAATAGATATTAAACATTCGTAATTTTCACACATACTTAGCCCTGACCGAGAATCAAACCCGGGACCGCAAGCTAGTCAGGTTCTCTAACCATTAGGCCATCCGGTCTGTTGGTCAGGTCTATGTGCCGAAGTACCCCGACCTTACTACCGTAAGCTGAAGGTACAAGGGAAGCTAATCGGTGTTAAAAATCTTGTAAAACTCTTACCTATTGCTTGGAGGTGATTGGACGTTAAAAGTAATTCCCATAGGCGTAGTGACAGTACACTGCTGTTGGCCAGGCAATACGCGACGCAGTCTCATAAGCGCCTCATTACCCACAGCGACCTTTAAAGAGTGTGGCAACCCCAGCCCTTGTTGCATTTGCAGGAGGTTATTGAGCTGTATAGGGTATACAACCTGGGCGTCTGCATTTTGAATGGTTACAACTGAAAAAAAAAGTAATATAGTGATCTGTGGTTCGGTATTTAACATTTCTAAAAGCGAGAGTTTCTTGGTGCGCTTCCGGGTTTTAACAGTGCTGGTGTTTTTTTCAATTACGCCAACGTGCTCCCGCCCAATCCCTCCAAAATACTCGACCGCATACGCCATTAATGGCGACGCTCATTACCGAATCGTCTATGAAGCAAAATGACCACAATTCAGATGGTCTAAAAAGCATATGTCCAATTATGTAAATTGTCCATTGTGTGAAGATGTCTTAATCATAAAATACCTAATTCGCATAACGTCTATGAAGGGACACGGCCTGATAGCAACACGCCCTTAAAGCTGAACGCCAAAATCGCAGAACGTCCAAAAATATGATGTCGCGTATTTCACGATATAAAAGATATTGCGTTGAATAGGTAGATCTAAATTGATAATATAACCGGCCATAATAAGTATACCCGGCCACTTGAAACACGAACACACTTTTTGGTTATTCTGCTACTTTGACTAACTGCTTTCAATAAGATTGGACGATTTGCTTTTCTGTGTGATAGCGTGTTTGACAATATGTAGATTGGACATTAAGCTACACGGACTAATTGCTATTTTGATGTTTTGCGTTATGGATGTTATGCTAATGGGGCAAAAGGCTAATATGACGTATGATATTTCGCTTCTTGGTCAATTTGCTTCACTGGACATTTTGCTACATAGACGATTCGGTACTGAGCGAATGGCCAGTAGTGCCATGCATCGAAACTATTACTATTCATAAATCCCGGAAAGCGTTCTCGAAAAATTTATCGCATTTAAAAACTTTAAAAATTATGGTTTAGTATTTCTTCGGCGTATCGGGCACTTTGCATTTAGCTTTAGAATGGGTTGAACCTCTTTACACTATATTCATCGGTTATTTCCTTTAGCAAATGTATAGAATGTCGACATGACATTTACAGCGAAAAGGTTCCAACCTTCATCACTCAATAACGCTTACAAATTAGAACAAGACCGTCCAGTACGAAATTTTCGCTTTGCATTAACGATATCTTATAATACACTTTTTGAACACAGCTTATAATTTAGAACAATACCCGTAGTTATTTTCAATAAATTAAAAGTAATATATGCTACCATTTCGCTTAAAAACAAACAAAATGTTTTTACTAACCGCACAAAGCAATCGCTAATAAATTTAATCTCGTTCTCATCTTGTTGAATATAAATTTAAATTAAAATATCAATTTCTATTCTGTCTGGCACAACATGCTAGCAAATTATGGCATTCTGGTTACACTTTCCAGAAGCACGTAAACATCTAGAATGCTCATTAGGTAATAATGCAACGATAAGATAACGTTAATAATGTCTATCTATATCTAATCAATTGAAATCGCATATAGATAAATAAAATAGGAGAAAATCTCATGGCAGTCCTAGACCTTCTTTTTATCTGATATATTTAAAAAACCGGAAAAAAAACCGGCCGAATGCGAGTCGGACTCGCGCGCGAAGGGTTCCGTACCATTATGTATAAAAACGGCAAAAAAAATCACGTTTGTCGTCTATCGTCTATGGGAGCCCCCTTAAATATTTATTTTATTCTGTTTTTTTAGTATTTGTTGTTATAGCGGCAACCGAAATACATCATCTGTAAAAATTTCAACTATCTAACTATCACGGTTCCTGAGATACAGCCTGGTGACAGACGGACAGACAAACAGACGGACGGACAGCGAAGTCTCAGTAATAGGGTCCCGTTTTTACCCTTTGGGGACGGAACCCTACAAATCTACTTAGTTAAAATAAAATGCTTTTTAGGTAAGTATGATATATTTTCAATTTGCGTGGATTTCAAAACAATCAAAACCTATCTGAAAAATCAATCAAAGAACTCTATATTATAAGTGGAGTGAAGTTCCGAAAAATAAACAAATAAAATAAAAAATTAATATCACAATTAAAATCAAAATTTAATTAAAATTTAATGCCTAAATGAAAAAAAAAAAATCATTTATTTCAGACCAAACAAGTCCTGTCTATAAGTTCCCAATCCGCACTGGGCCCGCGTGGGAACTACGGCCCAAACCCTCTCATTCTGAGAGGAGGCCTGTGCCCTGCAGTGACACGTATGTGGTGTGCTTGTGTGTGGTATGTGAGTAGTTTTCAAAAAAAAATTACACAAGGGATTCAATTAAAACAAAACTTAATTTATTTCTTTAACGAAAGTTACCCGTATAGTTTGCATGACTAAGGGCCACTTGCACAGTTCAGGGTTAAAAAATTAAATCAGTAACCCTGGGTTAAGAATCACAGTTCCATACATTTTGACACTTGTTAACCCTGGGTTAGCAGTTAACTCGGAGTTAAGTAGCTAACCCAGGTCCGCGCAAGCCGGCCTAAGGGCCACTTGCACAGTTCAGGGTTAAAAAATTAAATCGGAACCCTGGGTTAACAATGACAGTTCCATACATTTTGACAGTTGTTAACTCCGGGTCAGCAGTTAACTCGGAGTTAAGTACCTTAACCCAGGTCCGCGCAAGTCCGCCTAACTTTCGTTACACAAAGGACGCAATCGTGATTTTGTTTTCATTAAGCCCTTAATTATGTACAGTTTTTTTTAAAACAACCCATGTCTGTATGCGTGCGTGTGTGTACCAAATGTAATTAGTGAATAATGATTAGTGATCGTTATCAACGTGCACTTTTCGTAGCAAAGTATGGTTGACAAAAAAACAAATACACAAGTATTTAAAATTTATATAGGTACTAGCTGTTGCCCGCGACTCCGTCCGCGAAGAATGGGTGGAGGGGGGGATAAAAATAGCCTACGTCCTATTCTCAGACCTACCGAGTGTAGAGAAAAAAGTTTCATAAAAATCGGCCAAGCCGTTTCGGAGGAGTTCGGAAACAAACACCGTGACACGAGATTTTTATATACCTATTAGAAGATTTTCCAAATTATGAGATTTATAATACATATTTATTATCATTTATCCAAATTGGGATCCTTTCTACTGCCATAATTTTATAAGTCATAATGTAATGTTTGTCATAATTTTTATTGGTCATATTTTATTTCCTTTTTCATAATTTTTTAAATTCAGTCAAGTCTTTATTGAACTGTTTTTGTCCATTTTTTATACTGTAAAGTTTTTGGTGTGAATCAGTTTTCATATGCCGGTCCAAACTAAATAAAGATTGATGAAATGTCGAATCACACAATTTACAAAATAACTTACTGTCTTTAAATTCAAAATCAGGGTTGTCTTTTAATGTAGCTTGGAATGCGAGTATGAATCGCTAATTTTATTTAGATGAAATGTTGACTTTAGGTGCTTATTTATATTGTCTTTTTTCTTTTTAATATTGACATTGCAAATAGTACATCGCGTGCCTACGTCCGTCGTTATTAATTCCGGGTATTGTGTCAAATCCATACTGTGAATGTAAGTACTGTGATCATACGTGTACTTAATTAAGACGCCACTTGAAACACTTGAATAGCAACTCTAGATACGATGTGCATTGGATTATTATTTATTTAGATTAAAATAAACACTACGCATAGATTTTTAACTGAAGTTGTAATTTTATGAAATGTCATTTGAACATACTGTTTTAAAAATATATTAGGGCGAAAAAGGTTTTGTACCGTAAAGAATAATATCTAGAGGTGTAGAGAGGTGTAATCCTAAGAAGGTACGTATTTATTTCATTGTTAAGAACAAAAGTGAATATTCAAATGTATTTGTTTTTACTGCCGTGAATGAATGAAATGACTGAGTGAATGAAAATGCAAGTTATAAGATCTTATGATGAAATACTTACGCAATACTATGCATATTACAATTTTTCTTTTTTCGTATAACCTATTTTTGAAATAAAACAATTTGAAACTGATAAGAAATATTCTCAAGAAAAAATTGGTATTTTATAAATAGCGAAAAATATGCTTATCCCGCACCCCCCTTTGTCGCTAACCCCCCCCCCCCCAGGTATTAAATTATTGCCGTGTTCATGTTCATTTTAATGGTTCCGTACCTCTATAGGAAAAACGGATACCTTATTTATAGGATCACTTTGTTGTCCGTCTGTCTGTAAAGACCCTTTTTCTCAGGAACGCGTGGCGGTATCAAGTTGAAATTCAACCTGCAAAAATATTTTATTACGATTAATCTATTACAGATGACCTATTATCATACAAATTCGTACGGAACCCTCGGTGCGTCACTACCACTTGTCCGGCGTTTTTGATTATGAAAGTCATAAATAAAAACATTTTATATTAACGTCATCATCATCATTACAGAATCTACACGTCCCACTGCAGAATTTATGTGCGAAATGACATTTGAAATTAACCATGAGCTCTATGGAGCTCTATGGCAGGGGTTCCCAATTTTTTTGTGTCAAGGAACCCTAATTGATTACATTTTTCCTAGCGGAACCCTTCTTTGATAACACCTTAAAATAGGTATAAATGAAAAACAATTAAATGTGCTCACCGCACATGAAAATATTTTTTACGGAACCCTTATTGCCCTTCCACGGAACCCCAGGGTTCCGCGGACCACCTTTCGGGAACCGCTGCTCTATGGACCTATTGTGGAGGGCAACATCGTGAGTGTGTGAAGTTGCCAATCCGCGCTTGGGCCGCGTGGGAACTTCAGCCCATGCCTTCTCATTCTGAAAGGAGGCCTGTGCCCTGCAGTGGGACGTATATAGGCTGGAATGGCGGTTATGATGACTTAACTAAATAATTAAGTACCATAAAATAAAACAAAAAAAACTTACTTTATTGCAAATAATATATTCAAACTTCAGCACATTAATCCTCTGTCAATTGGCTTGTACCGACATAACTTGATTGATTGCCAATATTATCATGAAAAATCATTATTATCTGTCCATCTATGTAAAGTAACTACCAACCTACGTAACCTAAAGCACACAAGTGTAGCTGAGATATTGATAATGATAAGTTTCATATTCAATAAATTATTCCTAAGTGGCTTATGTCTATGTTATATTTAGTTTAGCAACCAGATTGAACCAGTAATACCACTATAATTAACAAGTTTAAGATAACTTAAATATAACCATTATGTGGTTATTGAAAATTAATTTTACCACTTCCAATAACATATAATAAAATCATCATTACCGACACTAAAATATTTTGATTGTGTGCGTACCTAATATCTTTCAAGGGGTTAAAAATGATTGCTATAATTTTACATCTATTGAGCAGGTTAGTAATCTTATTAGTAAAATTTGATTAAAACCTCTGTACATAGACATAGACTTTATTTTATTAGACAGCTTATTACTAAAATTCTTATTATTGCTGAATTATTAATGTAAAATTGTAACTGGTCTCGCTATTAACTAGAGTTTGACTCTGAATTTACTGTTAGTTTGTGAACTGTTTTCTCTTTCACGGGCATGAATGGAATGACGTCATCTGCCTCCTTCATATGTGATGTAGGGATCTGAAACGTTAATAATTTTGTTATGAAAAGCTAATTTTAGCTATTTATTCAGAATGGATAATGTATGTTAAAACCATGAGAACTAGTGGAGACAAATTAAGTAGGTCGATTCACAAGAGCTGGCATGACTGATGCATGACATTTTCATATTTGTGTGAAATGTATTCAAATAGGTAACACATAGATACTTTCGTTCGCCCATTCGATCCATTCGTGCCAGCTCTTGTGAATCGACCTGTACATACAATAGTAAATTATAACAAAGTATAATATTAACAAAAACACAAAGTATGAAAACTAATATAAATAATAATAAATTTGATCTTTTCATAACATCTAATGCAGCCTTTCCCAAAGTATGCTCCGCGGAGCTATAGGACTCCGCAAAGCCTCTGTGGAGGCTCCGCGAGAGTAATTGTAATAAGAAAAATAAGAAAAACCAGTTTTATACATACATACATACATAGGTATGGCCCGCAGTTTTTTTTTTATTTGGGACACCGTCAAATATTTCGATTTCCGAAAGGGTTCCGTTACGAAAACTGAGAACCGCTGAACTAATAGAAACCGGCGGATCATCCTCGACTTATAAGTCTTGACTTGAAGTAAGAGTACCTATGATTTGCCATTTGCCTGTTACAGTCTTTCAGGCCATGTTTTGAAGGCAGAAGCGATTTATCGACCAAACTTAACGAGTTTAGCAACATGATACAAATTTCACTGTTTCATGAAAATTCTCTTTGTTCAAAAACTATTGATCACTTGGTACCTAACAATGACTGAGAGGCGTAGCTCAGTGGGGGCGTCGAGGGCGGCCGGCCGTGTCGGTGGCACTTTTTGCGGGCGGCAAAATTTCACAATAAATAATAATATCTTGTAAATATTTTAACCATTTCACATTCTTTTAAATTGAAATACCTAAATAAGAGGGTGGGAAAATTTTCTACCACCCCGGACGGCTGACACTCACGCTGCGCTATTAATGTATTTTTTACTAAAACAGCTACCTCCTCTAGTAGTACTTTAGTAGGACCTATTTAGCCCCATTCTAAATATTTAGAAATATTTCATTACCTTCAAATCTGCAGCCTTTGATTCCCTTACAGTATATTCTCTTATAACATAGTTGGTATTCACCATATGAAACATCCTGGTTTCATTTGATCGCACCACAACATCGTCAACTCTTAGGAAGTATCTTAACAGAACAAACCAATGTGAAGGCATTACTCTCTGTAAAATAATAAAACTTCAATATTATAAACATTCACACATTCATATTATTAGTCGTAACAGCTTAGTCGTTTGACCCATGGTCTTTTAAGCAGAGAGTGTGGGTTTGAGTTTGGACTAGCAGCACCTCGGGAGTTTTTCGGAGTTTATGTTTAAAATTGACTATGAAGTTTTTGATGAAAGAAAACATCGTAAGGAAACCTGCATACACCCTAAGTCTAAGCCCTTTCAGTCAGAGAACTTTGAATTTAGTCTGGCAAGAATGGAATAAAGGCGATTGAAACGGCGACACACGACGTGAGAAAGAAACGTCAGATGGACGAGATAGAGCGAGGGGGTACCCAAAGGGCGCAAAAGAAACCAAGGAAGAGCATAAAAATGATGAGACAAGGAAAAATGTAAAGAATAGGCCTATGTCGGAAGTCAACCTGACTGAGTCAGCTAATCAAGGCTTTAATTATTTATTTAATAAATAAATAAGTAATTATAAATAATGTACTTAAAATGATTACGCAGAAAGAATGTGAATTAATAATCAATCGTTCTTTAGTCATAATTTTCCATAGATTTTCTTACTTATGTAAAAATAGATTGAATTAAGTATCTGTCAATGTTAGTGTAAAATGTTATCTCTGAGCAATTTTTTTTGCATTAATACGCATTTCATTAAAGAAAAAATACTAAATACTTACAATTTTGACAGACAATTTGGATATTCCATGATCATGCAGTTCATCCTCAAACAATGTTAAATCATGATAGAATAATATCTGATCTTTTTGCTTTAACAATTCAAAGTCAATGCCCTCCTCAGTAGGTTCTACAATTATGTTATCAGACAGAGTCCCCTTGTAGTTTGTAGAGAAGGTCCAATCAAAAGACTGTTTCTTCTTTGTTGCATCTGGTCTAAACAAAGAAAGAAAAACAGAAGTAAGTACAAGCTTCATCCAATTAATAAACAGATATATATGTATCATATATCCAAGCACTGGACGGATTAGCGTCATCGTTCGCAATATTGTGGATATGACTCTAAAAAATAATTAATTGATTAATTTTTTGAAATTACTTTTGAATTCCTGAAGATAACACTTTAATTAAAGTATATTTTGATATAGAACATATATTTTGGTAAAGAAAGAAAAATTAGAAAGTAAAATTGTAAATTTCTTTTGTAAATCTACATTATAAGAAACCTTTGTTATTTGTAAAATAAAAATAAAATAAAAATTTCAGATAAGAAATTCATTAATTGATCAATTATTTCATTAATTTTGGAGCCATGTCCAGATTATTGCGAACATGACGCCAATCCGTCCAAACCCTGGTGATATCAGACAGTTTGGTTGAATGAATATTCACTCGAATGAATGCTTCATTTTTCTTTCATTCCATGTTCACACGGTTGAGTTTCATACTGACTGTACATCCATTATTGTAATGCATCCACCACAATCACATCTCTTTATTCATAGTATTTGGTTAAGGTAGTGGTAGAATTAAAAACATGGTGCCTACAAATATGATGGCATGCACATACACACTGAAACCACAGATCAATGAACTAGCATAACTATTTAAAAAGTAGTCTTTACCCGCAGCTTCACTTGCATTAGCCATTTGCTCTGACATTTCAATTGGAATTCTGCAATTTCGCAAAAAAATCCCATGGGAATTTCCAAAAATTGCATCATGTTCTTCCTTAACATTGCATAGAAAAATATCCATGTCTCTAAACCTAGCAGTTAAGACTTTGGAATTTTATTCCAATCTCTTGGGAATATCGGAATAAAAAGTACCCTGTGCAATAATCCAGATATCAAGCTCTCTGTAAACCAAATTTCATCCAAATTATTCCAGCTGTTTTTGCATGAGGGGGTAACAAACACATACATGCACATACTCACATTGAAAATATAAGTGGGATGTACATTAAAGTGCAAAAAAATAAAATAAAACAAAATTTTACCTAGCCTCTTGCCACACTTCAGCACAAGACACCTCAATAGCCTTTACAGTACAAGCCACCAGTTTCAGAGCGTCCAAAGGGTTAAAACTGATTTTAGCACCACTTTTGTGTGTCAACGATAGAATGTTCTTGGGAAACACCATGTCAGGAAAATGTGGGATACTCAGCTCTTTGCTGTATCTGAAGAAAAAAAATACATAATTTCTACCACTAAACAGATAAAGAAGCAAAATGCAAAGGATCTCAGAAGTCAACCAAACATATATATGAATTTTGGTTAACCTTTTCAATGCCAACAACGGACATTCATATCCATCACAAAGTACAACAACAAAGTGATCTTCACACAATGACATAAGGTTCAACGTGTACTGCCTTTTCGGCGAATTATTTTTCGCAAACTAATTCATTTGGCAAATGTTTCATTTCCCAAATGTTAACTTTTTTCTGAAACTGTAAACTATTCAGGATATATTTCAGGACTATCCTTTAGGTTAGGTTAGGTTAGGTTAGGTTTGTTTTATAACAATCCTGAAAGTTTACAGTTTCAGAAAAAATAAACATTTGGGAAATGAAACATTTGCCAAATTAATCATTTTGCAAAAAGTTTTTCGCCAAAACATTAGTAAACCGTCCGCAGACTCAATCTTTTGAAACTCAGTTACATTAACGGCTCAACTATAACTATACCTACACCCCTTGAGCCCAGTGCTTTCTTTGTTTCATTAAATGTGCTGCCAAGTTACCACTGAAACACAAGTGGTTCAGCCTCACAATGAACAGAAAAAATGATTGTTGCATAAAAATGAGAGGTTACAACCAACATTAATTTTTGAAACTGCATTTAGTCAATAGTTTAGTAGTATTACTTTGTAAGTTTATTCCCCTTCTGGCTTGCTTGAAGCAAAAAGAAAGATATAAAAATTAATTATTCACAAGTTCATTAACTTTCTTTGTGACTATGTAAACAAATCATGCACTTAATTTTACCCATTTCCAATACATACTTCAATTGACTTGAAACATGATACATAGAATAGATGAAAATGCAATAGTCAAGTATCTTACACAAAAAGGGTGTATGTATGTATACAAAATGATTTTTTTTACAGAAACTTATTTTTATTCCAGGTTTAAGCATTATGTTTAAATATTATATTATAAATTTTACACATAAGTACCGGAATTTCTCATTTCATGCCTTACCGACTTAAGACATCTTAATATCGAGCCACAATCTTTACAACCAAGCAGCACAACAAGAGATACATACATACAAAATTGGCAAAATTGATCATCGTTCCTCTCGCAAACAACTCTCGTCGAGCACATACTGGGCAGGATACAGCTCATATCGTAGGCTATATGCCACGGACCAAACTCTATTGAGTTCAAATTACTGGGATGCCGCCTAGCATCGACGGTCGTCTCCTGTAATACGAATTTTGTGAGTAATGGAAAATGTTTTGAGACATATAAAACCTTGCAAGAATTGAACACTACAGACCTCTAAAGTAAGCATTGCTTAAGAAATGTAATAGTTTTATTAGATAATTAAAACAACGGGGTTTAATTTTTAGTATAAGAAGGGGAAGCTGCTGAGATTTGCTGTGCTGCTGAGCTGACTGACATTGACAATTGAATTGACAGTCATCACCAACCAACGAGTTCAACGACAGACAACATAAAGTATAAAGAAAGGCCGGCTGCACAATACACATAGTTCCTTTAATTATCTAAGCATAGTCCTGTAAAGTTTAGCTACATATAGACAAGGAACGTCGAAAAATTCGCTAAGAATGAAATTCAATCAAAAGTCAAAACATTTTGCCATATTACAAGAACTGTAAGTGACGAAATGGTGTAGATTTCTTCAGTGCATGGGTCAGAATTTTTTCTACAGAAATTTACCATATCGTGTGAACGGCCTTTAATATTGACGTCTCGTTTATACAAATTGTAAATTTCAGTTCAGGAAGGCATGAGTGACTCCAAGGTGACTCTACAAACGCAAGACAAAATATTTTTCACAACAGCAACCCTGTGTCAAATTTCTGAAATCAATATGGCCGATTTTTACCGGTCGTGTTATTGTGTTTTGCTAAAAGTTCGTTGAAACAATATTTTCGGTCTATATTGAACTTAAAATCACAACGTAATTACATTTATTGCGTGTATTAAATCCTTTAGCTAATTATGGAAGCACTTATACCTGTTATTAATAAATTACAAGACGTATTTAATACGGTCGGAGCAGATGCCATCCAGTTACCTCAAATCGTAGTTTTAGGAACACAGGTAGATATTTTTCTTATTGTTGCGTAACTAGATGAATGATACTTGATTGAAAAATTGGTATTAAAGAGCCATGTGCAGTGGCCTCCAAGAAATTGGTTGTTATGTCACGTAAAGTTCTTTGTCCCCATTTCATTTCAGTGAACTGGGTAACTGCTGTCATTGACCATTGTCCAGCCTCATTAACGGGCATCGTTACTAACACTGCATGCGAAACTGTACTTTTTTGTCTTTGAAACAAAATCTTACTAGTTAATACTTTAATAATGAGATTATTTTTATTTAATGATAGAGTTCAGGAAAGAGTTCCGTGATCGAGAGTCTCGTTGGGCGCTCGTTTCTACCCCGTGGTACTGGCATTGTTACTCGGCGGCCCCTCATCTTACAGCTAGTATACAGCCCCAAAGACAGCAAGGAACACCGATCTGCTGAAGAAGGTAAGGAAGGCTCACAAGACCATCACTAAATGTTTATGTACACAGCAAACTATTAGCTATATTCACTAAGACTTGTGTTCTTTATTCTGCTTTTTTAGGTAGAAAACATTTATTGACCTAATTTTCTATTCATTGTCACATTTAACCCTGACTTTGTTAATAATGCAAAGGTTGGTACCTACCTATATAACAATGTGTGTTTACATTTTTTTATATCATGCAACATTGGTTTTTATTGTGCCTTTGTGATTCTTCAATGCCAACGCATAATTGCATTGATTGATGCTATTGTGTCTATCATCTCAATAATGCTAGTAGTTGGCATCAATCTAATTTGTGTAGTCAGCATATACATTTAAACTTATAATTCCTCACAAGTATGTTATTTGTACTTATTTTGATGTCTTATTAGTATGCCCTTTTATAAAATAAGCCATTGCGGGCTACTCCATTTTAGAGGAATTTGGATATCACTATTTGGATGCTGACTATGAAATCTCCTTGACTATCATTGGTTCAGCAGTTTAAATGTGAAGAGGTAACAGACAGACCGAGTTACTTTCACATTTATAATATTAGGAAGGTTGAAATGGATCTTTTTTTGTAACAGTCTGTCAAGAAGGGTTGTTTTTCAATAGTTTTATTCTTTCAAAATTTCCACCATAAAGAACTTGCAATTTTTGATTTGTTGATTGGTTTAGGTCAAATCTTACAATTAAAATTTCACTTGCTTGTAGTGGTCAGATAGATTTGAAATTTAGAAATCTGAAAATCGAAAGACAATGCAAGTACAGTGAATAAAAAGTACTTTCAGCAAATAAAACTTGAATCAAAAAAGATTTCTAACATAAAACTTCTGCAATAAATTATTAACCTGTGGCGTTCACATATTGATTTTGTTATGAACAAAATTGATTCTTATGTGTATGCGGGTAGGTTAATTTTTGTATTATCATATTGTTGTCTACATATAGCCGACACTGGTGTTCAAAAGGTTAAAAGTCCAAACTAAGCCAATTCATTGTTAGTGACATATTCCAATTAGGATAGTTAATAGACATTAGTATTCTTCAAATTTATAACTAGATGCAATAACTATAAATAAATAAACAACAAAGGTGTTTGTCCACATGACATTGTGATGCTGATGACACATTTACAACCAAATAGTAAATATATTTTTCTTTTTACTAACAGCCATCAACCCTATTTTAGTAAAGCATGGGCTTGCAAGTGTTAGGTTTGTTAATTATCACTTTGTTTTGTAATTCTATGATACCTTGAAGATTACCTCAGGCTACTGTGGGGTTAAAACCCTTTATTTTCGACAACTTGGGTGTAGAATTGACTGTTATATTTATAAATAGCCTTAAGACAGCAGACAACAGTGCCAGCTTCATGGAACCCCTTATCTCAGCTATCAAACTCTTTATTTACATCAGGTTGGTATTCAAACTAATTCGGATGCTGTTTGGTGGCTTCTAAATGTGTCTACTAATTCATTATTTCATTATCATTTTTCAAACCTAGTTTATTTCACAACATTCTGTAAAATGTTCTTTTGTAATGTCATTCTTAAGATAAATAGCTTTCCATTTTGTCATCGCCCTATTGTTATTGTTAATTTTATCAGTCTACCTTTCTGAATATAGCCAGCACCACAGAGCTATAATAAAATAGATGACACAAATATGGTGAAATAATTAGACACCAAGTGTGTCAAATTTTGAGTTATCAGCACTATTCAGCCAAAGATATTTATGTTCTGTCAGCCTCCTATTTTGAATGACTCAGCTTCTTACAATTCACCATTTGTGCTTCTATTAAATATAACTCCTGCATGGGAACATGCAAGACTGCTTGGTTTATGCTAACTCAATTTTGATGGCAACATGCAATACTTTATGCAAACTCAATTTTACCAAAAAAATCATAGTTAGGATGTATCTAACTATATACAAGATTGAATGGGGTGTCATCCAGTTAAATTGACTGAAGCAACATATGGTATCAAATCTGCAAAATTTGAATTTTTTTATTTTCTTTTATACTGTGCCGTGTACAGTTATATTGTGTACAGTGTTGAATCTGCAAAAAATTGTATTTTGTAGTTTCAATAGTCACAGTCAAAATACAGATCCATGGTCAGCACTCCTAATTGCTACCAGGACATATCCTGGTGGACAACTAAAATAAAGTATACATTTGCGCTATACCAACCCACCCAATTTGATTATTCGTTAGTTAAAATTGGCCAAAGGAAACTTTATCATAAAAGCCAAATTAAAATCAGTAACATTTATTTTATATCCTACTCACTCAAGTATTCACTCAAGAAGCCTTTCTTTTGTTACAGGTACTGTTAACTTGGAAGAATGGGGAAAATTCCTTCACACAAAAGACAAGGTCTACTCAGACTTCGAACAAATCAGAGAGGAGATAGAGAAAGAGACAGACCGCATGGCCGGCAGCAACAAGGGCATATGTCCAGAACCAATCAATCTTAAGATTTTCTCTACCAGAGTTGTCAACCTTACTCTTGTGGATCTCCCTGGCATCACAAAGGTACAGTATTTATCCTGATGTTATAAATTCGTGAAAGTAACTTTATCTGAACTTATAAAAAAATCACTTTACAAGAAAGATAATAATCTTGACATATCTTTTTATTGATTAATACTTTTACAAGCAACAAAATAAATAACAATTAGATGTAGCCATTTGTATTATTGGGGCACTATTGAGTTTGTTCTGAATCAGTTTTGTGGACACATTAAAATAGGGATGGTGACACCACCAATCAACTCACATACTTTTTATGAGCTGTCAAAACACATTTCTCCCATAGAGATTGATTGGCAATAGCAACATATGACGTCACTTGTTCGCATACTCAATTAACTAACTATTTATTTGTTTTAAAGCAACAAAAAATCTAATTTTGCAGTTAATCGAAAACTAATCTGGGTTTCAGGGCTAAAATAAAGCGTTTTTTTACTGGAGTTGTGCCTTTGAATTATTTTTAATGGTGTCAACATCCCTATTTTGACATAAAATTTTGCAAAGGTCTCACACACACACACACACACACACACACACACACACACACACACACACACACAGACAGATGACAACCACATCCAATCCATCAATATTAGTTTAATTTTATAAGAACTAAAATAAGTAAAGTACTTTGATTGTAAATTGAACCACTAATCATAATTTTGCTCTTCCTAGGTACCCATCGGTGACCAGCCTGAAGATATAGAAAACCAAATCAGAACCCTTATAATTAAGTATGTAGCAAATCCAAACTCAATCATCTTGGCTTTGACCGCTGCCAACACAGACATGGCCACCAGCGAGGCTATCAAAATGGCAAAGGATGTGGATCCTGATGGAAGGAGGACTTTGGCTGTGGTCACTAAACTTGATCTCATGGATGCAGGTATGAATTATTATTTATGTTCAAGCATCAGGTTTGCTTCAACTAACATAGGTTCTCAACGTGGGCGGTAATGCTGAGGTGTTGTAGGCTTGCAGTGGGCCAGTGGCAGTAAAACAGTTGTACAAAATTAGCAGGCGTTTCTTAGTAGGGAAAAGAAAAGAGCTTGAGAAGAAAATCTTATAGGGGTCATTGGGGAAGATAAGTTTGAGAACCTATAGACTAACTCTTGAAAAAAATATGACAAATATACTTCATGTCCACACCATGCTTCATAAAAGACACCCAAGTTAGATGCTATATTAGGGGCCGTTTGCATAGCCTAGAGTTGACATGTATAACTCAGAGTTAACTTCTCCGCAAGGCTTTTGCAGTGCAGTGTTAAAATGTATGAAACTGTTGACCAGATTTAATGATATCATCTGGATTCATTTTGTTAAAAGTGGCCCTAAAAGTAAGTATTATTACATACACAAGTATAATGTTAGTGTTATGAGTAAGGAATAATACGATAGCAAATTAGTTTATGATCAGAGCTTATGTTTTACAACAGCAAGTTGACTTTGCTGTGGGTTTTTTATCACAGGCTTTAAAATGGAAAGTCAATCTCTGACACATGCATGTTTATCTATCCATCCAATGGACAATATTTTAGTTACAAGGAAACTGCTATTTAATGAATGTGATTTACGCCACTAGACGCAACCGGAAGTTTTGTTTATATTATAACTTCCGTGCAGTGGATACAACATAATTTTAAAAGTTTTATTTTTAAATCTCTCTGGTACGAGTCTGAGTTCTCGTACAAACGGAACCCTTTCACTAATTATCTTTGTAAATTTTAACCAGCTACCTATTATATTTAAAATATACATTACATATAATGCTTTTAAAATCACGACAGTAGGCTTAAAGCCATCGTCAGCCAATGGTTAAGGGGAGCAAGTTGATATGGATGATTAGCTGTTGCCCGCGACTCCGTCTGTGAAGAATTTATCTATCACAATCCCGCAGGAACTATGCAACTTTTTGGGATAAAATCTATTTTATGTCCTTTCCAGAGTTTAAGCATAAAGAGGTAACCGCCAGACAAAGACAGAATTACTTTCGCATTAATAATACTAGTAAGGATGAGAATAGTACGAATTGTTGGATTTTGTAGATATCACATCATACATCCCAGCCTAGTTACGTCCCACTGCAGGGCACAGGCCTCCTCTCAGAATAAGAGGGGGTTGGGCCGTAGTTCCCACGCGGACCAAGTGCGGATTGGGAACTTCACATACATCGAATTTGTTCGCAGATGTAGGGATGCAGGTTTCCTCACGATGTTTTCCTTCACCGTAAAGCCCATGGTAAATTTCAAATGTGATTTTGCACATAAATTCCGAAAAACTCTGAGGTGCGAGCCAGGATTTGAACCCACAACCCTCTGCTTGAGAGGCAATAGGTCAAACCACTAGGCCACCATGGCTTGTAGGTATAGATAAAAGCAATCGAAATCTGTAGGGTGGGGATGACGCCTTCTTAGTTGCCCCTCTCTGCCTCCCTAGGCGACGCTATTGTATAGGCTCCTTTTATGATATCGAAATTTTAAAAAGATTGTTTTCTTCCTCAGGCACTGATGCGATAGACATCCTATGCGGGCGTGTGATCCCCGTCAAACTAGGAATTATTGGCGTAGTCAACAGATCGCAGCAAGATATTATTGATAAGAAATCGATTGCGGTAAAATAATCACTATTAGTAAAAATGGAATGTCATTCATTATCACTTGTTGCTCAAATTTTTGTGTTATCAGGACTCACTGAAAGACGAGGCGACGTATCTGCAGAGGAAGTATCCTACCATCGCGACGAGGAACGGGACGCCATACTTGGCTAAAACCTTGAACAGACTTCTTATGCACCACATAAGAGACTGTTTACCTGAACTCAAGGTGACTTCCATTTTAATCCTCACATCTTCAATACAACCGCAAAATGTTAACAATCACACTACTATCCTATTGCTCATAATTACTAAACTAAACGGGACTTGTCACGCACTAAATATTTATTTATTTACCTCTACGTTTCGGCCACATTGCAGCAACCGTGGTCACGAGTCAACTGAAGTGTAGGGTGTCGGATGTTGTGAGTGTTGTGTGTCGGTGTGATGGGGTGCCGTTAAAAAATCTTGATCAAGTGCGGGTAGTTCGAGATACGGGTGCTGATTCTAATCGGGATCAAGTGCGGGTAGTTCGAAAGACTCGTGCGGCTAAACGAACTTGACACCCTACACTTCAGTTGACTCGTGACCACGGTTGCTGCAATGTGGCCGAAACGTCGAGGTAAATAAATAAATATTTAGTGCGTGGTAAGTCCCGTTTAGTTTAGTAATTATGAGTAAAAATCACGAAAGTTTAAAACATTATATCCTATTGCTAATCTTGAAATAACGGAGTCCAGTTTGTAGCACATGTTTCTTAGTCCTTTGAACAAAAAACGCGTTGAATATTAGCAGCGACGGATAGAAAATCTTACCTGACGCATGTGACCAAATATAAGGCCGGGGCCGCACTGGTAAGGCGACCAGCGACGCGACGCGACGGCGACTAAATCAAACATAGTTCGAAATATGTGAGCAGCCGCAGCGGCGACGGCGACTAAATCAAATATGTTTGATTTAGTCGCCGTCGCGTCGCATCGCCGGTCGCCTTACCAGTGCGGCCCCGGCCTTAGACTAAATGGCACAACTTCATACTGGCGCCTAATGACCTCATAAAGCAACGCCAAATTTGGACTATCATAATTTAATATTCTTAGTTAAAAAAAAAAACATATTTCCCTTGAATATAGTACATTATCGCTATCCCGCGGGAACTATGCAATTTTCCGGGATAATAGTACATTATTGTCGTGGCCTGGAAGTAGGCAATTGCTGGCTGAGTATGAGTATTAAACGGACGAGCTTACGAGTCCGTTTAATTAATACGAAGCTAGCAATTGCTATTCCAGCCGAGACTAATATAAAGCTTTTCTCAAAAATGGTGAAGGAAAAAAATTAGAATAAACTTTTATTACCTAACTTAAATAGGTACAAAAAATTGCAAATCACTTAAAATTAAATGTCATTAAACCCTTTCCCGCCTTTATTCATTAAAAAAAAACTGCAACTGTATTTTTCTACCGAAAACACCACAAGCTGTTTCAAACACAAAAAAAAAGTCTGGAGTTCCAACAAAACAACTGATACCGGTCATTTGAATTGGCTGTATACCAATAGTGCCAACTTATTACCATGGCCGTTTTAACTTTTTAAAAAGTTTGAGACTCGACAATAACGGAATTTGTATGCGACATTGTTGTCGAGTTTATCGAGCCTGCAATGTTTTTAACTTTTTAATTTTTTTACTGACCATAAACTATGCCCTTCACGTTCTGATATGTAAAGAATAATGCCAACTTTTACGGATATTTTTGAGAAAACGTACTTATCCATTCACATGCTTTGTGCAACTATGGTTGCAAATTTATTTACTTAGTAGCTTTTGCCCGCGACTCCGTCCGCGTGGAATTAGTAATTTGGGCAGCTTATTTTGCTTTTTCATCAAACATGGCTCTCCTTAGATCCTTCCGGAAGAAGTGAAACTTCATGATAAACCAACCCGCTCCCATTCCGACCCCAAACAGCCCCCAACCCACTCCCAACCCGCCCCCAACTCGCTCTTAACCCGCCCCCAACCCGCTCCTAAACCGCCACCAACTCACTCCCAACCCGCCCCATCCCGCCCCCAACCCGCTCCCAACTCGCTCCCCCACCCGCTCCCAACCCGCCCCCAACCCGCTCTAAAACCGCCCCCAACTCGCCCCACCACCCGCTCCCAACCCGCCCTATCTAACTGGGCTATCTGACACTGAAAGAATTTTTCAAATCGTATCAGTAGTTCCCGAGATATATAAGTTTCACTTCAAAAACCCCCAATTTGGAAACATTCTTCCGCTCCGCTCCGCTCCTATTGGTGTTAGCGTGATGATATATAGCCTATAGCCATCCTCGATAAATGGGCTATCTAACACTGAAAGAATTTTTCAAATCGGTGCAGTAGTTCCTGAGATTAGCGCGTTCATAATAACAACTCTTATAAAAACAGTTCGATAAATTTTTAAAATAAACGTATCTTTCTTATTTGTGAACCGATTCAAATGAAACAAACACTAAATGTTAATCCAAGAAAATACCAACATATCAATACAGACACCGACTTGTTACAGATTTATTATATGTATAGATTTCAATCAAATTTATTCCTTAATAATGACATTGTTTGAAATCACTTGTCAATAAATGACAGAAAATGCAAAAAAGCATGAGTGGTTATCGTATATGTTAATCCAGGTAATGAACTATCTGTGTGCCAAATTTCATCTTAGTCCGTCAAACCGTTTTAGTGTGAAAGAATAACAAACATCCACACATCTATCCATCCATCCACACAAACAAACTAATAATATAATATTAGTGCGATTTAGTGTGCTAAGCCCCACAACGTTAAATTGTGAGGCACTAGAATCTTCTCACAATAGATTAAACTAAATAAGACGGAGATGAGTGCTACTTGTATAAAACAAATGATTTTTTCAGGTTCGAGTCAACGTTATGATATCTCAATTCCAATCTTTGCTCAATTCGTACGGGGAAGACGTGTCGGACAAATACCAAACCCTTTTGCAAATTATCACGAAGTTCGCGAGCGCGTACTGTTCCACCATAGAGGGTACCGCTCGGAACATTGAGACGACCGAGCTATGTGGAGGGGCTCGGATATGCTACATATTTCACGAGACATTTGGTAGAACTCTGGATTCTATCCATCCGCTAGTAGGTGAGTTTAATAGTTGAAACTATTCCAGTAGTTGAAACGAGAATGTCTCTATTTTCCACTTTATCAGGTCTCAGGTACCGTCGTAAGTTAGAAAACGGCAACCTTAACGTGTTAAAAACTCAATTGTAAACTAGAAATATTAATAATGGCAACTAGAGACAGCGGTCCGAGAGGTAACAACAAACTAGAGAAACTAGAGAATTGTGTCCCACTCGCACCAGTACTTACTTGATCACCCTAATTAGAACGAGATTCAACTCTCTGGTTTGTTTTTTTTTCGGCCTCACTTTTTTGTCGCAGTACTCAGTCCAGGTTACGTATAAGTCCATGGGTAAAGGTTATTCACTCTCTTGGTCGACTATACCAAATCTGACGTTGTATTGCAGGTTTGACGCGCATGGACATACTGACGGCAATACGTAACGCGACCGGGCCGCGGCCCGCGCTTTTCGTGCCCGAGGTGTCGTTCGAGCTACTCGTCAAGCGACAAATCCGCCGGCTCGAGGAGCCGTCGCAGCGCTGCGTTGAATTGGTACGATGCCCTATTAATTACATCATCATCATCAGACACAGGAATTCAGGGGACAAATTTTAATGACAGGCAAGGAGTTCCTTTATCGATAAACTCTACTATCGACGCTTCTCCTATATACTAGTAGTCGCCCCCAGCTTTGTTTGTAAGTTTGTATTATTTTGTAAGTCTTATTACGGAGACAAATATGATAAAGTTTACACAATGCGTATTTTAAACGAAAGCTGCTGGGTACTAGTGGAATACTAATGCACTATAAAATATTTATAATACTTAACTTCGTAAGGCCCAACATGATAAATTTAATACAAAAAAGGTTTAAAATTACGATTGTTAAAATTTGACGTGGGCTTTACGAGGATAAAGAAAAATAGAATTGATTTATTATTTTGTTTCGTTTTTAGGGTTCCGTAGTCAACTAGGAACCCTTATAGTTTCGCCATGTCTGTCCGTCTGTCTGTCTGTCTGTCTGTCCGCGGCTAAGCTCAGAGACTGTTAGTACTAGAAAGCTGTAATTTGGCATCAATATATATATCAGTCACGCTGACAAAGTGATTGAATAAAAAAAAGTAAAAAAAATTTTTTAGGGTACCTCCCATAGACGTAAAGTGGGGGTGATTTTTTTTTTCTCGGCTAACCCTATAGTGTGGGGTATCGTTGGATAGGTCTTTTAAAATCATTGCGGGGTTGCTAGCATGATTTTTCTATTCAGTGATCTGTTTGCGAAATATTCAACTTTAAAGTGAAAATTTTCATTAAAATCGGCCGTCCCCCCCCTCTAAAATCTAAACTGTTGGGTGGAAAAATTTGAAAAAATTCAGAAGGGTAGTAAATATATCAAATTTACTAGGAAAATTATAGCAGCTAAGATTGCTTGGAAATTATTTGTAGTTTAAGAGTAAATAGTAGCCTAAGGTATAAAACATACCTAAACTTGGATGATTCCGTACACATACGAAATCCTTAGAAAAATATTACTTGATTTTTTCGTAATGGCTACGGAACCCTACCTTGGGCGTGTCCGACACGCTCTTGGCCGGTTTTTTTTATACCTACTTTCTATAAATTTTTATTTTTACAAAAATACTTGGAGCGATCTCTAGTGTATGGAAAAAGTGTCGATAGTTGAGTTTATCGATAAAGGAACTCTCCAATTGTCTTTAACTTTTGCCCCCTAAATTCCTATGTCTGATCATCATCATCATCATCCCAGCCTATATACAGTACCCGGCCATAAAGATTGCACATCGGTCTTTGGAAAAAGACTCGGCAAATGTCGGCTTCTCAAAGCGTTGTCGCACGCTACTTACAAGTAATGTGTGACAACGCTCTACGAAGCCGACATTTTTGTATATCTAGTAAATAATAATGCATGAATAAAACTAATTAGATGTAAGACACAAGGTGTATCAAGAGCATTCGAACTGCCAACAAACTGCTACGCAGTTTGGCATTACAATAATTTATGTAAAAATGTATGTGTCAATAATTATGAAATAAACGATTAATAATAATAATTTTAAGATTTAAAAGCGAAAAAGTTTCCGGGTGCGCCGGTGGGACTTGAACCCAC
Source organism: Archips crataeganus (assembly GCA_947859365.1). NCBI lineage: Eukaryota > Metazoa > Arthropoda > Insecta > Lepidoptera > Tortricidae > Archips > Archips crataeganus. The sequence goes on from OX402050.1 coordinate 9,522,537, forward strand.
GTCTCCCGGGTATGCGCCCCAACGGGTACATCATTTCCATTTATTTTTTTGGTAGTGGTACATCATTTCTTACGCATTTCCAACTAATTTAGAACGTAGGAGTCATAGCTTCTAATAGTTGTGATGGATGTTACCACACGCCACTGTTGGCGTATGTAAGCGATTAAGAATTTCGGAGAGGTCGGTTGGATGCGACGTGGTTCAGTTGGTAGAACACCCGTTGGGGCGCATGCCCGGGAGACGTGGGTTCAAGTCCCACCGGCGCGCACCCGGAAACTTTTCGCTTTTTAGGGTTCCGTAGTCAACTAGGAACCCTTATAGTTTCGCCATGTCTGTCCGTCTGTCTGTCTGTCTGTCTGTCTGTCCGCGGCTAAGCTCAGAGATCGTTAGTACTAGAAAGCTGTAATTTGGCATGAATATACATATCAGTCACGCCAACAAAGTGGTAAAATAAAAAAATAAAAAAATAATTTTTTTAGGGTACCTCCCATAGACGTAAAGGGGGGGGTGATTTTTTTTCTCGACTAATCCTATAGTGTGGGGTATCGTTGGATAGGTCTTTTAAAACCATTGCGGGGTTGCTAACATGATTTTTCTATTCAGTGATCTGTTTGCGAAATATTCAACTTTAAAGTGAAAATTTTCATTAAAATCCCCCCCCCCCTAAAATCCCCCAATAAAAAATAAATTTCATTAAAAACCCCCTCTAAAATCTAAACTGTTAGGTGGAAAAATTTGAAAAAATTCAGAATGGTAGTAAATATATCAAATTTACTAGGAAAATTATAGCGGCTAAGATTGCTTGGAAATTATTTGTAATTAAAGAGTAAATAGTAGCCTAAGGTATAAAACATACCTAAACTTGGATGATTCCGTACACATACGAAATCCTTAGAAAAATATTACTTGATTTATTTTTAATGGCTACGGAACCCTACCTTGTGCGTGTCCGACACGCTCTTGGCCGGTTTTATAAATCTTAGGTTCGGTGAGCAGACGTAACTGCTAATAAAATAAAATAATAATAATTTTGCCGAGTCTTGTTCCAAAGACCGATGTGCAATCTTTATGGCCGGGTAGTGTACGCCCCACTGCAGGGCACAGATCTCTCAGAATGAGAGGGCTTGGGCCGTGGCTCCCACGTGGGCCCAGTGCGAACCATTGAATTTATTCGCTGGCTTCCTCACGATATTTTCCCTCGCCTTAAAGCTTATGGTAAATTTCAAATGTAATTTCGCAAGTAAATTCCGAAAAACTTTAGGTGCGAACTCGGGTTCGAACCCACGACCCTCTGCTTGAGAGGACTTTCAAACCGCTATACCTAACTCAAAAAGTAACTTAGCCCATCGGAGGCTTAAGACACGGATCCGTGCCAAATTTAAGGAAGTATTTTTCCATTTTTTTTTGTATTTATAAATTTGGCTTTATATGAAACAGTGGAGACTAGAATGCACGTTTTTTTTCACTTCCCGCTTCCGAGGGGTTAATTGACTAGACATGTTCTCACCATGTACCCTTCACTGCATATTTTTGTACACTAACCTATTGTTAACAAGTATGCTATTAAAAACAAATGAAATTAAAAAAATAAAAATACAAAAAGATACTTCATAGCAAACTTGTAAAGTGGGCTTAGGTAGCGACATCTCTTGTCCGGGTGAGCGGGTAGTTCCGAAGGAGTGTCTGACGTCTTTCGATGAGGGTGTAACATAGATGGCACTGTATCACGGCTTAATGTGATTAGTTAATGATCTGAGATGTGCGATGTATGGGAAAAAATTGTGTCTAAACTCCTGACCAGTGGTGGTGTAGGGAAATAGCACGCGGCATGGAATGCTGAGGAACCTGGGTTCGATTCCCAGCGTAGGTCTTTTTCTGGGGTTTTTTCTGTGCATCAGTGTTGCAGAACTATCGATCGTTGAGCTCGCAAACTATTCAGGATATCGATATTACTATCGATAGTATCGCACATGTCAATACTATCGATAGTGATTTATAAGCAATACTGTTGCTAATGGCAATACTATCGATACTATCGATAGTTTTATGTCCAATACAATCGATAATATCGATAGTATTGCAATAATGACCGAAAACAATTGATACTATCGATAGTATCAATAGCTTTGTACAATCGATAGTACAAAACTATCGATAGTATCGATTGTTTTCGGTCATTATTGCCTAATTTTGCAATACTATCGATTGTACTGGACATAAAACTATCGATAGTATCGATAGTATTGACACGTGGTGATACTATCGATAGACTATCGATAGTCTATCGATAGGCAACACTACTGTGCATCCAATCCATGTTTCAGTTTGTATTTAGTTTGATATATAACCTATTGTTCAGGTGCACGAAGAGATGCAGCGTATAGTGCAGCACTGCGGTACGGAGGTGCAGCAGGAGATGCTGCGTTTCCCGCGGCTGCACCAGCGCATCGTGGACGTCGTCACGCAGCTTTTGCGCACGCGCCTGCCCGCCACCAATTCCATGGTAAGGACCTCTCGTTTCAGCCGAAAGACGTCACTGCTGAACGTAGGCCTCCCCCAAGGTACGCCAAACATACCAGCCCTGCCCGCCCGCATCCGACGCGTTCCCGCAACCTTGACCAGGGGCCTGTTGCATAACAAAGTACAACTTATATTACAAGCGGAACTCCCTTTCTAGTTAATGTATGTATGTATGTATAAACTCTTTATTGTACAAAAATAAGGAAAAAAAGAAAAACATTATTGACAACCGTTGAAATGCATGTACAAAGGTGAACTTATCCCTTTAAGGGGTCTTTACCAGTCAACCTTTTAGTGGAAGAAAGGAGCATTTAGTAAGGGACCGACAAAGAGTAAGTAAAAATAAAACAGTTGGACAAAGCAAAGGCTACGATACAACTTTTAGTAAATACAATACGGGTCTCATTCTAAATCCATCATTGTCCTAATGATTGATTGTCCAAACACTTTTTTTCTCGGAAACCGTGAATTTTTCAGGAACTTTGAAGTGATTATCCTCTAGAACTCTAGGTCAGGTTAGGTTTGTTTTATAAAAATCCAGAACAATTAATAGATTTTAAATAAAAAGAGTTAGGACAATCGATCATTAGGACAAATATTACATTAGGACAAATAATCACTAGGGATTTAGATATAGAGCCGTTTTTCGAAAACCTACCTATAAGTTTGTGATTTTAGTGTTTACATTTTGGCGATTCTATACTGAACTGTTTTTAAAACATTGTACGGAGGTAAGAACCGTCCATGTACGAGTCCTACTCGCACTTGACCGGTTTTCTTCTAATGGTAAAATAAATAAAGTATAACCAAAGATAATTATCCGCAGGTGGAAAACCTAGTAGCAATTGAACTGGCGTACATCAACACCAAGCATCCAGACTTCCACCGCGAGGCCGCCCTGGTCTCGGGCCTGCTGCAGAGCACGGACACAATCTTAGATGACAGCCCCATGTACCGACAGAAGGCTCGGGCCACCCCCTCTCCGGTATCCACACTGTTCAAAGTAGATATTGCTTTTTTTTTGCATTATGACTTGAATGACTAACATTGAGTAAGTAAGGTACTAACAGTGCTATAGTAACGCCGTTTTCGTTGTGAACTACACTCATCAAAAGTGTCTAGGGATATATTTAATCCCTAGCCACTCACTTTTTTTGCATTTACTGTCATTTATTGATTTCAAACAGTGTCATTATTGTCTTAAGGAATAAATTTAATTGAAATAAATAAATTTGCAACCATAGTCTCACAAAGCATACAAATGACTAGACAGTTTTGAACATTTCAATATATAGGCATATTTACTAAACTACACGGGACTTATCACGCAATAAATATTTATTTATTTATTTATTTATTTATTTGTTAAAAAATCTTGATCAAGTGCGGGTAGTTCAAGATACGGGTGCTGATTCTAAACGGGATCAAGTGCGGGTAGTTCGAAAGACTCGAGCGGCCAAACGAACTTGACACCCTACACTTCAGTTGACTCGTGACCACGGTTGCTGCAATGTGGCCGAAACGTCGAGGTAAATAAATAAATATTTATTGCGTGATAAGTCCCGTTTAGTTTAGTAATTATGAGTGAAAATCACGAAAGTTTAAAACAGTATATAGGCATATTACTACTGAGTCAAATCAAAACATCAAAGTCTTGAGTATCCCAAGACTTTTGAAGTGTGTGTAGAATCATATATATTTTTATTTGGTTTATTAACATTAGTAAGAAAAATATAATATTTTAAATTAAAGTCAAAATCATGGATGATATTGGATTTCGAATTCTAGTTTTCAAAGTTTTTTGAGTAGACTTCGTGTTTTGTTTGTTTTTGTTAGTAGAAATGTTTGCTCAAGAAATTATTAGTGCTTGCAACCTTTGGTGTTTGACAAAAATTTTTTATTGCAGTGTTAGCAGTTTCCACATAATTAACTATGCTATGTCTTGTGTTTGCTGCAATGTTTCTAATACTTTCTCACCTTTAACAAAATCAGTACAATATTTATTATATATTTTGTAAGGAATGCATATTTTTTCCAGTTTTAAAACTTTTTCTATTATCTATCTCATCTATCTTTATCTCCAGAATGATTTGCCAGTATTTTTATGGTATTTGAGTAACTCTTGCCAATTGTTTGTAGCTGCTACTACGTCAAATGGGTGAAAGAGGGTCCGTCTTAGTATTCATGATGAATATCTGGGACGCGTACAATCAGGTAAACTAGACACCGCGTTCATTACGTGTACGTGTGAGCTAGGAGCCGATCATATACTCATGCATTATAGTAACATTCTCTCATCCGAAACAAGATTCATTTGCAGCTTGTTTAATCAATACTATGTGGGCTCTCTTTCAACCATGTCTTTGCTAATAATTTCATTAGAAATCATATCTTTTGACTTCTAAAAAGATTGCATGCCCCTTCGTAACTCTAGTAGGGTCATTTCTTATGAAAACGTCCAAAGAGGAGTGATATGTATAATTTTTTGTGCTTCTTCATAGATGTAATGGTTGCGATATTTGTTTTCGCTTAGTTACTAGACCAATGTTTAATTTTCACAAACAAGTTATAAGTACCAAACTTACATAATTTCTAACTTCCAAAAAGGTAGCACCACCAGCAAAAATACTACCTAATACTATATGCGAATGTATGTTTGTTTATTATACTTTCAAGCTAAAGGAACCGATCGTGATGAATTTTTAGTTGGTTCATCCTGGAAAATTGTACAGTTATTCGACAGACGAAGTCGCGGGCAACAGCTAGTCATTTATAAATTGAGCGGCTGGCTGGTCATAAGTAATTGATATCTTAAAGGTCTTAAAATCGCTGTCAATTGAAATTGCGAACAATGTAAATAAACAATTTAATGAAATATCCATATTCTAAGCACTTGTTTATTGTATTAATGGTTTGGGATAGTGTTGTGGTAAGTATTGATTAAATAACACACGGATTTAGCAGTACTTGATGAGGGAAAATGGAAATTAAAGACATTTTAAATACAAGATTTGTTTACATTGTTTGCAATTTAAATTGACTGACAGTTTATACGTAGTGAGTTTTTTATTTTATATCTTATGGATAAAAGTGGCACAAAAAAGCTGACGTTTTCATTTGAAATTGACCCAGTACCAATATATTCAGTACTTGACGCATCGGTATTTACGATACAATATGCGTTTTCAGCACGTCCCGGCAATCACAGACGGGCAAGAGAACAAAACTCCGGTACAAAATAATGTGCAATCTAACAGTGAATCTCCATCCACACCCCAGGTAAAAATTGGGACTGATTTATATTAGACAGACTCGTTTTTTATCCTCTTTAGACAAATCGTCAGGACTATTAACATCTCATTGTTCAGATTACTTATTATTTATTACTAACCTTTCATTGGAGAATTTGGTGATACACATTTCCAACTCCGCCAAAATATTTAGTGAGAATAAATAAGAGAAAAATAGGATATAATGTCATTTGTATATCCTGTTTCTGCTTCTCCGTTTGTGTTTGACGACCTGAGCTTGCTTTTGTTTTTATTTATATTTCGCCAGAAACAATTTTGGTGTAGTGGTGATTGTTTTTGCGAGACCATTTTCACGGCGAATGAAATATTGTTATCTTATGGAATCCGTTCACGCTGGGCTTCGTAGCGACCGTAGTATTTACAAATACATCTGCATCGACTTTTTACTACTACGATTAGTCCATAAGTTTGTAATATTGAATTTTATAGGTAAATGGCGGCACTCCACCTGCCTTAACGCCTCAGAAACCCGTTAACTTGCTACCTGAGGTACCCAGTCATACGTCGCGTAAGCTCTCCGACCGAGAGCAGCACGATTGTGACGTTATTGGTAAGCTATTTTATAATCTCTATCGATTCCAGGGTATAGCCACGTATAACTACTTTATTTAGTGATGCATCCACTATACGACATCGAACCAAAGACAGGAACCGGTTGCCATAAAAGGAGTATTCGATTACGTATTTCATACACTCTTTTTCACAAACTCTATCAGTTATAAGTGTTATTATAACTATAATACTAAGGAAATAGTCGATCGTTAAAAATTTAAGTTACCTAGACCCTATTGCAATTCATCTTATTTGGAAAGGGTACACTATTACAACGCTATCACAATCGATTCGGAAACCCTGTTGTTTATGTAACTTAACCATTAAATAAGCTTTTGAGAGGCTTACAAAACAAGGTTTTTCGGTCCATGATTCGAACGCGTGTAAAGTTTGCATTGCTGTGAAACAGTTAAATTCACAAACTAGGAAAATTCCTCATTATTTAGCGAATTTGAGGCCTTTTGTTGAAATAATATTATCCCATGGTATCATCTCGCTTAAATCATGAACCGTTTTATGTTCTTTTTAATTTGAAATGTTAATTATCTGTCTTTCTAAATTTATAACTTACTAAATTTTGTCCTCATTCGTCTCACAACAGTTTTTGTGGTGTTACTGTGTTTGATGTTTTATTAAAGTTCATTACTAATAGCTGATACATGTTTGTAAATGTCAAATCCACATTTCCGAGTCGGCGCTGGAGTGAAACGAGTTTGCAAAATCTGAGGACCACGTTATTCCACCAACGGATTCTATTTCGTAACGTTTAATTAGTTATATGACACTTGACAATTTTTGCTCTTATTTTTTCTACTCTCTCTCCTTTTACTTATAATAAAACTTTGAATTAATGTCTTTCATTTACAACTATGAGAAAAGAGGGTAGAAAAAAGGCTGGTAAAATTATTATTTATTTTGAGCTGTTCTGAATTAGAATTCAATTTGTTTGTGGGAATGTGGTCTTAAAATTTTGCACATTCAACTATTTACAGCGCCTACTCAATGTGTAGCTACCTATATAATTTCGTATTCAAATTCGATGCAACGACACTTCGTAGCTCATGCCTGCCATCGTGCTGGTATTTAACTTTTTTGAACTAAAAGGTCATCAATAAACTCCTCAGTAACATCATAAACAACTAACCTGTGAATTTGTTCACCAGCTGTTGTTTTGTTTCACGGTGCCAGGTGGACGGAGCGACAGAACAACGAACGATATTGCTAAGTTAAAAATGATTGAAAGCATCAGCATGATGCATTTGAACTCAATGGGTGACTTAGTTGGTGAGGATAGCAATAGTGCTATGTGCAAAATTTCGCCTTATTCCGTTGCACCAATTGCTATCGTGTACATTTGTCGCTTGTGTCAAATTTGGCGAAAGCAATTGCGGTTACACAATAAGGCAGCGGCTTTTCTCATCTTTCACTGTTAGATTTCCGACCACCTGCCATCTGTTTATGTGCTTTTCGCTATTCCTGGGTTAAATGTGTTAGAATCTGAGTTAATACTAAAACAGAAACACATACTGCATTCACAAAGTTTGCTAAAATGGACGTGTGCTTTCATACTTGTTTGACATTAAAGCGTGACACTGTCCAGAAGCGAATGTGTGTGTGTGTGTTCGACCACGCTTTTTTTTTCAGTTTCCATGTGCACAGATTAATTCAAACTGAATAAGACACTAATATTTGCTGCCGCTACCGTGTGTTCATGTCTTTAAAGAGTCTAACGATTTTAACCTAGCCTTAATTTTTTAATACAATTTTACACTATTTAAAAACCTTCACTATAAGATGCACTTCATGGGTTTTGCATCGAAATTGGGTAAAAAAAAGAACAAAAATTCAGATAACTACGTACTTATCTCTGAGCAAAACATAAAATAGGTACTTATTGTGTGTGTGTCGTGTCTAAATTTGTATTTCTCCTGGCTTTACTTGTTTTTCTTTTATTCGTTTGGTCACTGTTCATTTCATTAGGCATGATAACTTGATTAATAGTAGATCAATTAATGTATGTGCCAATTATTATAAATTAGATGTGATTTATTTCCAGTAGTTTAGTTGAAATCAGTATAAATCAATAGTATTACTCGCAGTAGCTCATTCTGCTCCATTTTTTTAAACATATTATGTTAAAATTATAAGTTGACATGATTTTATAAAATGAGCTATACCCTATGTCAGACAATTTTAATGAAATTTCAACAAATACGCTATTTTCTCGACCGTAGACAAGCTTGTTTTTGTTTACAAATTTGATTCAATAAATTGATTAAATATAATCATGTCAGTACAGTACAGTAAAATTCGTAATAACTCTTGTCTCTAACTTTTCTCTCCTCGCCGCTACCTCTTGCACAACAAGCCTAATCAAGCAAGCTAATAAAAGCAATCAGTGAAATTCATCTCTAAACCATATCAATCATATCATGCAATGCAGCCCAGAAAACACCTCTTTCCTCATCACATCTACACCGCCTGATTCTTTAATATTTTCTCTCTCCAGAACGATTGATCAAGTCTTACTTCTACATCGTTCGCAAGTCGATCCAGGATTCTGTACCGAAAGCTGTGATGCATTTCTTGGTGAATTACGTGAAGGATAATCTGCAGTCTGAGCTGGTCACGCATCTTTATAAATCGGACCAGGCGGATTCGCTGCTTAACGAGTCTGAGCATATCGCGCAGAGGAGAAAGGAGGCTGCTGACATGCTGAGAGTAAGAGCCTATTTTACCACACTCTGTTGTTAAATTTCCGTTATTTAATGTGACAAATACGAGTCATTTTTAAAACAATTGTACACAATTAAAGGGATTAATTAAAAAAAAATCGAATCCTTTGCGTAACGAAAGTTACCCATACATTTTGCATTACTAAATTTCGTTACACAAATGACGCGATCGTGATTTCGTTTTCATTAAGTCGGCCTTTAATTGTGTAATTTTAATATGACTGTTCGTATTTATTCTACAACTGTAGTGAGACATTCCTCCTCACAATATACCATGTATTATGTTAACTTTTTGTTTAGCTTTTTGCTGTATGTATTTATGTAGATGCTTCCATGTTGGAGAGCATGGTAAAATACTTTTAATATGATATTTTACGAACGCACTTTGGTGTAACATAAATAAAAAGCTTTTTTTAAGATTTTAATTGCTAAACTCCCGAAACTACGTAGAGTCGACCAAAAAATTCTTTTATTTCCCATTTAAACCGTTAACGGATTATTCGCGGTAGCTCCTTTGGCTGTTCCTTCGAAGGAACTATTCCTTTTTTTTTTCAATGGAACAGCCAAAGGAATTACAATTACCGCGAATAACCCATATCCACCACCCAAGTTTTTCGTTTATATTCTGATAATGAAACTGCCATAAAAAATGGCAAAGCACTTATCGGCTATGCAAGATTTGTAATTAGTATATTTAATCGTCTTGGTTCTGTATATGCAATTGAATGTGTTCAACACTGCTAATACCTATTTTAAGGTATAAATTTTTTCCAGGCATTGCAACGCGCCGGACAAATCATTAGCGAAATCCGGGAGACGCACATGTGGTGATGGATGGCCGACGGAGAGGACTCTAGTCTGTGAATTAGTTTAAATGAGCCCCCAGCTCTGTACATAGTCCTAGCGTAGGTTAAGACGTGGATCCGGCTTCATACTTACAACTGTTGCATACATTTGCTTTTACTACAATCACAATTTTTGTAGCTCTCTTCGCTAAGGTTTAAGTATTGTATAGTGATCCTATTTTGACGACCCAATGCTTTGGTACGGTTTCAAGGACGTCCAAACCGAATTTCGTGGAAGCAAATGAATGTTAACCGTTTTTGTGCACTTATTGAATGTAGCACTGCAAGATGGTGTAACCGAGCTTTTATGTTTTGTTGAAAAATGACGCCAAGTATTGTTGACTGTTTGATATGGTGCAGATATTTCAGATGATTTTATGTGGAACATATTGTGTGAATATTTTGTATGTGTATATTATAAGAAAGTCCAAAGCCCGCTACACAGTGGAACGATTATCGTTACGTGTTAAGATTATGTTGCGCCGATTTGTGACACGATTTACTATACGTTGCGGAGTGTAGCGGCCTTATGCAATACAGTGCCAATACAGTTTGAAGATTTTACTTGCTCGGTTCCACATCAGGCATCAGAAGAAACACTAAGTTAGGCCTTTTAATGACTGAGGTATTTAACCACTGAATTGTTAGGAATGAGTGAATCAATAGTATTGTGACGAAGAGTTGTGACCTCGTTTACACCGCCTTCACTTTATTTTGTTAATGTAATACCTTGAGACTATCCTTTTTGAAATTGCTAGTCGAATGTAGTTACATGCATGTTAATTGCACAAAATTGATCAAGTCCTCAGTTACCAAGTTTTGTTTTACAATATGCACATTTAGTAGGTTTAGCTAACAAGTGTATGTAATTTACTCATTATTACATTGTAATATTAAAGCAGTGATATTATGTACTGAATGTACTCATAATTTACGCGTTATATATTAATAATTATATTCTTAGGGCTGGACGAATGTGAATTTTATTACGCGTTTTACTGAGTGAGAGATCAACTTTTCAATCCCGTTTTAGTCGCGTTCTACATTAAATTTGATTAATTATTTTAGAATGAATTGTTTTCACATACAGGGTTAGTTTAGCAAATTTAATAGTTGCATGCTTTTATACAAGCGGCGACGAAAGTTTTGTATTTTCTAAAACGAGTTCCTGTTTGTAAATGTTAAGTGGCCGCGCATGTTGTGTTGCCCTTGTCAAGTTTGAGTCATTTGGTGTCATGTCTACAAGATTTGTAATTTATTTGTTTTATTTGAACGTAGCGTAGCGAATATTCCAAGGGTATTGTTAGAGACAAAATGAGTGACTTGCTTCATTACCTATAACCAATTGAATGTTTCAGAAGTTAAATTGTATTTAAAGTCTGTTATGTATTAAAATAGAGTAAATTCAAGGTCTACATGTTTTTTATTACGAGAATATATTAAAAAAAAAACACTTATAATCGTCAGTTAGTGGTTTATTGGAATTCAAAAATAAGGTATTTACACCCGGCTTACAATATCGAAGAATACAAATTATTTGTTATAAAAAAAGCAATTATAAAATTTATTGTGAGTATCAAGAAGTACACACTTGATTTAAGCATTACAGAATTGTGTAATTAACAATATTGCCATGCGAAAGAATAAACATACCGACAAAAAAGAATCGGACAAATAGATAACAATCAACCAGACTACCTACTATTCATATTCAAACTTTGAATTTCTAACACTACGCCAACTAAACTGGTTTATGACACACTTTGGGTGGGCTAACATTTGCTATGGCTATTTTTTACTAGTATATTTCAACTAATTTCATTTAATCTAGCATATTTATTGGCATTCTTACAAAAATTAATGTAAGCGGCATACTATTTACCGCGGGGTACGCTAAATTAAAAGGAATGATACCTTAAAAAAAGTCGTATATTAACAATTTGACAATTAAAAAACAATAATGGCACACTAAAGTACAGTGAGCGTCACACTACTGGATAACCCGTGTTCCTGCGTGGAGCTTTAATCATTATAATATACAGCAATAAATTGCAGAAACCGTCCCTAATTATACACCGAACACAGAAAAACTGGAAGTATTATTTCACAACACATTGATAGCTATAAGTTTAACATTTACTATCCTAATGTCATGGTTTGTAGAATACTACATATAGCAAACTGTTACGTTGTGACGTACGCGTATTTCTATAGTTATTGCTAAAAGGAGTATATAATACTGAACTTTAATATCAAAAATACCGTGAGATTATCGACATAGATCAATCGCTTTATGATGTTTAACAAATTGCTCGAAACATACGTACGTGCTAAATAAGTGATATTATAAAATACGTTTTCTATTTCAATGGCGAGATTCTGTAAAGATTACTTGTACTTCCCAAAAATATTTTCATTATTATGCTCTATTGAGTGACACGCTTATTTTAAGTTGAGTTAAGGAATAAACATATTTTTCACAAAAAAAACTGCAGTAACAGTCTAGTTTCATAATTCAATAATTATAGGCCTACAGTTTACTTTAGTAAATGCACTAGGATTCATTTGCCAATCAATATTTACCTCATAAACATTTTTAAATCTTAACAGAATTGTGTCATATTCATATCTATAGGTAGGTAGGTACTTAAAACTTCAATGGTATATTCAAATGTTTGATTTATCACTATAACTACTGTTAATTTTAACGTGCAGTGTTCAGTATTACATGGCAACTCTAAATGCCACCTTGACGTCACTTTACAGGGCTGATTGAGATCACGAAACGTCCGCTTAAAGTACACAAAGTCGGATTCGCAATATGAATAAATATACAGTTTGTAAACGTGTATGATAAAAGAGCGTCGGTTGAACTGTTTACATGTGTGTGTTACTTTCGCTTCCGTTCCCATACCCTTTGCTATCTAATGCAATACCAGAATAAGGTATGGTTTAGTTTTTAAGACTTAAAAAGGAGGTCTTTATAGATATTTGGGCTACTTTTTTAATGAAACTCGGAAATCGGAAACGAGATACTCCCGAGGTTATCCTATATAAGTTATATCAAAATCGGTTCGCAATTCTATTTCCATTCATACAAACATATTGAGGAGCCATTAATATTTGTCTCTTTTTAATATAGCCACTGCGAACCCGGCGTCGGTTTCAATAGCTCAAACAGCCCAGCGATAGTTCACTTACACCGGCGTGATGAGTTTGCTGTGCGACCGCACGGCCCGATGCTAGGAGCCTGTTTTCCTGTCACCACTGTCGAGCATTTTGTCGTCGCTGCAGAACTTCTCTAACTGCTTCGCGTAGTACGTGTTGAAGTTCAGTCTAGAAACAGTATTGATGTTTTAAGAATCTGGTAATACGATACTCACAAATGCAGCTGAAGCGCGCTGTATGTCTACGAACATAAAAATTAAGTAATGGGTGAATCAACTTTTTCTTTCCACCCGTTGCTCCTTTAGGTCCATTGTATCAAAACGTTAATCGTATCTAGAAGTCCACTGTCTCAGAATGTCCGCTTTAAAATGTCCACTTTACCATACTCGTAATGTGAGGACATTTCAGCCACCCTACCAACATGTCCACTCTACCAAGTAGTCCATTCCATCAAATGGTCGACAGAATCTATACGTCAACTCTACGAAAAAGTACATCCTACCAAAGTGTCCACTACCTATGTCAAAATGTACACTGTACCATATAGTCCATTTCATCAGAACTGTGGACCCATAGGACGTTGCTATTTTACACAATTTTTGTCTCATGGACAACCTAAGTATTTTTCTATGAAAAAGTATGAATATGTCACTTGAGACTGAAGAACTGGGAACTGAGTACACAAAACGAAAATGTTGATTCATCCTAGTACGGCCCGGCCACGAATACGCCCGAATGTCAGCGCGGCAAGCGTCTTCTTTGTTCATCGCACAGTAGTTGCCTGGTAGCAAACGCATTGAAAACGAAATAAAAAAGCCTGTTAGAAGCGAAACATTGCAGTTCCGCTTTTAGTAGTATAATTAATTTATTATCACTTTATCCAAAGCGAATTCTTGTAAGGTAAGCAAAAATAAGATGGTGCCATACCTGGAGGATATATTGAGCAGCTTATTGGCATTGCTGTCGCGAACCATTTGGTCGGTGATGGCGAGTACAGAGAGCAGCGCGGCGGTGAACCGGAGCGCGTATCGTGACACCGAGCGAGAGAACGAATCCGAAGAACCTCCCCTGGACGCTGGCCCGCCGCATCCCGGCTCCTATGACATATAGACTTGTTCAATAACTACTTTGGATCATAATGTGAGTACACATACAAGTTAAACCATGAAATTAAGGAATATAAACTTCGATCATATAATGCGTAGATGCAAGGTCCTATACAAAATCAAACTCAAAAATCGTCTCCATCGCGCCAATATTGACTTATGACAACACTGATAGATTAAGAGTAGTATAGTAAATGTAGTACATTTTAATATTATACAATACAATACAAATATTCTTTATTGATCACCAAAAAAATATTCATAACACAATATACCTTACGTAGTAAAACATAACGTCGTAAATCATCTGTGTGAGCTTCAGTTTTGTTACCCTTTTTTTTACCAAAAATGGAATGACAACATTGACAACGCATGACAACGGTGTTGAGAAATAAAACAAAATATCTAAAAGAAAGTGTATTGCAAAATGAACCTTAACTTTAAGTAATAAGGTAGGTACAATCACGATACTAAAATATGCGAGTTTCGTTATTTTGGTACGAAAGCGAAAGAAGGCAATTGACGATTTATGACTTAAATATTATTTATTTTATTAGCAGTACGGCTGCTCACCGAATCTAAGATTATTTAAAAGCGAAAAAGTTTTTCGGGTGCGCCGGTGGGATTCGAACCCACGTCTCCTGGGTATGCGCCCCAACGGGTGTTCTACCAATTGAACCACGTCGCATCCAACCGACTCCCCCGAAATTCTTAATCGCTTACATACGCCAACAGTGGCGTGTGGTAACATCCATCGCAACTATTAGAAGCTGCGACTCCTACGTTCCAAATTACATTGGAAATGCGTAAGAAATGATGTACCACATCTATTTATTCAACAACCACCGGCGCACCCGAAAAACTTTTTCGCTTTTAAATAATCTTTGATTTATGCCTTGTTTTGATGGATCCATTTTTCGAGCGGCGATCGTGCATCTACGTATTATATGATCAAAGACTATATCCCATTTCGAATCAATGAGGGTTTTCTGACAAACAAAATCGCTAGATGGCACCATTGATGAAAGGTCGGTTTGACTGGTTTGACGCATCGCTGTAGTCTTGCTTAAGATTGGCTTATTTAGTTATAATCTGACACAAATGTCAAACGGACCTGAAGGTTCTATAGCCATCTAGCGATATTCCATCTGTCAAAAAACCCTCTTCAACAAATACACAAGATTACGCCACCTTGAGGGAATATACATATTTTTGGTACTTTAAGTGTATTCATATTTTTGTTGCTGACTGTACTCTAAAACTGGATTTTTTTTATTTTAAGGAAACAAATTTTCAATCTAAATTTTTATTATTGATTTATATTATGCTTCATAAGTTTAGATTTAATAGCTTATCTTTCATTATACTTTCCATGTTTATTGCGAGATTTGATCTTTATGATTTAACTCTATAGATTGACGCATTAAAGGTCCTGTAAGTTTAGTATTTTAGCCGATTAGATTCCACGGACCGGAAGGCGCAGTGTAGGTAGGCCTCCAACAAGATGGAGCGACGACCTGGTTAAGGATCGCGTTGGATGCGGATGGCATGGGACCGATCTGTTTGGCGAGCCTATTATGTTCAGCAGTGGACGTCTTTCGACTAAAATGATGATGATGATGATGAGATTCCCAGTTAAGTGGCAAGCGTATTTTCAAAAACCTTTAAATGCAATTTTATTTATTTTTTTTACTAAAAATAATGGAATGTTTCCTTTCAGTAAATTTTCCATCTTCACCATTTACATAAGACTACTTTCCCTCCAGGTGACGTAATTCTCATATTTTTTTGAAAATAAGGAATTGCAGAGATATCTAAATTTAAGGCCCCTTAAGTAGCCTACCTATTTATATTTTTTTGAGTTTTAATATAATAATAGAAAATGAGCTATAATAATATAATGATTTATTTTATAGTCAACCAGCCTTTGAGGTTTTATGTTTTCTATGATTTAAAAGTTATTGTTATTATGAATGTACAGTTAAATCTGAAACAGAAACCATACTTACCACGGTAGTCTAAAAGAGAAAAGTCATGAAAGAATAGTAAAAAGCGTACATTAATGATAATGTCATCACAAATACTACATGGAAGCAATACACGTGACAGAGCTATAACAATTACATGTGAACACAGCCACAGTTTGGGCGTGAATTACTGAACAATTTAAAACAGAATACATGTTTTTCCGTAATTTGTCCAAAGTATCTATTTACTACAGTAAAATTACATAAAGTTTACCACTGACAGATGGTTTGCCTTCATTTCATATTCAACTTTAACGACCTACAAATAAAGCCAATTTTAGAATACTGTTACCCACGTTTGCAGATTTTGTAATAACTACTTTATTTGTATGGTGTTCAAGTTGAAAATGAAATGAAGGCAAGCAATCTGTCAGTGGTAAACTAAAAGTAAACGTATTGTACCATGTTTTCTCACGTCATAGGAGACGACTCTATCATGCGGTCAGCAGCAGATGTAGTTGGACTAATTATGTCAGTAAAAATTACAAACGTTCTCATTTTCACGACAATGACCAAATTAATTTCTAGAATCGTCAAAGTCTTTTATCCCTTCAACGTTTCCTTTACGGCTGGTCCCAATAACCACTTATATTATTATTATTATGGTAAGGAAAATTATCCACGGATTAGTTATTGGGGCAGATCATAAATTCACGGTAAAATTTTACTACACGAGGTGCAATTTTAAAAGTGATATAAAATTATTGTTAATGCTGGACTGTATAATGCATTAACTCAATTGTTAAGACTAGTCTGATAAAAAATGATGTTTAAACCTTGTTGAAATTAAAACACAAATTCAATGTACGAACAGCTCAAATTAAATAAAGACTAATTAAAAGAATCGAGTTAATGTATTTATTACATTTTCGAGCATTAACTGAGTTAGAAATTTGTATCACGTTAAAAAATGCCACCTTGTATAAGTAGCATCATACAATTATTTTTGGGGGGTTTATACCTTTATACATTCAATATTTCACACCAGAGCCCGCAAATATAAAGCTGCGTTCACATTACAATTCCATGATACATGACGCCACATGAAACTGATATAAAACGAGTATGGTGCGATTGGTGCGTTCGCAAAACTCGAGTGCTAATGATTTTGATACCTCGCTATAGTCTGTACAGTCATACGTTGATCCGAGCATACTGTTAAGCTCTGCGTCCACGAAGTACTTGTGCATCTCCTTGCCAATTAACGTGTAGGTAGCGTTAAAAGAAAAACAATATAAATACACGTTAGAAACAGCAGCTGCGGTACGCATGAAGATAAAAAAATCATTCCAGGGATGCCACCACTGAAGTAATAATAAGAAGAATGGAACTGCCACGCTAGCTAAAAAGGCAACCGCGCATATGGCTAAAAAAGCCATATATATATTTCCCGTCACTACTAATAAAATTGGTTACTGCAGAAATAAGATTAAAAAGAATTAAGTACATTTAATTGGTGAGCACCATGAGCAACTGAAAGATATGAAAAAAAAAACGGCAATGAATGGCGTTTTTTATCTTTTGGCGTACTCTGTGTACAATAAGCAACTAGAAAATTATTACACAGATTGTATATTATGTTTCAAACAATTGTAGAAATAAAATGAGAAAACCACTCGCGTTTTCTTCAAATAGCTGAATGAAAGAAATTCTAATTAAGGGGTTGCAATAAGAAAAATATTTGAATACACAACATTTAACTTATCTTAGAAAGTAAATAAGCAATTGCAAATTGAAATTTGCAAAGAAACAACAGTCAATGTAGATAATGCATACAAAATATTCCTGATTATGCCATTATTAAAAAAAAATGCCTATGATAATGGGTACGAGTACGCGAATTTTAACTCAATTAAACTTATGTACTTACAAAACATATGTACCAAATACTGACATCTGAGTTGCAATTTTTTACGAGAAAATAAACTACAAACTCCCTGAAAACTATTCACAAGAGACGAGACGAGAGTATTTATTACGCAGAGCACGGACTGTGAGCATGGGCTTTACATTCGATTCCAAGTAAAAGCTAATGATTGCGTGGATCGGATCATTTACAGTGCTCATGTGGTCCTCGTTAAACAGTAAAAGCACAGTCTTTCAACAGCCATGTTTTGGTTTTGCTATCTTTATTGCTAAGTGCATTTCACTGTATTATGTATGTACTAACCTTTCAAACAATAAAAGTGGCAATTACTTAAGGGTGCGTTTCCATTACGCAGCAATGCTACAAAACTATGTGACCGTTTCCATTAATGCTAAGCTATGTAGCCGCTCGAGGAAGTTCCAGAACACGCATCTTTCCATATAAAAATATAGCTTAGTTGAACCCGTTTCCACCAGTCCTATGCAATGTGGACCAATAAATATGATTGGTAGATATCAAACCCATCCATAGCAACGTAGCATAGCGCAAATCTGGTGGAAACGCACCCTAACACGCATGTAGCGTTAACTTTTTGCTATCTTTGGAAGAACCTTCGTTATTTTGAGTTTAAAATAAAACCGCTGCAGCATATTTTATGTCAGAGGAATAATTCTTTGCGTAGTTTCTACGTGCAATTTACGATCTAGAAGTCCTAGCATGCTATACTTTATCAGACATACAGATATAGCAATAATCCCTTTCGGCTTTCACGCACGCTCAAATTTTATAAATCCTATAATGAAACCCACGCTGTCTATAGCTAGACCTAGGCCGTTTAAATGAGTCCTTGCCCCCGCGGTACAGGGGCTGGGGGGAATTTATTTATTTATTTATTTATTTATTTATCAGTTAGGTACAATTACATATTGTAAACAATAGCACAATTTAAACCTTACAAGATTAATATGGGTTTGTCTACAACACAATTACAATTGTACACAACTTTTATGCACCCAGAAACTAATCATTCGAACCTACTTATTTCCATATTTTCCATATTTTCCTACTACACAAAAGTTATTAGGCAGAGCACACTAATCGCTACAATTACGCTTCGGGGTTATCTTAAACAATGTACTTATTTTATTTAACAATATATTAATTTGCACTAGATGCACCTACGCACCTATATTAATAATATTTTAGACATATGTATGACGACAAAGGGGCGAAGAGAGGTGCGGGCGGCGGGTCGTCGGGCGAGGACTCATTAAAACGGTTTAGCTATAGCTCTAGCACTGGGAAGCAATTGGGTCATTATTCGAGCGTTTTCTCTGAATTACTTTCGTGAACACATTTTTGTAGAAATAGCAGAAGATACTGATACAGTTGCCAATTATCTGGCAGAAGGATAGGACCTCTAAAAAATAACCGAATACAACATCATAATCTACACCCACTTTGTAAAAAAAATCACCACGAAATTGAGGCGGTTGAAACGCTCGTATAATAACTCAGTTATCGTTATTCCCTTCCTTGCTAGCTGTACAGTCAACTGCCGTGAAATTTAAATAACTACCCGCGTGTTTATATTACATTCGTCTCATTTACTTAGGTTATCTACGCAAGTACCGTACCTGGATGAAAGCGCAGAATTGTACGCAGACTTGACACAGCGTTGTGACAGCTTTTAGCAGCTGCGGACTGGTGAGCATGCAGTCGCCCAAACACTGCTCTAGGAAGTCGCTGTGCCGCTCTAATACTTCATCCACGTTGTTTACCTAAAAATAAAGAAGATATTGTAATATCAGCACAGGCAGATATCTATTTTTAAAAGCCTTTTAGAGGTCTTGGACAGATCAACTGCTTCTGCAATAAGTATACCTACTTTCAGAATTTATTGAATCACTTTGCGGAGATCTATATTAATGAACTGAAACAATTACTTTTCTCACCCACAATCTTTAATCTTTTTTTTTATTTATTTTATTTCTTTGTATCTGAAGGTCGCGGGTGAGCAAAGTAATTGTTTCAGTTCATACCTACCTAAATAAATAAATAAATAAATATTAGGGGACAATCTTACACAAATCGACCTAGTCCCAAACTAAGCAAAGCTTGTACTATGGGTACTAGACGACGATAAACATACTTATATAGATAAATAAATACTTAAATACATAGAAAACATCCATAACTCAGGAACAAATATTCGTGCTCATCACACAAATAAATGCCCTTACCGGGATTCGAACCCAGGACCTCTTGCTTCGTAGGCAGAGTCACTACCAACTAGGCTAAAGCGGTCGGAGGGGACCTACTGCATAACTTAAAAAAAAAAAACAATAAAAAATGAATGGCTCTAACTAAAAACATTTTTGCTGGCTTTAAACACCTATTTGAATGGTTTAAGATCATAGCAAGCCTGATACGGCCAGTTAATTAAGCGGGGCGGGGGTTGGTTATTTCGATTGTCATCAATGATGGATATCATTTGCGTAGATAATAAATCGGCCATATCAAATTCAACCGTTGTCCAATCTTTGAATAGTTAAATTTCAAATTTGATATTAAATATCCTGGTTTGCACTCTAAGCATCTACACTTTTTGTGGTTAAGTTAGCAAATATGTAGAATGTAATCTCGCCAAATATAAAATATTGTGGCCATTGCTGTCACACATTAACATTAGGTACCTACTCGCTTCCCAAGTTTTCAATTATCCGACAGGTACAAGCCTTCATAAGCGATCTTTCTTACCGATCAGTCTTATAATAGACCTCTCATGAAATCTGAGTTTCAACTTACATACTATAGAATTTTACATATGCATAGTACCGATGCCGATGACATTAATTAAAGCTCATTAAAGCCTCAGGCTTGCTTATGACTGTCTGGAGAAATCACCCAACAGGCTACCCCTGTACAAAAAATATTTGTTTGTTCTAAAGCATTTGAATTACATTAAGCCGTACAATGAGTAACGTAACCTTGTGCCGCGTGAGGTAGCACCGCCTACGAATTAACAACAACTCGCTCCGCCCACTGCAAAAACTAAAGTTCTACAAAAAAATATATAGAACATGGCTGTCTTAAGGCTTCAGCACAGTTAAAACGTCTTGAACACATAACTTAATGTACGGTCAAATGCAGAAATATGTATCGATTTAATCCTCGCATAGTCTACATAATTAAATTACCTATACCTTAATTCGACGACATAAGAGCTATAAGACATATTTATGAGCAAGAACAGCACCCATATTTTTACACTAGCTAGACTATACTGAAATTATCTTGGAATTTTATTTCTTAGTATATTTTTTTGTGACAAATCTTAACCAAGCAATCGCTCAATTGTGCGGAAGTTTGTCTTTCAGTTTTGGCTGTAACCAGCACGCGGTTGAAAATATACCATCCTGATTACATTGGCAAGCACATTAGAACATGTACTTGAAACTTTACAATGTAGCTACTTACAACCAAAACAAACTATTCTGTTTAACAAGTAAAGCCGACCATTAGCTATCATACGGTCATTAATGCAGCTTGGCTGGTAATTGGCGGTGGCAGGATCCGAGCGCCCACTCGCGCTCACTCCGACGAATCCCAGCGACGCAGGCGCACCGTCGCCATGCGAGCCAAGTGAGCAGTGACCAAGTGATTGTGACCAGTGTATTACAGTGAAAAATCAAATTCAGGTGGGTTTAGAACAAAAAACTAAATTTTCGCAGTAAAACATAGTGATTAGATAAACGTAACAAAAGAAATAATGATAAAATTAAACGCACGTCGCAATTTGAAACCCGCGCTACCGTTTATCATCTCAGGTATCCAGTGACTTTCCAGAAATATCCACTTTGGTGTCCTTTGTGATTTTGTAAATCATATTGTTTAAATGTTATCTTTGGTTAGGAAGCATAAACATTTCAAACCCTTGAAACGAAACATGCGGAGAAATACGTCACTGCTACAGAACATCCTCAAACTATTTTACAACATATGTATTTACAATAGAACAAGCGGAAAACATGTATCTTTTATAAATACAATTTAATAAAATTGTGGTTGAGCCTTGTCTCGTCGTACAAAGTGTCTACGAGTAACTTTGTAAGCAGTCAAAACAAAAAACATAATGTGGGTGTAAACATAAAGGAGATCACATGTGTGGACCCGTCAAGCCCTCATACAAGGTCGCCATGACGTCACTTATGATGCTGGATACAGACCAGTGTATAGATAGACTACGGGAAGTTGTGTCATGATGAGAGTAATTGATAAATTGCCACAATATTGTAACGGGCAGGCGCATATCCGGTGAAGGTTTAAATATATTATCAAACACAATGAACCCGAGCCGTGTGATTGCAAATGCGTGTTTAGCAATGCAATAGTGCGGTTAGACAGGTGCCGGGTTAAGGGCTCAGGGGAACTGGTTTGTATGTGACCCGCCTGTACTGCAGATTCTTGTCGTGAAGTTACAGACGTGAGTTCGACATTAGACGAACGACGAGCTTTGAAAAAATAAATTCCTAAGTGCTTCATCCTTGTACTACCTTGTTCTACTCTAACAAATGCTTTACACAA
Source organism: Archips crataeganus (assembly GCA_947859365.1). NCBI lineage: Eukaryota > Metazoa > Arthropoda > Insecta > Lepidoptera > Tortricidae > Archips > Archips crataeganus. Next base: position 9,545,255 of record OX402050.1, read on the forward strand.
CATAATAGGAGCAATGTTAACTTAATTATGGTCCTTGTTTCAATTACCGTTTATAAGAGGGTTAGTACTTAATAGAATAGACGGATAAAGGATAAGAAGCGATGAAAAAAGATTATAATTATAACCGAGCGAAAACTGTGGTTTTAGCTGTGTTATAAATAATAAGAAATTAAGGTGAACGTTGCCGAGGTTATCTTATATTATACTTGATGTCTAGCCCGATTGATGGTGAAATCGACAGGTAAAAAAATCTTGAAATAGTAAACTTGACGGACATGAGGTGACCCGCGACGACCTCATAGCCTTTATTGAACAGTCATCAATAAAAATCAGTTTAATCATCCACATACCCGTTTACTATGCGACCTCAAATACTGTTATCTAACGTGCTCTTTTACAAACTGGTCAAACAGCGGACACTGTTTGAAGAGTTAAATTCGAGAATTATGTGTGAAACAACTATTTAGTTATGCGTAACGAATATCTAAGATTTCTTTGGCTTAGCGTGTAGTTTTTCATATGACTCGTCTGTTTTTATTGCAAGTGCTGTATTTCAACTTAACCACACATGTCTTGTCTGGCTTTTGCATCGAATTACATTAGCGATGGAGGGAAATGCTATCATATTATCTGCATATTTCCATATTCAATAGTCGACGGTAGAGAACTCAACAAACACACAAACATCGGTGGAAATGTTGACAAATGATGACGACATTCGCCTACATGTCCCGGCATAGTTACGCCAAATAGGGACCTCCGGCTGTTTCTTGGACTTAATATATTCGCACTCGTCCTTAAATAAATTATCGACTACCATATATACACCCGGTAAACGGTTCTTCGAATACGGACATAATTTGGCAGAAATTACTTATCGCTAGTGTGACATACCTACCGTAACTTCACAATATGTTTTGTTATTTTGGATGTGTGAAATGCAGTGGTAACAGACTCTGAATTATGCGGTGCGCTGACGGCAAATGAATCGAATAAAGTAATTCGAAAGAGCTACCAGTAATCATGTGTAATGTAATGAATGATATAATGATTCATTACATTATACGGACCGCAAACATAACTATGCCATCTAAAAAACTAATAAACAGCTTCACTTTATACACACAGTACTGCAGTTGTTTCAGACTTGATACTTTCATCCCATCAACAAATGAGTTCTTGGTTATGGAAAAGCGATACCAGCGAAGTGATTTGGTTTCTGATTTCAATGCAACAATACGAGAATCCAAATGAACTTACGAATTTCCGACGTGCGTAACAACAATCTGAAAGTGTTCAAGATTATAAATAAGAATAAAAGCAGCAAAGATCTCAGCAAAAACTGTTAATCACAAGTACCTGCGCGGGCGCGCCGGTCCAGCGATTCGAAATAGCTCAAAGAGTTTAAACGCTCTCTCTTGTAAGTACGTTGCTCAGGGTGTCGTAAATGACCGGGTAGATTGCTCGATCTTTATGGGCTATTAAGCACTTGGTACGGAGAGTTGATTTGGAATAACGTCATTAATACAAGCTTTCCGGTCGCACTTTTAATGCATCACGTCTCGAAATAAACACTCCAACACGCCATATCTTCATTGCCCGTTTGAAATATGCAAGTTGTTTATTTATCAACATCACAACTCGTAAGATCACAACGGATGCTAATTCGCTGAAAGATAACGGAGGTATCTCGAGAGTTTATTTGATGATTTCTAAGAAAAGTGGGCACATACTAACGTCTAACGTCGACTCTCTTTTTAACGGCGGAGCAAATTAAGCACGAAGTTGACAAAAAGCCTCGTCTACCTACCATTCGAGGCTAGCTACGCGTGTTGAAATAGAAATGTCGACAATGTCATGTGTGGAACGGAAGGCTTTTTCTGTTTAGTTGGTCAAGCACCGGATGTATAGAAACGTGTACTTGCACTAGCGACGCCAATTTTCTACGGTTAATTCTACATGTATATCTATAAGCTCGTGTAAATATTACATTTTGAAATTTACTCTCATGGAAAATTATATCACGATTTAGTCATAACCATAAAGGCAATCTTTAAGCATTATATGTCAGGCAAATTATGCGTGGAAGATCAGTAACAGACATTTGGGTAGCATAAAAGCCAAGCTTCATTAATCTAAATGATTTATTTACCTTAGAAAACGAGGGCAAAGTTCTGTAAACATAATTAAGAATGTTTTTATAATTAGTTTACATTAAGCTCAAAATAAAATTACTAAATAGTTTTTTTAATGACACAATCAATTTGTGTACAGATCTTTGATTAAGATAATTTTTCAATTAGAAGCTTTGTATGGGGCTAAATTAATTAAAAACTTAGTACATTTGAACTCATGTATCAGTTCGGTAACTATATTATACTGAATTTGACTTTTGCGACCGCGATATTAATAATAACTGCGCTGAGTTAAAATTTTCCTTTAATATGTTTGTCAACCGGGATACTCATAGTCTGGTAAGCATTAACACAGTGACATAATTTGAAAGGCAGTTGTAAGGCTAAGCATTGCACAGAGCAACAAGCTTAACATTGATGATCTTATTGCCTTTTGCAAGCCCGATAGCGCGGTTGGTCAAGGCAATCGAGATGCAATGCAAGCAGGTTGGCTCAGAATGCACAATATTTTTATGCCTACATACTCAAATCCAGTATACCCACGCATGAGTCACAGACCGTCACATATCCAAATCAAACAATTAGCAGATTATGTTATGTTCAAACGTCAAAGTTGAATCATTGAGTGATTCGGATGGACTGTTGACGGATACAATACACCTACTGAGCAATCCGTAATAATCAATGTTATAAGCTACTAAGTAAAGTAAGGCGTGGTCATGGTCATTAAACAGCAGTCAACAAACGGGCTAACTGATTCGGAATACGTAACCGCCAACACTAGAGGCTAACAGAGGAAACCACACGCACAAATCCGAAATATACGTATGATTCAATTACAGAATCGAAACAAAACATTATTATCATTAAATTACACCAGTATATTGAATCACGTTTCTGATTCAATTTTAACAAAACGTGCGCGAATAAGCTTATTATATTAATTTCAAACCGCTTTCACTTCCTCAGAGGCAATATGGTCTTATAACATAAAATATCATAATTCATAATCAACAACTGTGTGGGTACAGCCAACATCAGATACTACGGATATACCTAAGTACCTTTGAATACTCAAAAATAAAAACACGGCTGTTATCTAATGAATTTATATTTTACGAGTTTTTACCCGTGGTTACAACAATGGTTCGCACAGTGAACTTGTGGATGGTTCTTGTCCCGTTACTGGATCTAATGAGATCCAGTGGTGTGGTCGGCTTGATATCCCGGGACTTTATGAAACTGTCATAAGAATTCCCAAAAAAAACATCGTGGTCATAGTCTTCGTTTACGTGGCGTGCAGAACTCGCGTGCAAAATTTAATATCTTTAAACGTAGGTAACGGCTGAGATTTTCGAAAATCCTGATCCGGCCTGTGGGAAAAAGTAGCTAACATAAGCTACTAGTGCGTTTAGTGTGCTATTCAGGCGCTTCAATCGCCTCACTTTTGAGGTTACGTTTTTAAGAATTGGCTGTAGATTTTAACAACGTTTCCGGTTATTCATTAGAGGTCCTGTACTTTTACTAGATAACTGAAAACTAACAGAATCTTCTGCCATTTCCACAAAAATGAGTGCACGAAAGTGATTTGGAACAAACGCTCGAATAATGACCCTTATTTGTTTATCCAGAAATCCATGCTAACTAAATATAAAATGTCATTAAAATACGTTCAGCCATTTTAGCGTGAAGAAGCAACTTACTCACAAATTTTCGAGTATGTAACATACTACTAGCTATTGCCCGCGACTCCATCTGCGAAGAATTCGTTTATCGCTATTCCACGAGAAATATGCAATTTTCCAAGATAAAAGGTATCCTATATGTTAATCCAGGTTATAAACTATATATGTGTGCCAAATTTCATTAAAATCCGTCGAAATGTTTTAGCGTGAAAGAGTAACAAAGATCCACATATCCATCCATAGAAACTTTCGCGTTCATAATAGGACGTAATTTAACGAAAAGGATCCAATCCAACCTTCAACAAGTCGCTTTTTGTTTATGGATCTAGTTTCAGTACCAACAAAAGATAAATTAAAGAAGAAAATGCAGTGGTTTGGATCCTTTTCGTTAAACTACGGCCTATAGTAACAATATTAAGGATCTGAACGCTTTCATATTTTATGCTGACGGTACGTTTTTTGTTAATTTATAAAGAAGCAAGCCCGTGGAGGCGTGCTTAGCAATTAGGGCGTAGCGTACTAGCGGTAGCGCGGAGATAAAGCCCGCTTACCGATATCATTGGGAAACAACGGAAGGGGCTAATTACGTTGACCATTAGAGAACATTTCCAAACAACATATTAACGAAAGAATAAGTTTTATAATAGTTACTAGCTTTTGCTCGCGGCTTATTTATTTACCGATGTACTTCAGCGAAGTTTAGAATAAAAAACTCTATCTAATCTTGTTTCTCCTTTCAAACTTTGGACCCCCGTTTAATCCCCTAAGCTTAGGGAGTGAATTTTGGAAAATCCCTTCTTAGCGGATGCTTACGTCAAACAACCACTGAACGGATTGTGTTCAGTGGTTTGAGCTGTGCGTTGATCGATCAGTAGTCAATACCAGTCAGATCAGTAATACCCGGGACATTCGCGATAATTTATTGCTAAAATTACTTCGGCGTTTCGACCACATTGCAGCGGCCGTGTTCACGAGTAGACTGTCTCCAATGTGGCCTAAACGTCGATGTAATTTCAGAAAAAAATTGTCGCGATAAGTCCCAAACGTAATAAAAACTATGAGTGAAATGTTAACTTGCTTGCTTAGTAATGCGCACATTTTCATTTGTCTGCCGATTTCGTTTTGGTAAGGGTTTTATGAACGTAACCCCCCCCCCCCCCTCCCACAAAGAGCCCGAAAAAAAAGCAGTAATATTCAGTTCCGTCACGAGAACTAATATCGTGAGATGTCATAGTGAGATTGATAATACTAATACTATCTACTTGCTAATACTATCTATATTTGGCAATTGTATGACAGCATTTCATAGAGCTTTTACAACTGAAGTTGCCACTATATATATACTTATGCTTAAATGTTGAGTTTTATTGAAATTTCCAAAAGTAGTTCGTGATCTAAACGATGTTTAGAGCATAAATCATATAGTATCTGACGTGTTATATAAACACAATTCACTATGCAAATAAGTGTTGGAAGCTACCGATAGAAAAATACGCGAGGGCACAGAAAAAATCTACTTGTTTTAGTAAGACTTCTTGAGCTCTGCAAACTTTTCAAAGTTTAGATAAACATATTTGATTCAGTTTAATTGATTCGTTGTGTAAAAGACGTAAATAAAGGCATGTTTCATCAATCTCTGTCAAGTTCCTGTCATTTTATGCGACCTGTGATGTCGTCTTTGTTTAATAAACAGACAGAACACAATAAACAGAGACGGCATGCGACGGCAGGCGACGGGAACCCGTAGAACATAACTGATTTATCTACCACTTTAAACATTAAGCAATTAGATTTCATTTCATAGATACACCTACTAAAAATTATTCGTAAAATTCTTCGCTTTAATGATATTAACATTTTACAATCAGATCATAACAATTTGAATAATCGAATCAATGCAAGAAAAAGGTCAATTTTTGATACTTAAAAGACATGGGGGCTATGATTGAAGGGCGCTTAAATGCCAGCTAAGTCTAAATGGAATAATGGTTGGCCTTTTACTATGGTCATTGGTTGTTGACAGAGATGATAAAAATTGGCCGTTGGGATGTACGTACGTACAGTACAGAGCGAATTTAAACTTTACTAAGTTTACTAATGTTTCGCAAATTACGTTTCCCAAACTGATTCACTTGGCAAATGTTTCATTTCCCAAATGTTATTTTTTCTGAAACTGTAAACTTTTCAGGATTGTTATAAAACAACCCTAACCTAATCTAACCTAACCTACAAAATAGTCCTGAAATATATCCTGAATAGTTTACAGTTTCAGAAAAAATAAACATTTGGGAAATGAAACATTTGCCAAATGAATCAGTTTGGGAAACGTAATTTGCCAAACGAAAGTACACCATTACTGTGGCCACTATAACAAATACTAAAAATAAAATAAAGTTAAAAATTAAACGGGGCGTCACACAAGAAACGTGTCTTTTTCAGCGTTTTTAACTCGATCTTTATAATGGCATACCTGATACCTGAAATTTGCACAGAATATATACTGCTATAGCCACTATTACAACAACTCCTCCCCAGTAATGCTCATTAAAAACAAAAAAAATGTTTCGCGTGTCTAATAGCACCAGCACCAGCACCACCAGTACCAGCATAAGCTGGTAGCCGATTTGTACACCTTTACTGAGTTGTGTATGTGTAGAGCTGACCCCGGTCATGTCTTTAGTATCACCCTGACGCTGTCTGTACATAGAGCGGTTTTATTTCATAGGTAAGATGAAGAGTTACTTGGCTCAAGTTGGTTCTAACAAATCCCATTAGCGTATTGTTATCGGCAATCTCGGCTCGCACGTCATAATGTGCTGATAATCTATTCAGCTTATTGTATCTATACATTACCATATTTGGTTAAGCAATAGTGAAAAGGTTGTTCAAACACTGATAAGATATCTGGGGAACTACTGAACTGCTATTTATTTGATTTTGTTGATACTTTGCATCCAGAATCACTTTTTTTTTTACTAGGAACTCTATTACTTTTTCAAATAAGTACTACTAGAATTTTCATCGTTTTCGGATACGAACTCGATTTCTAAAATCGCTTTCCCTGTGACATAATATTTTTAATCTTTTTTTTCTTAAATATTAACTTTTTACCGTAAAGAAATTAGAAAATACTTGTCTTGTAGGTGGTATCCAGCTTCCCAGGTCAACTCTGCCTAGTCAGTAGTTATAAATTATATTAAATAACCTAATAAATAGACACAATATAGTTAAAGCTACTATTGTCTCAAAGCAGACCTAGGTAGAGTTGCTTGTGACGGTAGTAGAAGCCATTAAATTAAAGGCGCCTTGCATGGTCCAGGGTTCAAAAATTAAATCGTTATACCTGTGTTAGAGTTGACAGTCTCATGCATTTTAACATTATTTAACCCATGATTAGCAACTGTAATCCGAGTCAACCAACTCGGAGAGTCGGCGCAAGCCCGCCTAAGTAGCTTTCACATACGACAGAACCCCAGAGAATCTAATGTTTATTCAATTAAAGCCTTCAACAGTTTGGTTCAGAATTTCCGTGACCAGTGGCTGGCTGCGTAGGGAGCCATAATGATGGAGCAATTGTTCCAAATTTCTCCTCCACCATTAAATTAATGCTACACGCGTGCTGGCCTCTCTCACCTACTAGAAACAAGTAATTGGACCGATTTACGCACCGCATTAAATTATTTTTAACTATCATTATAACCCGCAGTCAAAAATGAACCTTTGGTATCACGAAGTTGGTTCGTAGTCTCATTTCCGCTCCGAAGTTTTACAGCGTTTAATTTGGACATGATTTTATTGCTGCATAATTGTTGTTAGTGAAGCGTTGATGAATCGATGAAAGACAGTAATGTGCTTTGTGTTGCAATTTGCATACTAAGCACCCGCATGTGCCGTTGTAAAACTTTGTAAACTTTCATCGCTACTGCTTAACATCCCATGTTCGTCAAAATACATCTCTTTAACGGATCCTCTTTTTATCCATTAACTTGTTGTTCCTAATTTTGATAGCCATAATTTCTTTAGTCATAAACATAATTAAAAAAACTAAAAAACACGCTTTAAAAAATAAAAAATAATTTTTAATAAATTTCAATTCACTATTCTTATAGTGCAGTAAAAAATCTTAATAAGCAATTATTATATTGTTATATCCAGATCAAAATTTGTAAAAAATTCTAAATATTGATAAAATAAATAATAATAGTTTAAAATATTTTATTGTAAAAAAAGCATGGGGTGCATGGTGTCAATTGTCAAGGATTGTCGTTTTGATAACATCTTAAAAAGCACCCCACGCTTTTTTTACAATAAAATATTTTAAACTATTATTATTTATTTTATCAATATTTAGAATTGTTTACAAATTTTGATCTGGATATAACAATATAATAATTGCTTATTAAGATTTTTTACTGCACTATAAGAATAGTGAATTGAAATTTATTAAAATTTATTTTTTATTTTTTAAAGCGTGTTTTTTAGTTTTTTTAACTATTATTTATTTTCTATTTTTTAGTTGCATTTTTTTCTTTCTAACTTTACCCCCTCACCTACAACCCCCAAACCCCCTAAACCCAACCCCCCAACATCCCCCACCCCATTTCCCCAAACCCCCCCAAACCCCACACCCTTACCCCCAATCCCCTAAACCCCCCTTACCAACTCCTCATTTTACAAACCCCCGAACCACCTAAACCCAACCCCCCTAACACCGAACCCCCACCCCCGGAAACCCCCCCTCCCCCCCACCCCCACTCCCCCCACCCGTCACCTGCCCCCCCCACCCCACCCCTCCCACACTCCGCCACCTACCGCCCCCCCTTCCAGTTCCGTCATCAAACCCTTGTTACCATCTCCATCTAAGCCTCTTACCCCCTCCCCATTTCCCACAACCCCCCAAAATCACTTACCCCCGAACCCCCCAACACCCCCACCCTATTTCCCGTAAACCCCCCCCCATCCCCTAACCCCAACCGCCACACCCTAACACCCAACCCTCTAAACCCCCGACCCCCTTACCCCATACCCCATTCCCCCCCCCAACCCGCCACCTACCCCCCTTCCAGCTCCATCATCAGACTCTTGTTACCATCTAGGACCAAAGTACTCGTCAAAACGAATCAAACGAGCCCAAACTCGATGGGGTTGTTTCGTTTTATTGTGGAGTGCCTTTGGCCATCTTCCAGCTCCATCATCAGACCCTGGTTACCATATGGGATCAAAGTGCTCGTCAAGACGAATCAAACGAGCCCAAAATCGATGGGGTTGTGTCGTTTTATTGTGGAGTGCCTTTGGCCATCTTCCAGCTCCATCATCAGACCCTGGTTACCATATGGGATCAAAGTGCTCGTCAAGACGAATCAAACGAGCCCAAACTCGATGGGGTTGTGTCGTTTTATTGTGGAGTGCCTTTGGCCATCTTCCAGCTCCATCATCAGACCCTGGTTACCATCTGGGATCAAAGTGCTCGTCAAGACGAATCAAACGAGCCCAAACTCGACGGGATTGTGTTGTTTTATTACATAGTTCCTATGGCCACCACCCAGCTCCATACAAACAAACATACAAACATACATACAAACATACAGGTGAAGCTAATATAAAGCGTGTAAAAAAGAAGAAAAATAGCGGTTCAGGATCTTTAGAAATGTTACCTTATACTCGTAGAATAAATGTATAGGTTAGTTTAATAACAATTCGAAAAAAAAACTGTTTCATAAATACATATGCGAAATGGATTTATAATCAACGTTATATTCGAAAATTTCATGTTACGGTAGTCAACACAGAAATCTTTTCAAAATATATAATTGTTTCTTATTTGTCTATGTTTTGCTTGATAATGATATTAAAGTACCTACCTATCTATACTAATATATAAAGCTGAAGAATTTGTTTGTTTGTTTGTTTGTTTGTTTGTTTGTTTGTTTGAACGCGCTAATCTCAGGAACTACTGCTCCGATTTGAAAAATTCTATCAGTGTTAGATAGCCCATTTATCGAGGAAGGCTATAGGCTATATATCATCACGCTAACTCCAATAGGAACGGAGCGGAGCGGAAGAATGTTTCAAAATCGGGGTTTTTCAAGTAAAACTTCTATAGGCGCTAATCTCAGGAACTTCTGCTCCGATTTGAAAAATTCTTTCAGTGTTAGATAGCCCATTTATCGAGGAAGGCTATAGGCTATATATCATCACGCTAACACCAATAGGAGCGGAGCGGAGCGGAAGAATGTTTCAAAATAGGGGGTTTCGAAGTAAAACTTCTATGTAGGCGCTAATCTCAGGAACTACTGCTCCGATTTGAAAAATTCTTTCAGTGTTAACACCAGGAGGGTGGGGGGGGGGGTTGAGGGGGGTGCGTGAGTTTTAAGAGAGGGATGAACATTTCATTGATTTTGCCGTAGAATGCACTGTTTTCAAGATATTTGACAAAAACACCAAGGGGGTGGGGGGGTGGGTTCGCGGGTGGTGATGGTGCGGGGCAGGGGGTGCGGGGGCTTCGGAGGGGGAATTAAAATTTCATTGATTTGCACCGTTTTCAAGATATTTGAGGGGTGGTGGGTGTGCGGGGGAGGGTGCGGGGGAGAGGGTGTGCGGGTATTAAAGGGGGGATGAAAATTTCATTGATTTTGCCGTAGGATGCACCGTTTTCAAGATATTTGACAAAAAAAAACTTGAAGTAAAACTTCTATGTATAGGGCACGCTTGACTTGGGACGAACGCGGGTGGGTGTGCGGGGGGTGCTGTGTGGGAGGGCGTGCAGGGGGTGCGGGGGGTTCGGGGTTGCTGTGCGGGGGGAGTGTGGGAGGAAGCGAGTTGGAGGGTGCAGGGGGGTTGCGGGGGTAATTTTTTTAATATCGTGGAACTAAGGAGAGCCATAATTGATGAAAAAGCAAATTGGATAAAAAAATAAACTGCCCAAATTACTAATTCCACGCGGACGGAGTCGCGGGCAAAAGCTAGTTAACTATAATCATCATACCTGCCTTTATGTATACGAATCATTGCTGGGCAGAAGCCTCCTCTCAGAATGAGAGGGTTTGGTTCGTATTTGCTACGAGGGCCCAGTACAAGTTGAGAACTTCACTCGCATTATTGAATTCCTCACAATGTTTTCCTTCACCGTACAGCTTGTGGTAAATTTCAAATGTAATTTCGTACATAAATTTTCATAAACTCAAACATACATGCACATACATATTTTGTATCAGGTTTAAAATTTCGCCTTGTGTAGATCACACACAACCTCTGACCCATAGTTCAATCCATTAAGCTACCACGACTTTTTTTACATAAATTTCTTATGATTTTCTTAGACTAAATGGTATGGTAAATGATTACATTTAAATATTTTTTTTTTAAACCCACATCTTAAAAAGTTGATAGTCGGTGACTAATAAAACTCAAAACCGCGTTGTAAGTCTAAAATATTCCTTGAACTATTAGAATAATCATGAATTAGTTTACGGTGCTTAATTTGCTACGCTTGCCGGCTTTGTTGGAATAATATTTGTTCCTGCTATTTTATGTGGCCAGTAAGCCTATGACTAACCCATGCTTGCGGATTACGTCGCTGGCCAAATATGGATTATGGTAGGTTGACTACCATTTAGAAATGAAGATTTCCTCTTTATTAAACAAATATAATATTAGGTATGCCAAAATTTCGATCGAGTGTTATCTGTTCAGCGATCACAATGATAATTTCCCAAATATTCCGTTACAATACTTTTTATAAACATAGGTAATATGAAACAATATTTGCCCTACCACCTAGTTACATGTCCAAGCCAAACAGTTAGCCAATAACAGTTTGACAATACAAAGTTAGTTTTAATTAATAATTATTTTTTCCTGTAAATACATAATTAAGGTAAAGCTTTTGCTTTAAACGAAACCCAATTTAACATCACAGTATATTGATAATACAAATTAACTTGAGCTTGAGGGTAAAATAGTAATTTTATACCTTACTGCCTACCTTAATGCTTATCTAACACCCGCGTTAATGAGTAGAACTTTTAAAACTTTACAATCAGCAGCAAGTAAAACCTTTAACAAAAGCAACTAAACACCAGTTGTACCTAATTTTCGGTCCGACACGCCATACGGTTCCAAAATAAAGATGAAAATGAAAAGTTCAAAGAGGCATAAAGTGCTCGCCGCTAACAATACAAGTGCTCGGTCATCGGAACGCAATGAGATACTCCACATGTTCGAGTTGTATTCATACGCTCTGCATATGTATCTACTACCAGTTTCTAAAAAAAAAACAATTTAACGGTATCCTATTATCTCGCCTCATTCGTTTTTCGTTTAATTCTTATTTCGTCTCATTCTGTATTCGTTTTCGTCTTGTTCGCTATCCGTCACAATCTTTTTTGGTCAAATTCTGCATTTTGTCTATCTCTTAATACGTCTTATTCGTTTTTCGTGTCGGTCTTCCTTGGACTCATTCGTCGTTCTTCCCTTTCGTTTTTTGTCTCATTTACTTATTCGCCGAAATTATTTCGATACGTTCGGTGCTGGTAAATAAGTAAATGAGACAAAAAATTAAAGGGAAGAACGACGAATGAGCCCAAGGAAGACCGTGACGAAAAACCAATAAGACTTAATAAGAGAGAGACATGTTACAGAATTTGACCAAATATGATAATGACGGATAGCGAACAAGACGAATAAAGAATGAGTGACGAAATATAGAATGAGACGAAATAAGAATTGAACGAAACACGAATGAGGCGAGATAATAGGATACCATTTTAACCAGTCAATATTAATTTGAACCTACATATTAAAAAAATCCAGCCAGCGCGAGTCGGACTAGCGTAATAAGCAATAATTTTAAAGCAAGCAAAAATAATGTATGAAAAAATAAGGACTTTTTGTCTTTTGTGGACTAGTTATTTTCGAATTTATTCCTTCCTTTTTCTTTACCAAGTTTCGTAATTCTACATCAACGGGAAGTGAAGCCTATAAGTTTTCAAAAGGTTTTCTGTTCGCGTGAACTTAGAATACCTACTATTTTTATGTTTGCAAAAGCCCAAATAAAGTATTTCACTAAAAAGTTCCGTAATACAAGGGTCTTGACTTGACAGAGAGACATACGAGCAAAGACGTGATCTTGACGGTTTCATTTGCTAAAAACAGTTACGATTTTGTTGTTAGTATTTAATTGTAGTTACTCTACTCGCCTAAAATGGTTCGTCAACTAGAACGACTCTAATAATCTTGTTTACTTAGGCCCGATTTTTCCATGTCCAGATAAAAGTATCTGTCAAATAAATGTATTGTAAGCTCTATCCTTATTTTCGTATGACTTGAGAAAAGGAAAACGATAGTTTTAACTGACGGATATACTTTTATCTCGAGATTGATAAATGGCCCTTATGTAGGTAATTATTTATTTGAATCAAAGTTAGAAAAGACAGACTAGTAGTACCAAAATAGCGTAGTAACTTGACATAGTCCTGTCAAGCAGAGGATCGTGGGTGCAAATCCCAGGCTAGCACCTCGAGAGTTTTTCAGAATTCATGTGCGAAATTACATTTGAAATTTACCACTCGCTTTACATCAAGAGGGAACCAATTCAATGGTCTGTGTGAAGTACCCAATCCGCACTGGATCTGACTGGGAACTATAGTCCTAACTTTCACCTTCGAAGGGGTGGCCTGTGCCCAGCAGTGGGACGTATATAGAAAGAGATGATGATTCTTATTGCCGCGCAAAATTCACATTGACAAAAGTTTATTTATTTAATTTAGTACTGTTTATTAACAAGCAATAAGACACTGAGACGAATACCATACACGAGCGCTGTCGTATATCGAAACAGCTAAAACGATTGCGACACGCCGTTGAAAAGAGTCTGTTAAATTAATTTCCGAACCTTTCTTTCAATCAGATCAAACAGCAGCTGCCATGCACGTTTGAGAACATATACATTTATAGTTGGACACGTATCTATACAATTGTACCTATTTCATTTCAATGATTCGGAAAGATGTACCGTACCATTGTATGCGGAGGTTCCACCTGCTCATAATCAGCCGACTCGGACTTTAATACCAGCCATTGATTAATTGATAGACCGGTTCGAGGAATAAAACATGGGTTAATTTAGTGGAAGTAATTCGATTTGTGTACGTGTATACGTGTCGTTAAAAGATAAATTATCGTGCTTTACGTTCGGTTCATTGCGTAGAAGCTTATTTCGCTTGGTTGGAACGCAAGTATATGTATCTTTTGTATCGTCAAAAGCAAGCAAGTCGATGCTAAGGTTTCTAAAAATATAAAATTGACCATTTTTCTTAGCTATCTTTTAAAATTTAAACCAACTATTCAGTCATGTAACTTTAGATGACATAGACAATAGATGAATATGCCCGGTTCAATTTCCCGATTTGTCAACAATCTATTATTAACACTATGATAGATCCCTTTATTTAATTATTTGGTTCCACAAATTTGAAGAAAACTATTTATACAGCCATCTCTTGAAATATTTCGGATTAATTTTAAAACATCTTTTATAAATTAAAGCAAATCAGAATCTAGTGTCTATAAGAATGAACACTTTGTCGAACTGACAAAGTGTTAATATTTGGTGTGCGAGCATCGTTAACACATTCAACAAAAGATTATAACAACTAACGACGCCGCCTTGATTCATCACGGTCGCTTCACACGAATGTTTGCACAACCTTTTAGCATTTTCATTAAAAATCTAGTTGACTTAAGAAATTAACGAGACCCGAGTAAAGACTAAATATAGCATACGGATCATGGGAAAGTGCAACAGATGTAGTGGCAAATTAAATTCAATTAAACAATCGGTGTAATGACCGGTTGTAATACTATACAACGGTATCAAAACAATTTGACTCAATGAGATAATTGTCTGATCAAAGATCAATTATTTTAGTTTTTTTTTGTTTTTTACAGATGCTAGTGCGTTGAGCCATGACTCGCGACAATTACGAGATGAACTCCCGGCAGCTGTCTCGGGGAAGCTCCCTCTTCGGCACAGACCCTCAAGTACAACTCAGAACTGCCCTACGCACTAACGACTTCCCAACGTTCAAGAAATTAGTCGGCTACGGCGCCGTCGATCTAGAATACGTGAACCCGTACCCAGACCACAAAACATGCCTCGAACTAGCAATCTGCGAGCCGAACAAACAGGAATTTGTAAAACTCTTGCTGCAACATGAAGTACAAGTAAACAAAGTGAACGAAACGTTTGCTTGTGCTCCGATACATTTTGCCGTAGAAAATGGCAATATTGAAGCGCTAAAAGCTCTTTTAGATGATGACAGGATAGATGTCAATATTAAGAGTAAAGGCAATACTGCTCTATTGATGGCAATAAAGAAGATTGAAGACTTAGAAGATGATCGCGAACGAGACGTCTCCATCTACGAAGATATGATAGAGCTTCTACTGAAGGCGGATTGTGATGCCAACTCTCCTGATCTTAAAGGAATAACGCCAGTTTATTCGGCAGCAAAGCAAGGACTGGGAAAAGTTATAACATTAATCATAGACTATGCAAGAAGCCCAGTGGACATTGATACTTACAAAGACAGAAGAGGGAAAACCGCTCGTTATTTCTTAAAAGAAGCTTTTCCTCATTTGGTGGATAAATTTGACTCGTCAGGACAAACAGAAGAGGTTATCAACAGTGACAAGCTGTTTTCATTTCTTAGTCGGCATGACGAAAACAGTTTCATTCGTGACTTCACAAAACTGGTAAAGAAAAACGAGCATCGCCAAGTATTGGCCGCGAACAATGGAATGTTCACAATGTTACAATTTGCATCAGAAAAAGGTTTCGAAAGAGTTGTGGCGACGTTACTGGACGCTGGCGCCGATCCCAATGCAACATGTTCGGGTGAGACCAGCCGGCCAGTAGCACTCGCTTGCAGAAATGGTTATTGTAAGATCTTGAAAATGTTCGTCGAAAACGAGTCTACATTATTTGAGCCCGTGAACAGTGAATCTTTAATACAAACCACTGTGAAAGGAATGAGATCTTATGGAAATAATGCCAACGCAGACTACAATGGATGTTTGGAATTATTACTGAAGCATCCTAAAATCAATATCAACGTTAACCATCCAGATATTAAGAATAACACTGCTCTACATTATGCGGCTAGAAATGGAGACAATGAAACCGTTTTGGAGTTGTTAAGAAATGGAGCTTGCGTAGGTTTGCGTAATAAATTTAACGAACCGCCACTTGCAGATATTAACGCAAAGACACTGGAAACATACTTGGACGAATGTATAACAACGAACGGAGAACGACCAAGCGATGACGATTACGAAATTCACATGAAATACAGTTTCCTGGTTTATCCTAACAATTCGGTTGAAAACGAAGTGTGCAAAGTTCCTCTTATCGATACATCAAACAATAACGTTAAAGAATGTGACACCATTCTAGCTCCAGAAACGGATGCACTTCTGTACATGACAAGAAACGAAGAGCTTAGACCGCTTTTGAAACATCCGGTTATAACCAGTTTTCTGTATTTGAAATGGCAAAGAATAAGCTGTTTATTCTATGCAAACATAACATTTTATTCACTGTTATGGTTGTGTCTGATTCTCTACATTATACTTGGATATGGTGTAGAAAAGAAACAGTCGAGTTCCGTCGAGGCATTAAATGTTGTAACGCATATCGGTGCCGCCATTGGGTTGATTCTTTTGATAATACGAGAATTGTTTCAATTGCTAGTATCACCGACCAGATATTTGCAAAGTATTGAGAACTGGATGGAGGTATTTCTCATATTTGTTACGGCGTGGATCGTGTGCTATGACTCAGCAGCCGAATCAACAAAGCAACAACTATCAGCTGTAGCTATTTTGTTGTCATCTGCTGAATTGGTACTCCTAATTGGCCAGTTTCCCACTTTATCAACAAACATCGTCATGCTAAAAACTGTCTCTTGGAATTTCTTCAAGTTTTTACTATGGTATTGCATTTTGATTATCGCGTTTGCGTTGAGTTTTTTCACGCTATTCCGAAAAGAAGTAGTAGACGATGAAAAAACGGCACCTGATCCAAATAACACTGGCAAAGATGGTGAAGAAGAAGAAGAAGATTTCTTCGAAGATCCAGCACGATCGCTATTCAAGACTATAGTAATGTTAACTGGGGAGTTCGATGCCGGCTCCATTAAGTTCAGCACATTCCCAGTAACGAGTCATATCATATTTATTGTATTCGTATTTATGATTCCGATTGTTCTGTTTAATTTACTGAACGGCTTGGCTGTAAGTGACACTCAGGAAATCAGAGCAGATGCAGAGCTGGTTGGACACATCTCTAGAGTAAAGTTAATATCATACTTCGAAAGTGTTCTCATAGGTAATACCAAAAGTAACCCCAAACCTTCAGGTTGCTTCGCGTGGCTCCCCTTCTGGATTCAGGATCTCAACATAATCAAACCAAAGACGTTATGTATGAAACCATTGGCAAAACGCATATCTTTGTTCCCGCACTTCTTACCAAAGTACAGGATATTGGTGAAGCCGAATAGAGATAATGTGATAGAGATTCCACACACAGAACCGATTGGTAAGTTTGGGGACGATTACGAAGACATTGAAAGTGGCGGTTGCTGTTTCGAGAGGTGTCAGAATTACAGACTGGACAGGAAAATTGTAAAGAACGCTAAGATTGTCATCAGTAAGAAAACTAATGTAACGGAAATCGATGAACTGAAAGCTAGAATAGATGAACTACATAAGATGCTGAAGGAATCACTGCAGATACGACAATAGTTATTTGCCTCGCCAAAAGTTATTTTTTTATCAATAGTTTAAGATCTGATACTAATTAGTATGTTTAAGCTTCTAAAATATTTTAGTATAGCGTGGTCTATATTTAGGCCAGAGAACAAGTATTTATGACTTTGTAAGCATTTATATGTTATTTTTTATAAACATTCTATTAATTGATAGTGTAATAATAAGAATCTCATATTTTAAACTGCCTTCCAACTGTTAATACCATATTTAAAATAAAATATCTTAACAATAGCTATTCATCTATATTTTATCTCCATTACTTTAAAACATGAAACTAGATACTTAGTACGATACGAATTACTAGTATAGTTCTCCAAGACATTATTTTTCACTTTTCATGCTCTTAAAATGTTACTTTAGTCTCTGCATATCGGGACTAAAGCTCTTTTTTGATTTCTAGGGATTAAATTAATTATTTTTTAACTAGCTGTTGCCCGCGACTCCGTCTGCAAAGAATTAGTTTATCGCTATCGCGCGGGAACTAAGCGATTTTCTGGGATAACAACTATCCTATGTCTTTGCCAGGGTTTCAGTCAATCTCCATACCAAATTTCATGTAAATCGATTCAGCGGTTTGAGCGTGAAGAAGTAACAAACATACACACTCACACACTCACAAACTTTCGCCTTTATAATATTAGTGTGAATGTGAATAGAATAGATAATGTTTCCTTTACCATTTTCACTAGAAAAAAGAGCTGTCATAATTTTAAACGAATAGATCCGCTGAAACGAGAAATTTTATGACAGTTGTTTTTTCTAGTGAAAAGGGTAAAGGAAATATATCTATTCTGTGGCAGTATTGGTAAGTACTTATATATGTTTTTTAAATTTGTTGTATTTTTTTAAATATGGAGGAATAAATTATAATAAATATTTTTTCCGTGTTCAGGAGGCGAAACTCTTTCGATTCCTGTAGTAATTTTCAGGTGTTAAAAAAATGAAAGTTAGTCAATTATAGCCACCCGAGCACAGCGAGGAATATCTTGTGTCATTATGGCTTGTTTTAGTCCCTTGTTGAACAATCTACTATTACCACGCTAAGGTTCAATGTTTGTTGTACGGTTTAAAACGTCAAAGGCTATTTTCACATACAAGTCAATGTGGCAATCAGTCTTATTGTTTTTATTCTGATGTAGGAAAGGTCTTAAAAAATAGTAAACCAAAAATAGTAAACTATAAATAGTCAGTCTAATGCTAAAAAATTCGGCGTTAAAAAATATTAATGCAGTGAGAAAGCAAATTATTACAATACAAGTCCGCCAGTACCAAACTTCTGGCGAGTAAATAACCTCCTTTTAAACGTCGGCTAAAAATGAGCTAATTTAAAAAGTAAAAACAAGCTCTACTAATCTCGACATTATACATAACTAATTTTGGCTATCATGGTGCATTAGTGTAAATACTGTAATGCCATGAAATAATCTTTTAATCTTACTAATGTAATGTTACAAACGCGAAATTTTGTATGAAGTATGAAACAAAAAAAGTTATAAAATAAATAATAGTAAATAACAATTAAATAATAATGTGATACAATTGGTTATATTGACAAGGTTTCTCATGTACCGGACATGAATTTTAAAAAGCGTCTTTAGTAAAAAGGCGTGTCAACTTTGTTAACTTACTTCTGATTTCCTTTGTTTCTTAAAACGAAAATGAGATTTGAAATGATGACCATAAGCTATACGGTGAAGAAAAATATCGTGAGGAACCGCGAAGGAATTCAATAGAGTGTGTGAATTACCCAATCCGCACTGAGCCCGCGTGGGAACTACAGCCCAAGCCCTCTCACTTTGAAAGGAGGCCTATGCCCTCCAATGGAATGCACAACATGAAAACGAAAGTTTTTCAGGTGCTCTAGATGAGATTTGAATCCGCATTTAATTATTCTGTTCCTAGAACAAAGTGAAGAATAATCTTAACACTGACCTTTTCAAGGCTCTGTATAAGCTGGCACCAGGAGGGTTCGATGACCTCCACGCACATGTAATACTGCAAATGCTGTATGCAACTCAGCATCCGTTGGCGGAGCGCGAATGCGTCCGCGTACAGTCGGGCTTCGGCAAAACGTTTCACCACTTTATTGTAGAGCCACACTCTGAAAAAAAAAATCAAAACTAGCCTTAGTCGTGGTGGCCTAGTGGCTTAACCTATGCCTTTCAAGCATAAGGTCGTGGATTCGAGCCCGGACTCGCACCTCTGAGTTTATCAGTATTTATGTGCGAAATTACTTTTGACGACCGCTTTAGCCTAGTTGGTAGTGACCCTGCCTACGAAGCCCTGGTTCTGAAGTTCGGTCCTGGGTTCAAATCCCGGCAAGGGCATTTATTTGTGTGATAAGCACGAATATTTGTTCCTGAGTCATGGATGTTTTCTACGTATTTAAGTATTTATTTATCTATATACGAGGGGCGTTCAATATAAAGTGAGAATGAGATGCAAACTCTTTTAATATTACGAAATTAAATACTGGGCGGTAAACCTAATCTATCAAGCTGATTGCTATGAAAAAAAAACTAACTGTCTTTTGTTTAAAAAAATATACGGTAATTTCTTTGCAATGCTATTGAGTACGTTAGCGAAAATCGAGAAAATTGAACTGCGCGCCGTTATCAAATACTTGTGTTTGAAAAATTTTTCTACGGACCAAGTCAATTTGGATTTGCGGGACACTTTAGGGTCTAATACTCCTCCGTATTCGACAGTCGCACGTTGGTGCACCGAATTTAGACGTGGAAGAACATCGACAATGCACGAACCCCGCTCCGGACGCCCTACTACAGCAGTAACTGAAGAAATTGTGAAAAAAGTCGAAAACTCAGTTTTGGCGGATCGTCGTGTCACGGTTCTTTTTATTGCTGAAAATGTAAAGATTTCAACGGGGAGCGTGCATAATATTTTACATGAACGCTTGGGTATGAAAAAGGTGTCTGCGCGTTGGGTACCAAGAATGCTTACTGACACGCAAAAACAAACTAGACTAGAGATTTGTCAAGAAGCTTTGAACCTGATGCAGCAAGACCGGGAACTTTTTTTGGCGCGATTTATAACAATGGACGAAACATGGCTCCATCATTACGACCCAGAAACGAAACTGCAGTCTATGACATGAAAAAGGCCATCATCTCCAACTCCGAAAAAATTCAAGGTGAGCCCATCTGCCGGTAAGGTCATGGGCTCTGTTTTTTGGGACGGTAAAGGGGTATTAATGATTGAGTATCTCGAGCATGGAGCCACTATTACGGGCAAATTATACGCCAAACAAATAGCAACATTGTGCAATGAGATCCGCGAAAAACGCCGAGGTAAACTCTCGAAAGTTGTGCTGTTCCACCAGGACAATGCCCCGGCACACAAGTCCGCCGTTACAATGGCTGCAATTCGTGATGCTGGGTTCGATATCCTTAAGCATCCTCCGTATTCACCAGATCTCGCTCCCAGTGATTTCTACCTATTTCCGAGATTGAAACAATACCTGAGAGGCCAGAAATTTGAAGACGACGACGCGGTAGTCGCTGCAGTACAAGATTTTTTAAGTACTCAAGATGAGACCTTTTTTAAAAATGGAATTTTAAGTTTAGAAAAAAGATATACTAAGTGTATTATGCTAAAAGGTGACTATGTCGAAAAATAAAATGACATTTAGTAAAAGTTGTTTATAACATACTCATTCTCACTTTTTATTGAACGCCCCTAGTAAGTATGTTTATCGTCGTCTAGTACCCATACTACAAGCTTTGCTTAGTTTGGGACTAGGTCGATTTGTGTAAGATTGTCCCCTAATATTTATTTGTTTATTATTTAAGCTTACCATGAGCGTTGAAGGTAAATATTGTGAGGAAAACTACACACATCTGCGAAGAAATTCAATGGTGTGTGTATACTTCTCGATCCGTACCGGGCCCGCGTGGATAGTACGGCCCGAGCCCTTTTAATCTGAGAGGACACCTGTGCCCTACAGTGGGACCTATATAGGCTGGGATGATGATGATGACACGCAAAATTTCGTAGGCTATATAAAGCCCAGTCTTAGCCCAAGCCCGGGTTCGAATCCACGATCCTCTGCATGGAAAGCCATAGGTCAAACCACTACGCAACCACGATTTATGAAATAGATGCCAGATCAGATTATTAATGTTTTTTTTTACTGTACAATAACAAAACACACTCGATACTGGCAATGCTATCCTTTGATGGACAGAGGCATATTAAAAAAAAAACGCTAACTAACAGATCGTTAAGGCCCTACCGAGCTATTGGCGCATTTATTGCATTAATTTAATCCCCTGTCATTATTAGCAAAGCTTAAGTTCTGAAATTCATGTGTAAGATATGCATTTTCAACCGACGAAAACAAAAGGAGGAGGTTCTCAATTCGACGTGTATATTTGTTTTGTTTTTTTTTTTTTTTTTTATGTATGATCACGCATAACTTTTTACAGAGTAGTCCGATTTTGATGATTCTTTTTTTATTAGAAAGCGTATACCCCGAGGGTGGTCCCATTTAAATTTGGAAACAATATTCCTACCCTAAGGGTAGAAAAACAGGGGATGATTAACTAACTTTTTACAGAGTAGTCTGATTTTCATAATTCTTTTTTATTGGATAGATAGGGTATACCTTGAAATTGGTATTATAAATTTGGAAAAAAAATTACCCCAAGGATGGAAAAAAAGTATAAAATAAAAACTTTTTAACAAAAAATTAAACCGCCGAAAAAACTGAAAAGCAAAAAATAATACCTTTTTTGTTTGACCTTAATCTAGGTACCAGTTTGAAGTCGGTGCCTCAGCACGAGCCAGGAGGAGTGATAGAAGCCAATCAGGTAGACGATTATAGGTCCACTCCTCCTGGCTAAGTGCTGAGGCACCGACTTCAAACTGGTACCTAGATTAAGGTCATACAAAAAAGGTATTATTTTTTGCTTTTCAGTTTTTTCGGCGGTTTAATTTTTTGTTAAAAAGTTTTTATTAAATTATGTGTTTGTTTTATACAATGAAAATACCTAAATACACGCGCTGTCTGACCAACCTATCTTGAGCCGTCGTGCTTCCCTCTTGTCCGTATAGTTAGTTGCGTTAGTTCTTCTTTGATTCTAGCCGCTCTCACGCACACATACACGAGTGCATAGAATACCTAAAATCGATTAGCGCGAGAAGCTCGGTGCGGCCTTAATCTTTATTTATAATGACATAAAATGGCGATACTCACTTGCAAAGCAGCCTCTCAACATGTTTACAATAGAAGAGATGCCTGAATATCATCTGATAGCAGGCGATAGCTTTGTGATTCAGTATAAGGGACACCGGCCATTTCACCTCTAGCCCGAATGTAAATGTTTCGATGCCGGTCAATGGTGGGCTGTCCTTATTCTGTTTGTATTCTGTAAAAAAGTATATGATAAAAAAATGGCTACAGTCTCCACGCCCAATCTTCAACATAGCAACACTGTTGTTTCGTATTTACTTTTCGATTATACTGAGCGAATAAAACTGCTTTCTAATTAGAAATGTTCAGTTGTCTACAGGTTGTCCCAAAATTCAACAATAAGTTATAAAAGATCTTTTTCTTATTTTTTCCAGAACCTTGATCTTGACCTCTCGCCCGGTACCAGGTTATCGTTGAATTTTGGGACAACCTGTTTACCAGGGGTGGCCAACCAGTTGATCGCGATCGACCGGTCGATCGCGGTTGGTCGATCGCGGTTATTAGTCCCGTCGATCGATCGTGGCAAGGCAAAAATATAAATATACGCTAGCTGTTTCCCGCGACTCCGTCCGCGAAGAATAGGGGTATAAAATGTAGCCTACGACCTATTCTCAGACCTACCGAATAAAGAGAAAAAAAGTTTCATAAAAATCAGTCAAGCCGTTTCGGAGGAGTTCGATAACAAACACCGTGGCACGAGATTTTTATATATTAGAACGAGCTGTTGACCGCGACTCCGTCTGCGAAGAATAGGGGTATGAAAAATAGATGTTGACCGATTCTCAGACCTACCCGATATGCACACAAAAATTCATGAGAATCGGTCGAGCCATTTCGGAGGAGTTTGGTAACAAACACCGCGACACGAGAATTTTATATATTAGAAGATTAGAAAGAAGATAGAACAGACTATTCAATCACCAACTGCTGCGTTTGCCATTGGTAGATCGCCAGGGTTTCGTCAGTAAACTGTAGATCTTGGGTCTAATCAAGTTGCCCACCCTTGTTGTATACCATGGCTGCCCAACCCTAGGCCCGCGGGCCAAAACGTGGCCCGAGAACGAATTTTAAATGGCCCGCCGCCGCCGCGTGAGTAAGTTTCAAATTTAAGTAATTAAGCTCAATGTTATAACGAAAATACGAACTGTCAGTGGTCAGTGGCCCGCCTGTGATTTTTGGATCATCCAATTTGCCCGACTGTTGAAAAGGTTGGGCAGCCTTGCTGTATACGGACATTTTACTATTTTAAGCAATAAGGGCATTATGTAAGCTGTACATACATTGACTTGTGCACATCATATTTATTACAGATTCTTCATAGTACCGCAATGTAAATTATTATGTAAGCAAGTGTAAATCTGTACCTTTTTCATCCTCTGTCTCTATGTACAATATCTTGAACATCTGGAACTGCAGATCGTAAGGAAGTAACTCCACCCTCATATCCTCGTTATAAGGATCGTGACTAGCAGCAGAGAGTCTAAAACAGATGAAATAAATAAATATCACAGGACACTTGACGCCAATTGACCTACTCCCAAAGTAAGCAAAGCTTATGTTATGGGTACTAGGCGCCAATTAAACACACTTAAATATAAATTAAACACTAGACTCGAGACTCGCGAACAAACATCCGTATTTTTCATACATAGTATCTGCCCAGGCCGAGGATTGAACCCAGGACCTCAAGCTTTGTAGTCAGGTTCTTTAACCACTAGGCAATCCAATCTGGTTGTCAAAAGTATACCCAAAATCCATTTCCCACTAGTTTTTGTCAACCACCATGCCCCATCACCCCTCGCACTGTCAGGAGCAAAAGTGGATGAGTGATCTTCTTTGTCGGTATCACTCTTGACAGAGTGGTCGTGGTCATCACTTCAGGTGTTGGTGGCAAGCTTCACAACACGCCGCCACTCCTCTCTGATGGCCTCTGATGGATGAGTGATAGTCGATCGGAAAATGACCTACACATTCCTCCTCCTCTAATTACATTAGCAGCGTCGCGTGTAGAACATTACAACTGCTCGTTCGTTGCCCATAGTACAAGTTTAGCTTAGTTTGAGACTAGGTCAATAGGGATGTTGACACCACCAATCATCTGACGTATTTTTTATGAGCTGTTAAAACACAATTCTTCCATGGAGTTTGAATGGCAATAGCAACTTATGACGTCACTTGTTCGCCAACTCAATCAACTATTTTTTTTAAAAGCCTCAGAAAATCTAATTTTACAGTTAATCGAAAATTATTATCTGGTTCTCAGGTCTTCGAATTATTTTTTTAATGACGTCAACATCCCTATTGGTGTCAATCGTCTTATCCACTTCTGTTGCTGACTGTACACTATAGTGATGGACTTTAGTACGCCATTTCATCCTGCAATGGGGCTTAAGCGTGGTTTTCATGTTAAGAGCAGAATTTAGTTCGGTAGCCCCGCAATCTATAGCTACACAATTGATTTTACTCGTATTACGAGTATAAAAACCCGGCTTTAGCGCATGGAAAAATTGCAATAGGGATGTTGACACCATTCAAAAATAATTCGAAGACACGACGTAAAAAAACGCTTTATTTTAGCCCTGAAAACCAGATTAATTTTCGACTAACTGCAAAATTAGATTTTTTGTTGCTTTAAAACAAATAAATAGTTAGTTAATTGAGTATGCGAACAAGTGACGTCATATGTTGCTATTGCCATTCCAACTCTATGGGAGAAATGTGTTTTGACAGCTCATAAAAAGTACGTCAGTTGATTGGTGGTGTCAACATCCCTATTGATAAATGATAAATGATAAAAGTTTATCGTACGAGAAATGCTTACA
This sequence comes from Archips crataeganus, assembly GCA_947859365.1. Lineage (NCBI taxonomy): Eukaryota > Metazoa > Arthropoda > Insecta > Lepidoptera > Tortricidae > Archips > Archips crataeganus. Next base: position 9,570,939 of record OX402050.1, read on the forward strand.
AGAAGAATCATTGACACTGGATCCTGTGCTAGGGGTTGAAATTGAATTGAAATTTTCGTTGGTCACAGCACGTTGACGTCCCTAATTTAATTAGCAAAAGGTACGGATGAGCTTTGCGGTGAAGGAAAACATAGCGAGGAAACCTGGATACACCTGCGAAGAAATTCAATGGTGTCCCAAGGCCTCTCTTCTGAAAGGAGACCTGTGCCCTGCAGTGGGACATATACATATAGGCTGGGATGATGATAATGATGGATGTCGTTCTCCGTTGGCATTAATTTTTTAGATGGGAGAAGAGATTCGGATAATTTTGAGAGGAGGCCAAAATGACCTTTGTTTCTAATCCAGTACCTAAAACTAACCTCAAGCAGAGTCCCAATAACGACTCCAATTTAGACGGCACGATGTCATCAATTTTCTTAGACAACTCTTGTTCCGTGGCATCCATGAATTGCACAATAAAATCTCCTTGACACATGAAGAAGTAATTCTTGACGGATTTGAGCCGCCCCATGAGATCGTACTCTTTGAGAAGGAGCTCTAGAAGAGATTTGCTGGCGAAAGCGAATGCCTTTTGAACGACCCCACTGTAGTTCTGTTCAATGAGTGAGTATTTGATCTCCTCTATGTTTGTTTTCATTATTGCGTTGCCTGAAATTAAAACATCGTAAATTATTTTTTCTTTTGACACTTGGCATCGGATTGAAATGACAGTTTTTGTATGGCTGTGACAGCTGGCTGTTCCCGATACCAATTGTCAGCCCATACAAGAACTGTCAAAATGAACGAATTGGCGATTGCGAGGAAGTTAGACAATTAGCCTGCTGGGATGTGCTATGCAGCTGTCACTCAGTCATAGTATTGTTTTAAAAAAAACCGGCCAAGTGCGAGTCGGACTCGCGCACGAAGGGTTCCGTACAATTATCTGTTAAAATCACGTTTGTTGTATGGGAGCCCCCCTTAAATATTTTTTTTTATTTTAATTTAATGATTTATTTTTAAAGTCAATATATAATTAAATATTCTGTGAATATTTCAAGCGTCTATCTGTTGCCGTTATCAATATCGAGCAAAAACGAGCAAAAAAATCACGTTTGTTGTACGGGAGCCCCCTTAAATATTTTGCACCTTTCGAATTGAACTGACTCATTTCGAAATATTCTCATCTCAATAACAAACTATATCAAAACAATCAGGTTTAGTTGTAAAATGAGATAATTTCGAATTAAGTCAGTTTAATTCTGAAGGTGCGATTTATTCTATTCCATTTTTTAGTATTTGTTGTTATAGCGGCAACCGAAATACATCATCTGTGAAAATTTCAACTCTCTAGCTATCACGGTTCGCGAGATACAGCCTGGTGACAGACGGACAGACAGACAGACAGACAGACAGACAGACGGACAGCGGAGCCTCAGTAATAGGGTTCCCGTTTTTACCCTTTGGGTACGGAACCCTAAAAATGGAAAATAAAATCTTACCGCATTGGCTGATGACGTTCAAATATTTCCCAGTCCTGAGTATTATGTCCGTGTATTTTTCTAGGAACTTCGGCACCCTGTCCTTCTGTATACTGTACCGCTTCTCCCAATAATCCGCCGAGTAGTCAACAGGTAACTCTTCTTTATTTACAAGCTCGTTATCTTCAATCATAAACTCCTGAAGGATAACATAAAAGTTCATTAGTTTGCAGTTAATATATAGAAAAGTAAGATGTGTGAAGAGCCCAAGTTAACAATGAGTGAAGAGTCTATTCCTTTATCATAGATATCGTTTAGGTTAATTACGTCCACATTCCCACTTCGTCCGCGATCCCATTTCGTCCACAATCAATTCCCAATTCGTTCACATTCCTATATCGTCCACATTCCCACTTCGACAACATTCCCATTTCGTCCACATTCCCATTCCGTCCACATTCCCATTTCGTCCACATCCCATTTCGTAACAAAATAGTAACGAAATTTGTAGTGTATCTGAATAGTATTGACCCGCACCGTGCGCAAGTATTTTTCTTAACATGAATACCTAAATCACAAAATAAAATCTTCCCTGAGTATTAAGCTAAGTGATAGCGAAAACCGCATTAAAATGGGCTAGGAATGTTGACTAAGTTGGAATGTGGACGAAATGGGAATGTTGACGAAATGGGAATGTTGACTAAGTGGGAATGTTGACTAAGTGGGAATGTGGACGAAGTGGGAAAAGGACGAAATGGGAATGTGGACGAAATGGGAATGTGGACGAAGTGGGAAAAGGACGAAATGGGAATGTTGACGAAATGGGAATGTTGACTAAGTGGGAATGTTGACTAAGTGGGAATGTGGACGAAGTGGGAATGTGGACGAAGTGGGAATGTGGACGAAGTGGGAAAAGGACGAAATGGGAATGTGGACGAAACGGTATGTGGACGAAGTGGGAATGTGGACGAAATGGGAATGTGGACGAAGTGGGAATGTGGACGAAGTGGGAATGTGGACGAAATGGGAATGTGGACGAAGTGGGAATGTGGACGAAGTGGGAATGTGGACGAAGTGGGCATGTGGACGAAATTAACCTAAACGACAGATATTTATAGCCCAACGAGACTTCTGATTATTTACCTGAAACGGATCAACAACGATCCCTTTATGGATCCACTGGTCCAGTATACAGAAGAACGGTTTGCAGGCGCGTTCAGTGAGGAACAGTGAGATCTCCTGCGCTCTCGTGTCGCCCAGCAACTTGTTTGTTTTGTCGTGAAGAGCTGTTAGGACGCTGCCTCCTCTGAGTTCACTCTGGAATTTTTGAAATAACCATATTTAAATTGGAAAATAAATGTTCGATGTTGTCACTGGACATTAGTGCCATCTGATTCACTTGAGTACATGGCCTATAGTACGAATTTTTAGCATTAGAAATAAGGTAAACAATCTTGAAGAGTCTTTTTATTGAAAAACGCTTTTTTTAAAAATAGTAACTATTACTTATGAAACCAAAAGAGTGTAAATGACCTTATTTCCTTTCAAATTGTTACATATTAGCTATGAATTATTTTTCAAAAGTGTTTTTCAATAAAAAGACACGTCAAGATAGCTTACCTTCTTTCTAATGCTAAAAAAACGGAGCAAAGAGAAGTGTTTTTCTACGTCGTACAGATATTTTCTCATAGATAGCGCTTGCGACAAGATAAACTAAGTACCTAAGATCAAGAACAGATAGATACCTACCTACCTATATTGATTTTCATTGCATGCATAGGTACTCTTGTTTCTGATATCCTATCAAACGTTCAAAGGTTAACTGGAAGAAATCCCTTTAAGGGATAGGTTCGCTTTTGTAAATCTGGTTTTTCTTGTTAACTGTTAATTTCAAGTTTTTATGTACAATGAAGAGTTTTACATATGTACATAAATATAATTAAACGGGTTACTGCATATGGCAGAACATGCGTCACAGGATCTGGATTCCATCTTCTAATCCCATGTTTTAATTCTGTTGTTTTCTGTGTGTTCTCGCTTCAATAGATATTGAAAATTTTGTTGCTTAAGAGAACATCCCATAAATTTAGGCACCTCGCGCATTAGACGGCCACTGGTCTAGTCTAGTCTAGTCTAGTGCGCGAGGTGCCTTAATCTGACGCTTCAACCTTTGAAATTTGTTACATGACATGGAACTATGTAATTAATAGCCCACAATGATATAAAGAATAGAAGCGTCAGTTATTCCTAAAACTTACGTCGAAATCATTTCACTTTTGCGGGGACCACGGACACACATGCACATGTTTATTACTCCATTGTTTGTTATCTTTGTTTTTTTTTTGTGTGAAATTGTGTGTACTTTCTTGTATGTGTGTCTTGTAAAAGTGAATAAATGTCTTCTTTCTTTCTTTCTTTCTTTAAATGTATATGAAACGAGATCTTTCAAGCCCATTCTAATTACGGTCTATTAATACAAGAGGGGGATTACGGATGGCAAAGTTACAAAGGAGCTCTTTTTTAAAGTTTCTCAAAAAGTCCTCAGGCACAGCAATCATTTATAACATTTCATATTATTAAAGACAGGGTTGGCATGATTAAATCATTTTGATTTAAATCACGATTTTAATCAAATGATTTTTTCAATACAAATCAGTGATTTAATCAATTCTCTTTATTGTCATAAATGTTGGTTAAAAATAAATCAATGTAATTGTCATCATCATTTTTTCCGTAAAATGTTCCCAAATAGCATCTCTTTGGCGAGGCATTTTTTATTTATAATCAATATTATATTACAATCTTAGTATTATGTTGTTTAATACACACAACAGCAATAACAAGAACAAGTTCAATGAAAACTGAAACTGAACTGAACGAATGAAAGCTTGTTTGGATGAATAAGATATTTTAGGGGAATTTCCCTTTTTCTCAGAGCGCGTTCCGTTTTACGCAAAACTTTTGTTAAAACTATGACAACTGAAAAAAATCAAAAAAATCGGATTTTATTAGGATTTTTTCAATAAATCGCGATTTATACGATTTTTTTCAAATAATCATGATTTTATTCAACCCTGATTTAAGGACTTTTTGAAAATCCTTACCTGTCCTATATGTGTGACTATAGCAGCCAGGACTTGCATGGTGTGCATGGTCGGTAAAACAAAGTACCACAGCTTCTGTAGCGTCAACTCTCCAGATATATGCTCCGTTTCTAGTTGAGCTATCATAGTCTGAAATTATATAAGATATATACAAATTAAAAACAGCAGAATATAAAAATTCAAAATACATAAAAAAAAAACAGTGTAGTTCGCTATGTATTTTTAAGAAAAGGTAGCCTATGTAAATTCAAGGTACTTCAAATTCCATCTAAATCCAATCAGTTGCTTTAGCATGAAGAAGTAACAGTCACACACAATCACAAACTTCTGAATTCATAATGTTATTACAAAAATATTGCAGTGAGCAACATTATGGAGGTGTGTGTGGAAGGAAATACCTTACGAGCAAATAAACCCCCAAAAGGACCCATTGCTTTATAAAGATAAAAATAATTTGTGTAACAAAATTTCTTGATACTCTTGTGTGATTTAAAGCAATAAAATTGTGCCTTTGAAAAAACAATTTAATAATTAATCAGAATCTCAGAAATGGTTCCAACAATGTCCATAAAATTCAGTATGCAGGGGGTTTTGAGGGCGATAAAGCGATCTAGCTTGGTCTTATCTCTGAAACAACGCTTGTTTTAGAGTTTTAGCCCGAGCTAAGCTCGGTCACCCAGGCACTTACGATTAATTCAACTAAATTGACTATGATCGTTGTACACACTTACATAATAATCCTTCAACAGAATCTCAATAGCAGCAACCAACGCGTGAAGCACCTGCCCGGACCACATGTCACAGTGTTCAATAAACCTTCTCACAATAGAGTAGTTTGAAGCAAGCGGCAACATTTGCTGTACTATCTGCTTTAATGCATCATCCAAGTCTTCAGATATGGCAAAGCTACGAGGCTCATACATGTCTTTTGTTTGCTGATGAACAATGTAGTTGCCAGGAACTCCAGAGAATAAATACAGGAGATCATCAATTATTATGTTTTCCTGAGAAGCTATAGGAATATTTGCTGAAAATTAGAAAAGTGATGTTCAAATTAGTTTGTTATTTGCATAAACTTCAATCAGAGACAAAGAACGAAAGAATCAAACTAGCTTAAACTTGAATTAAAGATACTTGTTTTAAAGGGCTAATCTTCTTCTTCTAATCTTCTAATTTTAATATATAAAAATCTTGTGTCATGGTGTTTGTTATCAAACTCCTCTGAAACGGCTTGACTGATTTTTATAATTTTTAGGTCTGAGAATAGGTTGTAGGCTATTTTTTATACCCTATTCTACGCAGACGGAGTCGCGGGTAACAGCTAATCTAATATATAAAAATTAGCGACCCCACATTAAAGGCATTCAAGGAAAAAATTTATCATTTGAATCTGTTTAATGATGGTGTAAATGTGAGGAGACCGTTGTTAGTTGACACAATGCTGATATATAAATTCATTAGACATGCTTTTGTTTCTGTATAGAGTAGAGTTTAATGTAGTATTCTGTGGCTTCCCATGAGGCTAACATAGTTACATTAGGTGTACTTAAACCTCGTCAAAATATTTAAAATACTAAATAGAAACAAATTTTTCTCAAACATCCAAGGAAATGTGGTCCTTATAGTCGTGACAATAGAACACGAAGTATGTCATTGTATAGCAGTTGAGGAAGATTCGTTCCAATTTCAAATTAGACGACAATAATGGAATTTCATACAAACATTGCTGGCCAAGGCCAGCAAAGAGATTGTCTTTTGTTTTAGTGGGTCGTATTTTCTTTTATTGACTATCAATGACATACTGCGAATTAAGAAAAATTTAGTTTGTGAATTTACTTTTTAACACCTTACTTGGCTAGATTTAATCAGGTATTCAATAAAATAAATAAGGATTGGCGTTTATTGTTAACAATTTATTATTAATAAGGTCGTAATTTTTGAATAAATATAAATCATCTCAAGATTTTGCGTCAAAAACATTAACTGGAACAGCTTACAAATAAATTGCTGGAAAATAAATATTTTGGCGGGAATCAAAAAAAAACAATTTGAATTAAATATGAATATATAAGTTGAACATTCGTATCATTTCCTTGGATTTATTTGAGAAAAGCACTATACAAGCCTTGGCCACGAACAGGGATTGCCGGCCTCGTATCTCTAGATGGCCTCGTTAACACTCGGCCATCTATTACTACTCGGCCGGCAATCCCCTATTTCGCGGCCGCTGCAGTAATGTACTATAATATGCCAAAGTCACTGAAGCGCCAATATATTTAGTGGCTGTGGTGCATTCAACAAATTATGCAATTTAGGAGCTAACCATGTTGAAGGATATTATTTTAGGTAAGTCAGGAAATTTCTTTGGTGTGTACTTTTTAGTTTGATGTGATAAAACAACTTACCTAGAGAAGCCACAATAGGCACAGCTTCTTTAGGGAAATCCCAAGACATAGCAGGATGGTCCTTCTGCCAGGTTGGCAGGTCGAGGCTATTGTACCAATTTGGACGTAGCTTAGCTTCTTTCTCCTCGAAGGACTTCATGACATATTTCTTACTTTCATCTACTGCTTTGAGTAGTTTATCTTTGATCTGCAAAAGTAATACTTAAAAGTGAGGAGAGGTGATTGAAGTATCAATGTTTTATCACTAGAGGTTAACACATTGAGTGCCAACTATGCAATATTGCATAGAAACTTATAATGGCCAAGGCCAGTTACGCAATATTATGTATATGTAGTATTGTGTAGACTGGCCATGGGGTAGTTTTTGTAATTGGTGCCAGCACACATTAACCCCTCGTATGCCGGAAGTGAAAAAAATTGTACATTCTAGTCTCTGATTATTACAGAAAAAATGTTCATCTTGGCCAGATAAAATCCATTTGTTGCTCACTTACATACAAATAGTAACACTAAAAAAAGGACAAACAGAAACTTGTTGCCTAAAAAATAAGTTAAACTAGAAAATTAAACTAGAAACTTAAACTAGAAAATTTGAATGTTAAAGGCATAAAGGCTGCCTATTATCCCAGCAATGCAGCAGTGTATGCTTTATTTTGACTTTTAATAGTTAGCAATAATCCTCATACCTGTGGGAGATCTTCTTTAGTAATTTGGTGTTTATTATCTCCTAATACAGGCTTTGGAGCCACTTTGGGCTTTGAACTCTTAGTCCTCTTCTCATCAAATACCAGTTTGTAGAAAAGTAAAATTATATCTGGCAAGTTGTCCGTACTGCAATTTTAAAATCAATAGTTATCAATCAATAGTATGTTTTATTGAATAATTTTTAATCAAAATACATAGTTTACAAATCAAAGTGTTAGTAGCAGGTAAACAAAGCTCGGCTCTCACTTTCGACTTTTTAGGTCTTCATACTTCTTGATAAAGGACTTAGAGTTGGAAGCTTTCAGCGCCAATCTCTGTGCGTATTCATTAACTTGTTTGGAAGAGAGATTACTGTTGCCATAGTTGGGATCATTCTGTATGTAGTCAAGCACCGTATCAGCGTCCAAACTACATCTGTAAACAAATAACAAACGATTACCAAACGACAATCCAATCGGTGAAACTAATCGTAGGAACATAAAATCTTCTTCGTACCCAAGAGCATCCAAGAGCTCCTTGATAGTGGTTTGCATTTTTTCTTTGGGAAGAATCCAATTTTGATACATTTACGGCCGCAATATAATTTAATTAAAAGTAACAGGCATTATGTCCCAGCGACCATTTGACAGATGACAATGACATTTGCGTTAAAAAATTACAGGCGATCCTAAGCGTGCGTCTGTCTGCGCTTAACAAATTAATTCGCTTTAACTTTTTCACTTTTACTTGCTATAAAAGTCATCGAAATTCAAAATTAATTAGTAATACTTAAAATAAATTCCCATTTTATCCCATTTTTAAAACAACCGTCACATTAGTGTTCTGTGATTCTATCTAGTTAAGCTACTCAGCACTAGATGTCGCTAAAAAGTGTACAATACTGTGTGTAGTGTCGCCACTCAACAACAGATGACGTTTAATTTGAAAATAAGCTTAAATTACTACTGATCTACTTGCCAGCAGGGAGGCTACTTCGAAGTTCGCGTCACTCTTAGCAAAACCGGGACGGCACGATACGAAGTTCGAATTTTTAACTTTGTAGTAGATTATGAGGCCAGTTGCATTGCACAACATTTGACTCTGTTATTTGAACTCAGTTTCGGTAACAGTTTTTTTTTTAATACAACTGTGATGATCTGCTTACATAAGATTTGAGTTTTTGTTTTAATTTAGAGTCTCGGCTCAATTTTTCAGCCTTCAGTCTTACGAATCCTGAGTCATAAGTGAAAAACTTAAAAGCTTAACCAAAAAAAAGCAAACGCTCTATACATCAAAGTGAGTACCTAAGTTAAACACGAAATGGTACCTACCTCCAAAATTTTGCACAATACATTTTTTAAGCAAACGATAATCCGATTTTATAAAGAAATATAATAAAAACAACCGTATAGGAAATAGCGTAAAAAGTGGTTTCTCACAGAAGATAAATGTTGTGTCATAAGCGTAAAACTTTTTTTCAGTAACGTCGGCATGTCACAAAAGGTTCGAAAAAGCTATAACAAAAGTTCGGCAGCCGTTTGTAGTCAAAGGCAACTCGAGTCTGTTTTGATTGTTTGATAGGAAAACTAAAGATCCGGTACTTACACAATGATGTCGATTGATAGAAATAAAATGTTGTGATTGTGTTGTCAAACAAAGCAAGTGGCCGCGCCGAGTGTGAAACACGAATCTTGTGATTTTGTAGGGATCTAATTTCAAAAAATTGCGAAATTTTGTTTTCGATTGACAGGTCGGAAGGACTAAAAAATATTAGATTTATACACACCTTTGAAATTTTAAACGTAATACAAAAGGCGAGGAGAAAAAGTAAACAGCAATGTAGAATAAAAAAAAGAATATCTATTATATACATGCCTAATTTAATTAATAATGGAGAGACGGAGGCACGTATTTATGTAGTTTGTATTTGAAAGAAAATTATGTGACATTCCATACATTTCACTAAATTAAAAATACACATTTCTATCCACGCTAATATCCAACGGTTAATTCTTATTTAAAAAATAAGCCAAAAAAAATTACTTCTCCCATAAACACCTGAGTTTATGGACCGAATGAAAAACGATGTCTTAAGAAATCCGCTCCTCTGATGTCGGACAGGGATCGGGCCATTCTTTTGCCTCAGATTTATGTGTTTTAGACGGCCAGTCTATAAATGCCGCATTTTTATTAGCCGCCAGACATTTACTGATTAATAAAGTGGGTGGAGACGCGGAAGAAACGATGGCGCTTCCTAGAAACCCGAGATTAACTACGGTGAGCTTTTTGAAACGGTAATATTGGGATCCGTTTTACCTTCTAGTAACTTAGAACCTGAAATACGAACAATTTTGTTAAACCCCGACACAAAAAGAGGGGTGTCATAAGTTTGACCGCTATGTGTGTGTGTGTGTGTGTGTGTGTGTGTGTGTGTGTGTGTGTGTGTGTGTGTGTGTGGGTGGGTGTGTGTGTGTGTGTGTGTGTGTGTGTGGGTGTGTGTGTGTGTGTGTGTGTGTGTGTGTGTGTGTGTGTGTGTGCGCGCGCGTGCGTGAGTGCGTGTGTGCGTGCGTGCGTGGGTGCTTGCGTGCGTGCGTGCGTGCATCTGTCTGTGGCATCATAGCTCGTGAACGGGTGAACCGATTTGGATGCGGTTTTTTTTTATTACAAAGCTGATTTCTTGGCGATGGTTGTTAGATATGCTTCATCAAAATCGGTTCAGCCATTTCAAAGTTATCAGCTCTTGTTAGCTGCGGAAGGGATCTTAGACGCATTACTTTATGTTCAAACATTATGTATGTGTGACATAAATGCGTTGGGCGTTTTTAAAATTTTTAATTTATAGAGCTAATTATCTTCCTGTAAAATAATGGCGCAAGCTTATAAATTACTAGCTGTAGCCCGCGACTCCGTCTGCGGAGAATTAGTTTATCGCTATCCCGCGAGAACTATGCGATTTTTCGGGACAAAAACTATCCTATGTTATTCCGAAGGTCTCAAACTACTTATCTCCATACCAAATTACATGTAAGTAGATCCGTTTAGCCGTTATTGCGTGATTGAGTAACAAACATCCAAACATCTTCACAAACTTCACATTTAAAATATTAATAGGATAATGAAACAAAGTAAGTATGGGTATTGGGTATCTCGACACTGAGATAAAATAAATTTTCTTTTAGACAAACATTTCTATTTTTAACGTAAAGTCTGTTGCTTTAACAAATATAATGATAATTATTTATTTCAGACAAAATGCATTTTTTTTAAAACAAAGATTGTTTAAGTATTTCGTCTTTTTTTGTTGAAGACCATTTTAAAAAGCCTAAAAATGATCTATGTTCTACGGGTAAACGAAATTGCCTCAGTGTCAGGTGACGGTTGGTCTGTCCGTGTTCTTTTATACTCGTGAGCAACGCTGTCAAAAGTTCGAGGTGCGTTAAACCGAGTCATAGCATCCGCATTGTCGCATGCCGACCCGTGCCTTGCGCCATCCAATCTGAATTACAATGTACGGAATTTACCGACTCCAGCCGGTCCCTCCTCGGTGCCTCCGTGTCCGAGCGGAATAAGAAGCAGCTATACTGTTACTCTATTGTTCAGGAACATACCAAACAATGTATTTTTGCCCAATATGGAGGCGCGATTATGTCAACGAGTGTGGTTTGTTTTTAAATAATGATCCACGTCGCGCGCATCAGGCATTGGCATCGCGGAGGGAAGCGGTGTGCTTTCAAGCATTTTAAGTTCCGTTTATGTAAAAGCAGAGCTTTTATTCCATTGTTCCTTGGCATGTTAGGTACGTTTACATATTATTCCCTTTATGTAATTGCTGAACCTCTTTGGTTATTCGACACTGAGGCGTTGAAATGTATTTTTCATCACACTTGCTCGTTAATGGTGTTATTCCATGCCTGTATACCTACTAGATGACAATGGCCTAAAATTGTTCTTAAGGGAGTTATGGATTTTCGTACAGTTTTTTTACCCAAGGGAGTTCTAGCCACTCAGATGCTCGCGTGAAAAAAAAACCGGCCATGAATTGCTCTCGCCTTGCGTTGCAAACAGCGACGCAGTGTCGAATTTATTTAAAAATCGATTTTTTTTAATATTTCTCAAATATGTGTTACATAAATTATTACACAATAAAGCCAAAGAAACAGAGAATATGTTTCTATTAGTAGTTTGGTGGGTTATTGTATTGAAATAATTATTAAAAAATGCACAAAAAGCAAAACAATGCTTAGGTACCTACGAAAATTTGGGGCACTTTTTTCGAGTCGATTTCAAACACTACAAACCACTTATAACACTTGAACTTATAAAAACAAACACTACAATCCTTGCAAATAACAACCGTATGCGTATCATTGTATTTAATAAACACGATATAATTTATTTCATCACAAATCTAAACAGCTGATCCGTGCCCGTTACGACTCGAACTTTACTTGTCTCATCGGAATATTTTTATCCTACGAATTTTGCTCCATAGACCTTCGGTTTTATTTTTTTTAATGTTGCCAGTTTATCGCTCTGTATGAATGATACTTTTAAGGTCTCAATACACGTTGACCAACAAAGGAGAACACAAAAACTGTGAGACCGTTGTCTGGCAACCACAGTTGCCAGAAGCATTTTGCTAAAATATATTTGGCAACCATAGTTGCTCAAAGCACGTGAGTGGCTAACTAGTTTCAAAATTTCCAAAAAATGAACTAAAACAATTACTTTGCTCACCCGCGACCTTACATTTGTAAGGTCGCGGGTGAGCAAAGTAATTGTTTTAGTTCATTAATATGGACCTCCGCAAAGTAACGCCTGATTCAATAAATTATTTGCAAAAAAGTCATTTCAGACTAAGGAGGTTTCAAGTCAGCCAACGTTTTATTTATTATCTTTAAAACTTAGCTATAACCCAAATTTTACAACACAAAACTTATCTACGCTTCATGAAAATTCGTTATTTTTATATTTTAAATTATATCAAATAGTTTCGCAATAATTTTAGTAATATTTTTTTAACATGTTGGTAGAATCTGGCCGTATGACCTTTCGAATTCTAAACTAAACACTAAACACAGTTTACATTATCTATGGTAGATGACTCGAAAAAGTGACAATCTGTATTGGCGGGTAGCCATTATTTTACTCAATTTATAAGTGTTTAGAGACAAAATAATTTTATTTTTGGATTTTTTTTCTCGCAATGTGATGAAAATCATTGTGTGTATCACGGGCAGTAAGGGGATTACAAACTCGAGTCAATAAAAGCCCTCTGCCTTCGGCGTCGGGCTTCTAATACACTCTCGTTAGTAATCCCCTACTTACGGCCCTAGATGCACAATGTACTATTTCCGCGGGTTAACATGTTGTGACAGTCCAATATTATCAACGGGAACGGCACGAAGCATCTGTTAGTAAACATTCTGTTGCAACAAAATCTAATTTATAAGTTTCCCGACGCGTCAGAGTTCGCGGCTGATATATTAGAGATTAAAAATAAAACGGAGTCATTTGTGAGGTTTATGATGCACGCGTACGTTAAACAGGCGTTTGTTCGCGTTTAAGACCACGTAATGGTGTAGTAATGTAATTATTTCCGCATCAGCCGGGGCTGGCGGGCTGACAGTATTTAGTGCGTCGGCGGGAGCAGCTGGATATTGCATCAGCGGAAAGGTTGCGGTACTTGAGGTTACATCAAACGCCTTGCGCCACGGTTACCCAACAGCGCCAGAGACAGCTCCTCGATCCCGCAAACGACCAGCAGAAGCTGCGTGCTATTACGCACTTTCTAGCTCCGTCTCAATAGCTTTAAATCAGATCGCAGTAGAGCTCTGGTTCGGACATTTAATAACTGATTCCAAAAAGGCGGTAGTTGGCGAGAGAAAGGAACTAAGCTGTTTATCACTATTACATATACTCGCTCGGTTGTTGTACTTCGGTCTGTCGCACTATCGTAATGCTAGGTTTACACGAGCTTAGTAGCTAATGCTTAGTACTTGTTACTTACACTTGTCAGATGCGTGTATTGTATAATGCTAAGCACTTGTACAATATGTTTACACACGTCACGTCTGACAAGTGTAAGTGACAAGTATAAGCATTAGCTACTAAGCCCGTGTGTAAGGCACTTAACGCGCATAACAATTCGTCGGTTGTCAATAAATATTAAGGTAGGTAACTCTTAAAGTGACTGAGTTCTTTAAAAAACTTAAGTACCCTATGAAGTGATAGCGTAGTGGTTTGAGGCAGAGAGTCGTGGGTTCGAGTCCTGGCACGCATCTCTGAATTTATCAAAATTATTTATGAAATATCATGAACTTTACGGTGAAAGCAAAGAGCGTAAGGAAAACACAAACCTCGTGAAGAAATTAAGTGGTGTGTATGAAGTTCCCAATCTGATCCCAATGCTGAGAGGAGGCCCGTGCCTTGTAGGCTGAGACGCCGATTATGATGATGAAGTACCTATATGTATGTAATCTGCAGTCTCCACGTATTAACACTTACCGATACTAAAGAGTTGGCTCGCAGAAGAATGTAGTCAACTTCCGGTAGCTTCGTGGAAATGTCCATATTCGCGGTAAGCGCGCGCGCACGTGGTCTGGAGTCCGGGAGTCGCTGACCGCGGCGCGGGCGCCTTGCATAAGGAGAGCGTCGGCTTTGTATTTCACATAAGGCCACGCCAAGAGAATAGAATACTTGTCTTGTAGACGCGAAATAAAAGTTACTGGTTTTTAGGTTCTTTATTATGTACCTATACCTTACCTACTAACTGTCGATCGCGACTACGTCTGCGAAGAATTTGTTTATACCTATATCCATCAGGAACTATGCAATTTTCCTGGACAAAAAGTATCCTGTATGTTAATCCAGGTTATTAACTATCTGTGTAGCAAACCCCTATTTTTTATTTATATTTATTACTAGCTTTTGCCCGCGACTCCGTCCGCGTGGAATTAGTAATTTGGGCAGCTTATTTTTTTATCCAATTTGCTTTTTCATCAATTATGGCTCTCCTTAGATCCTTCCGGAAGAAGTGAAACTTCATATAAACCAACGCTCCCAATCCGCCCCAACCTGCTCTCAACCCGCCCCCAACCCGCTCCCAACCCGCTCTCAACTCACCCCCCACCCGCCCCCAACCCGCTCCCAACCCGCTCCCAACCCACCCCCAACCCGCTCCTAACCCGCCCCCAACCCACTCCCAACCCGCCCCCAACTCGCTCTCAACCCGCCCCCAACCCGCTCCTAACCCGCCCCCAACCCGCTCCCAACTCGCCTCCAACCCGCTCCCAACCCGCTCCTAACCCGCCCCAACCCACTCCCAACCCGCCCCCAACCCGCCCCCAACCCGCTACCAACCCGCCCCAAACCCGCTCCCTACTCGCCCACCCACCCGCTCCCAACCCGCCCCCAACCCGCTCTCAAGCCGCCCCCAACCCGCTCTCAACCCACCCCCCCAACCGCTCCCAACCCGCCCTATCTAACTGGGCTATCTAACACTGAAAGAATTTTCCAAATCGGAGCAGTATTTCCCGAGATATAGACGTTTTATTTCCAAAACCCCCGATTTGGAAACATTCTTCCGCTCCGCTCCGCTCCTATTGGTGTTAGCCTGATGATATATGGCCTATAGCCTTCCTCGATAAATGTGCTATCTAACACTGAAAGAATTTTTCAAATCGGAGCAGTAGTTCCTGAGATTAGCGCGTTCAAACAAAAAACCTGTTCGATAAATTTTTAAAATAGACGTATCTTTCTTATTTGTGAACTGATTCAAATGAAACAAACACTAAATGTTAATCCAAGAAAATACCAACATATCAGTGAAAACCGCATCCTTCTACGTTAAGCCGTTTCTGAGATTAGCGCGCACAAACGCACAGACAAACAGACACACAGACAAACAGACAAACAGACAATAATTCTAAAAATCATTGTTTTGGGTTCTATTGCGCTAATAAATAGCCCTAGTGACCATTTTTCTCAAATATCTTCAATGTACAGACACCGACTTGTTACAGATTTATTATATGTATAGATATTAATAAAAAATTGAACTTAATATTTTTTTTTATGTTAGAAAGGCCAGACAAACGAACTAGTGGGTCACCTGATGTTAAATGATCACCACTGTCCATAGACACCCGCAGCGCTTTACGCGATGCCAGTGCGTTGTCGGCCCTAAAGGAAAGGGAACAGGGGAAGAGGGTGAGGGAGGGGAAGAGGGAAGGGGTGAGGTATTGGGCCCCCGGCACTCTCACTGACCGTACGAAACGCAAGCAGGATTACTGCTGCTTCACGCCGGTGTTCTGTGAGAGGGTGGTACCGCCCCGGACGAGCCGGCCCATTCGTGATGCAGCGGCTAGCTACAACATGGCTCTACCACTACTTAATAAAATCCAGTTCATTTATTGCCTCTAAGGCGGAACAAAGTTCGCCGGGGCTAGTATTTATCTATAATTTAGTAATTCTAGTCTTTATTTTTGTTGTGACCGAATGTGATAGTGACATAGATTGTAGTAAGTGTGACTTGAAGTAAAAGCTTCAAAGAATGCTCGCTAACTACAAAATCATATCATTTCAAAATTATGCAGGGTTATTTGTAATTCACTGACACCCACTCGGCCACTCTCATCCAGCTGTTGCCAGCCGCCCTGCGAAAACCATCGCTCCACCGAGTCTGAGGACGTCCCACGCTACGTTTGCCGATCCGTGGTCTCCACTCAAGAACTCGTCTACCCCAACGGTTATCGGTTCTTCGGGTTATATGGCCGGCCCATTGCCACTTCAGCGTGCGTGCGTGTTCGTGCGTGCTGCACTATAAAGTATAAACTTGAGCTTACAGTTTTAACACCAAAACGTTTACACGGTAGATTAGATACAATACCACACAATAATAATAATCACTACATAATGTTGAATATAGACTAAGTCAAAGGCATCAAAAAATAGCTGAATCCAAGGGAAAACCGTGGAGCTTCGCTTCTGCACATACATATTCTTTAGTTTCGGGATCCCCGCATAACCAGGATGGCGCGAAACAATTATTCATGTTGACACTCCTCGAGTACCTGTTAACGATTGTATTTTTTTGTCATTCTCATATTCATGAGCGGCCTTTAACAGTTCCACGAAAGAATAGCGTATTAGGTTCGTGAGTGTTATTAAACTCATTCGGGAAGGCAACTGCCCAGTGCCCACTTTCTTATGTACTTAATGTAATACAAGTACTTCGTACTAAAACGCACTGAAAATTACTAAACTAAGTATTTAATCGAAAATATTTAATAAACTACCGAGAGAGATAAAAGATCTTCTCAATAAAAATAAGGGTGAATTGTATAAATGGCTGTGCAAATTATGCTTATATACTTAATATTAGTTAAGATATTCACGTTCAAAACCAATAGCAATTAAAATATTATTGTTAATTAATTACCTAAGTTCTAGTTTTAAAAATATTCTTTAACTAGCTTTTGCCCGCGACTCCATCCGCGTGGAATTAGTAATTTGGGCAGCTTATTTTTTTATTCAATTTGCTTTTTCATCAATTATGGCTCTCCTTAGATCCTTCCGGAAGAAGTGAAACTTCATAATAAACCAACCCGCTCCCAATCCGCCCCAACCCGCTCCTAACCCGCCCCCAAACCGCCCCCAACCCGCCCCCAACTCGCTCTCAACCCGCCCCCCCCTCCCAACCCGCCCCCAACCCACTCTCAACCCGCCCCCAACCCGCTCCCAACCCGCCCCCAACCCGCTCCTAACCCGCCCCCAACCCACTCTCAAACCGCCCCCAACCCGCTCCCAACTCACTCCCCCACCCGCTCCCAACCCGCCCTATCTAACTGGGCTATCTAACACTGAAAGAATTTTTCAAATCGGAGCAGTAGATCCCGAGATATAGAAGTTTTACTTCAAAAACCCCCGCTTTGGAAACATTCTTCCGCTCCGCTCTGCTCCTATTGGAGTTAGCGTGACGATATATAGCCTATAGCCTTCCTCGATAAATGTGCTATCTAACACTGAAAGAATTTTTCAAATCGGAGCAGTAGTTCCTGAGATTAGCGCGTTCAAACAAACAAACAAACAAACAAACAAACTCTTCAGCTTTATATATTAGTATAGATATAGATTGCACGGACAAGTACCAGCAAATTGTATGCTTTACTCAAGCAGAAAATATTTGACCCTTATTATTAATTTTACACTTCTTTACCATCTCGCCAAACCCATTTTCAGCAATAAAAAAGTATTTTAATTGTACTTTATATTACTAACAGGAAAATAGGAAAAATAAAAACAAAATTCTGAAAGCAAAATTTCCGAGTTTGATACTAAAGTTGGTTAGTACTGCCACTAAACTGTTACATTGTGGTAGAGTTCAAAATATGAAATGTTAGTTTTAAAGGAAAAATATTGCTACATACAAAAACCGGCCAAGTGCGAGTCGGACTCGCGCACGAAGGGTTCCGTACCATTATCTATAAAAAATTGCGGTTTACGATTTATGACGTATTAAAAAAAACTACTTACTAGATCTCGTTCAAACCAATTTTCGGTGGAAGTTTACATGGTGATGTACATCATATATTTTTTTAGTTTTATCATTCTCTTATTTTAGAAGTTACAGGGCGACACACATTTTACCACTTTGGAAGTGTCTCTTGCGCAAAATATTCAGTTTAGAAAAAAATGATATTAGAAACCTCAATATCATTTTTCAAGACCTATCCATAGATATCCCACAAGTATGGGTTTGATGGAAAAAAAAATTTTGAAATAAAAAGTATGGGGAACCCCCAAAATTTATGGTTTTTTTTTCTATTTTTGTGTGAAAATCTTAATGCAGTTCACAGAATACATCTACTTACCAAGTTTCAACAGCATAGTTCTTATAGTTTTAGAAAAAAGTGGCTGTTACATACGGACGGATTGACAGACAGACAGACAGACATGACGAATCCATAAGGGTTCCGTTTTTTGCCATTTGGCTATGGAACCCTAAAAATCAATATCATCGTCCTTCTCGTCAGTGAAAGATGTTACTGTTGGATATAGGACTCGCCCAATGAACGTGACAATGATCATTCCTGCGCCACCCGCATCCATGGAGTTCCGCGCCCGAGCTGATGCAGCTTCTGAAGCTCCATGGTTGTGGTCCCATTCAGTGGCGAGATCCTAGTTCCGTGGTGGGTTCTTAGCGCTAAGGCCTATATAAAGAATCAAAGAGGTTAGTTGACGGCACAGGAGACCAAAGAGCTGGCAGCTATACAAGGTGCCAGATACGAGTAACGCTGCCTAAAAGTTCATTACTCCTCAAGTATCATGTTATCTCAAGTTTAAAACCTGTCAAGAGCATGTCGGGCCATGCGCAGGGTAGGGTTCCGTAGTTCCCGACCGTCACAATAGGCGGACTTAAAATACGTCTGTTTTAGTTAGATAGGTAGGTTAGGTACATAGGTACAGATGGATTATCTCACGAAAGCGGGTAAGCCATACTTGTATGTGAAGATACACAAGCACATTGTCTCTGTGTGCGTAAGCTCGGGAGCGGGAGCGCTCAGTGCTCAGTGTCGGTCGCATCGCATCGCCAGTCGAATCAGTCATGCTAGTTGGTTCGCGTCAAAATTTTTGATTGAGTACCGTCAAGTCAACATGCAAAATACGAAACGGAACGCAAATTAATTTAAACCGATTAAATGTTAAGTACCCCACAATACAAATTTCCCACACACAATAACATTAAGTGCCCACGAACGAACGTACATCAACTTAAAGACAAAGACCGAGGACCACCTACTAACGTGCGAGAGAGAGATTTACTAGTCTTAACACAAAGCATATCCATCCCGACCCCATTAACTCAGGAAAAATCTTAACAGCGCGATGTAGAATTCAACGTCGGTGGTACAGCGCCATCTATCGGCGAATTGGGTAACTAATCTACTTATGACCTAGTATGTATGTTGATGGTTTTTCAGACGTAATTCTTTATTATATGAACCGATTTCAATTTTTTTTATTTGAAAGGAGGTTCTGTTAGCGTGATCTTATAAGTACTTAAAGAAAAAAAATGTTTGCAGTGGCGGTTAAATTACAATCTTAGTTTAGAAATATTTTTTTACAAAAACTTAAAAACTGCTCAACTGATTAAGTTGAAAATAATTTTCCTAGAAAGTTTTTATTAAGTTTAACTTACGTGATTTTTTTCATATTTTTTAGACGTGCGGATCAAAAGTTAGAGGGGGGGGACACATTATTTTGAATTTTCGGAGTGAATATCTCCGAAAAATTCACTTTATCAAAAAATGGTTTTAGCAACCCCTATTTATTTTCAAATACCTATCCAATGATATCCCACACTATAGGGTTAGTCGAGAAAAAAAAATCACCCCCACTTTACGTCTACGGGAGGTACCCTAAAAAAAACTTTTTAGTTTTTTTTATTTAACCACTTTGTTGGCATGACTGATATATATATTCATGCCAAATTACAGCTTTCTAGTACTAACAGTCTCTGAGTTTAGCCGCGGACAGACAGACAGACAGACAGACAGACGGACAGACATGGCGAAACTATAAGGGTTCCTAGTTGACTACGGAACCCTAAAAACGACTGTCGCTAAATGTATGAACATTATCGCTAAATCAACTTTACGCGGTTATCGTGGTACAGGGTTGAGTTCACTTGCGGTCATTGCAGAAATTGTCAACATTTTCTCACTATTAGATTACACATAAGTAAAACTTCTATAACTCCATTTATATGATATATATACGTATATATGTCTACAGTAATATACCAAACGTAACTCTCTCTCTTTCTATCTTCACCCCCCTCCCCCTCAAAACCCCGCCCCCGAAAATCCCACCATATGCGAGCAGGGCGGGGGTGCGAGGGGCGGCCGTATTACATCAACAATAATTCAGCTCGACGAATTAACAAAAATGTTAAATTAAGTTAAGTAGGTACGAAAATGGTTGCCAAAGGTTCTTTACCTTTTCGTAGCAATGAACTTTTAGGCAGCGTTATCTGGCACCTAGTATAGCTCGGACAAAGAATTAGGTAGCTAATCTATCGAATCAATTGTTACTTTGCGGAGGTCCATTATGAATGTCGTGGCTGAGCAAAGTAATTGTTTCAGTTCTTTAACGAATTAGCTGTTATTATTAAGGGGAACGCTGCCAGTATCTTCGGAACCTTGCCTAAAAATTATTATTATTATCATTTTTCTTACCGTTTTAGTTTAGGGTAGTTTTATATACTATAAGTAGTTACTTTAAGATGAATTTATATGATACGTAACCACGTTGGACTGATGACCTTAGGAGGACACCTGGCAGCGGTTGGATGAGGAAATTCCAGGATCGCATGTTCTAGCGCAATATGATGGAAGCAACGTCCAGGAGTGGAGTAACAATGGCTGTAGATAGAATTTATATTTTTGTGTGTGTTACATTGTGCGTACTTAATGATGTCAGCACCTCGGTCATCCCCTTATCGGCTTTCATTATTTGGCAACAGTTTCTTACCAACATGATGCAACTTAAAAATCAAAACAATTAAGAAAGCTACAAACCAACGGCACCACGTGTAAGTATCAACAAGTCGTTACCAGCTAAATTACAAGGAGTCAAATTAACGACGTCTAAGCAAATTATCATCCCAGAGGAAATTGCAACCCGCGCCGTGACCTACTTCTCGGATTGCCTATTAATGCCTACACAAAACGGTCGCTGACAGGGCCACTAGACGTAACCAAGCCTGTCGCGATTTGGCTTGCCACAAATAAAGTTCTGAAAAAGGCTCTCGTCTACTCAAAAGTCCAGATATTTTCATACGTGCGCGCACGAAGCCCCCAGTTCCATTCGAAACAATTCTGCATTTCTCTGTTACTGTCCAGAGTCCTAAATAAAATCGGAATGAAGACCTAAAAATCTCGTCACGACAAATTTCAATATCTGGTAACCCTAAGTCGCGATTACTCAAAACGACAAATCGTATTCTGTATGCGGTAGCGGCGGCGCTTCCTGCTGGCCGCGTTCCCGCAACCGCTATGGTAAGTAATTTAATTGTATAATACGAGTACCTACAGATTATGTACGTTAGAACTTACCACTTCACTTTTATGCGGATTTACTTTAACGCAATAAGAATAAATTTGTAATCCGGGTACCCTGAATCTTAGGTACTATTAAGTATTTCTTGACACTCTTAGTCGCTATCCCCTTGGCAAAGGTAAAGAACTACTTTTCGAACATCCAAAGTCAAAGGGGAGCAGTCTGATGGGTACACAGCAATGAAGAATATAATCCACATCGCAACGAGGCGTATCTTTGAAGGCTTTGATAGTTGACATCTCGTCAAGAAGGTTTACCAATGGAGTTCCCATTATCCCAATTATTTCCGTTCTCAATCAATTTAATAGAATTGAGGATTGGCAGACACGTAGAGTATGTGGTAGGCATATACCGCAATTCTCTTGGGGATCTTGTGGTAAAACAATGGGGTAATCCCACATCCACTTTGGGTTTTCGTTGATATCGTTTCCTACCTGCGTTTTTCCTTGAATGATAGGTATGTTAGGTCGAGGGGAAAATCTTACGACAAAATCGATGGTTAGATAAAGTGAAGTCAGGTTTAATAAATCCCACTTAGTGTAGGTACGGAAATATGCTGAAATTGATGTTGCTTTCAGATAGATAAAATGTAGGTCCATATGAAATTTTAGCTCGGCATCATCGTAGTGTAAGTTGTCATTATGTCAATTAGGTAACTTAATGGATGCCCAGCTCATTAGTTTAACTGATACCATCACTAATGGACAATTCAATTGTAATCCAGGACTACTCTGGCATCATTAATAGGTACGTTAGTGCAAATAGCCTCTGGTCCTTTGATGTCTTATCTAAGCTTTGAACTGGGTTTCCCCATTTGACGCGAAGCCCTACGGGGTCGATGACACAGCCTTCTCGGTGTGCCAAATGTGAATAATAACTATGTAAGGAACCACATGCGACACGCACTGCCCAAGCATTTATATTGTATCCTCGTTTAACGATTGAATTCAAAT
Source organism: Archips crataeganus (assembly GCA_947859365.1). NCBI lineage: Eukaryota > Metazoa > Arthropoda > Insecta > Lepidoptera > Tortricidae > Archips > Archips crataeganus. Next base: position 9,593,669 of record OX402050.1, read on the forward strand.
GCGCTGCTGGTAATCGTAAAAGTATTTTTACATTTCTTCGTAGTGTTAACGAAACTTTTGACATATGTATTACTTATTACAACGTGTATGTATAATTAAAAACATAAATAAATACATAAGTAGGTACTTACCTACTCCCTATTCACACACTACGAAAGTATGTACCTACATTATAATATTACAAATGCAAAAGTAACTCTATCTGCCTGTCTGTCTGTCTGTTACCTATTCACTCTTAGATGAAATTTGGAATGGAAATGAGACCATGGGAAGGACATAAGGTAGTTTTTATCTCGGAAAATTGCATAAGTACCTACTTAGTTCCCGCGAGATAGCGAAAAATGAATTTTTTATGCGGATAGAGTCGCGGGTAACAGCTAGTATATTTATACTTTCGCGATGTCCTTTCCGTTGCCCAAATAAATCAATCATTTGTGATTAAATCATATACCTATCTATACTTACTTACCTAAATCCATTTGCGGTTTAATAAGTATTCAAAGTTGATTTGTATGGGTATCCCAGTTTGTCATATAAGGATCGAATGTAAAAAACAGTGTTTAAAAACAATACAAACAGTTCAATATACTATTGAAAAGGAATGTGGATGACTAACGCTGTATCCGTTCGCAAAGTGCTTCTAATAGTAGAAAAAATAATACATGCCTAATAAAATAAATTTGCATTGCACTAAGCTGTGGTCACATAAGGCTCATGGCATACACATGGCGTCATGAAACCATGACGATCCACAATATGTCTTAATAGCAAGCAGTAGAACTTAATTTTGTCTGTTACACAAGGATAACAAATCCAAGAATGTCAGCTTCAGCATTATAATCTGAGTTCTACGAATAACATGCAATACGTACCAAGGTATACAAATTGTACAAAGTGTTTAAATGCACAGAAAAAAACCCAGAAAAAAGACTAGAGCTGGGAATCGAACCCAGGTCCTTGGCATTCCGTGCCACGTGCTAAACTCCTACACCACCACTGGTCAGGAGTTTAGACACAAATTTTTCCTATGCATCATACCTACATTTCAGCCTGCTATAATCACTTCTGCAGTAATACAGCGCCATCTATATTCAGTTCCCATCGAGAAACGTCAAAACTCCTTCGGAACTAACCGGCTAATACGGCTTCTGTGATATGTGACATTTCTGTAGGTGTACTTACATAATATTGACTAATCTTGTAAATCTTTTTCATGATTCTTAATTTTGGTTGAAACAAGATTCCATAAATTGATCGATGTTCGAAGGGTACCTAGTTACCGCGTCAAACGCGTCAACCCATTTTGGATCAACAGGAGCTATGATTATATTATATTTAGTCACACTAACCCCCTAAACTAATGTTAAAGCACTGCTACTGCGCAGCAAGAGGGTAATTTTCAAAATAAGTAAGTATAATAAAAACTGATGACTCTCGTCTAGGCCTCTTAAAAAAAGTCGGGTCTCAGGAAGATACACCGTACGCTGATAAAAATACCCTGATGTTGAGGTTCGTCTTTTAATAGACAAAAACCGTGTAAATTAAGAAGGATGCAATTACTCTGAAACAAACATAAAACCCAACAGGAGTCCGCAAGTACACGTAACAATTGTACCTACCACGTACTCAGTTATATCCAGGGAATACAAATTACAAAATTTGGCGGTCAAGTAAGAAACCAAGTGCTAGGCGTTGAAGTAAACTTACGAAGCAAGATCCGGAGTGAATGTATAAGAACTATAAGATACCAGTATTAATACCGCTGCGTGATATCACGTACGTACCTCATGTAAAATTCGTAATAAATAATGGCATCAATTGATACTCAGAACTTTGAATATTATTGTAATTGCTTCCGGTCACGTATTTCGTTGGAAAATGGACACATGTACCTATTTGTTGCCGTTTTATGTATGTTTGTAACTGTAAAATCAGTAACGGTAGGTATAAATCTGGATATGTAATAAGCTAACTAACGTAGAATAGGAAGTAAGATTTATTAATATTTTGTCAGTTTCATTGTATCAATATTTATTTGTTAAGATTGCAGTACGCGCGCCATCTTTAGTTCCCTGATGGAAAATAAGTTACTGCCTATTTAACACTAGATGGCGTTATGTGCTTGTATAGAGTTGTTTCGGACCATGTCCATGTCCATTCATTCCCGAATACCTCGATCGAAACGGGGGTTATGTTTTGTTTTTCACAAATGTATGGTTCTGAGTTCCTTGCTACAGTGTAAACACCTTGGAAAATTCTGTCAGTTATGTAAAATTGATTTTGTGTGCACATTAAACATCCTGTATTCAACGCAAATCAAATTCAAATTTATTTCAAATTTATTTTTTGCCTTCGTAAAATGGGATCCATGCAAGACTTCAGCGTAATAGGTCTAGCAGTTTGGAATGGGTGTTGATGAGTCGGTATCTGCTCTAGTAAACTTTTGAACGCTTGACTTTACAGGACACCAGAAAGGAGAAGTAAGAGTAGGTAGACACGCAATGAAAAATAAAGGGAACCAAAATCTAAAATTAACCTAAATAAATAGTGCATTCAAAATACATATACTTACATAATTTATAATTAATACATTTAAGTAAACTTTTACACACACGAAACAGAAAACACACAATATAGTTTTAAGAGGAATTATCAAGCCATATAGTCTATGCCTTTAAGCGATTTCGTAAGCTGGCAACCGACTGCCCTATCACTGGAGGCATTACATTTACCGTCGATAGAATACATGGCATATAAGGGTTCTTAAGTTGGAAGCTTAGAGATACGCAGAAAAGTAGGGAAGCAAACGATGTAATAGACCTACGCCTTGATAAAATGACCGGGAAGAACCGGACGCAAAAGGCAGGAAACCGAAAGAAATGGCGTGCATTAGGACCTAGGTACGGTCGGCCAATAAAGTGGTCTACCATTTTTGACGAATTTCTGTGAGATTTAAATATCGCTAAGGTTGACATTTCTAACTGAGTGAAATCATTAGTCACTGTTACCATAATTATTGCAAGGGAAAATCGACCTCGTGTCAAATGAACTTCAATCGTAGGGTGGTAGGTAGACCATATTTTTGGCCGACTGTACCTGTATAACACAATAGATGCAAATATAAATATTTTCCAGTGCCTTTAGGTTCTTTGTAAACGTAACGAACTTATGGAAACGAGCACGAGTAGGTACATACTTACTAAAAGAAGTGTGACCACATTTTTTTAAATAATGTACTATTATTATAATAACATTCCCACGGTAAAAACTAAACGCGTAGACCAAAATAGTTAATTCTTATTCGAGTCAGGTGCCACATAATGACATACCTATCGGCCTCTTGCTATGCGCGCGGCGTCACCGGTGGCCTTTTAGGTTCCTAATTTAGGCGTCCTATAATAGCTGCGAATAGTCTAGGAAGAGATTGACATGGGAAAAAGTATTTGTTGTTTTACAATGTACAATTGGGTTTTCGTAATTAAATACAGCATTTTTAATTAAATTACATAACATAGATTAATATTTAAATCCGAATCAATTATTTTCGATTAGAAACAGCAACGGACGTTGTTAAATACAGCACAATTATCTAATTTTTTGCGTACTTATTCATTTTTAACTCTTGGTAGAAATTTAGTATAACAATCCGTGGAAAACATTCAGTGTTAAGTTTTATTTTGTTTTAAATTGTAAGTATTTTAGTTTTGAGTACTTATGACTCGTGGAGAACCAATTTAATTGATAATGTATTTTTGTGAGATTGTTGTATTTATTTCCGTCGTTTTTTTTATGTAACCGTTTTACAGTTTCAGTACAGATGTCTATAATTTGACATAAGTATGTAAGTACCTAAGTTATGATGTACTTAATGCATACTGAATGACAAATACCTCCAAACTAAGGTACCTAAGTACAGTCGTGGAATGAAAAGGTTCGTCACTTTTCGACTCTTAAGTCAACGAGTTAAGATCGAAAAGTGACGAACCTTTTCATTCGCTACTATACTTAATTTAATAATAAGTTTTTGTTAAAAATTACATTTTAAGAGCAAGCTTTTTAGCTGACTGTGCTTTTTGTTGACTGAAAATACATTGTCATCCAACTTACATAAGTACACCAAATTTCAAGTAAATCCGATCACTGGAAGTGGGTCAAATTCGACTTCCAAGATTTGACCCGTACATACATAATGTAGATTGCAAGTTAGTAGAAAGCTTTTAAAATATGGACGGGTGTTCTCTTGAACTCCACAAAATACCACAAGGTAATTGGATAAGGAGAACCGTCCACCTGTTATATTACTCTTGTCCAATCACGAAAGGGTTTGGAAACGCTTTACTGCGGGCTCGAGTGGCTGCAGGCTGCGGGCGCATTGTCCTTCACTCCGCTTCAATGCACCCCAATAAGGGACAGACTTGACTTTTTGTTGTTGTTTATTGAGTTGAGACAGCCTTTCACTTCATAACAGATCTATAACTACACTAATACAACAAAGAAGACAACTTTGTTTACAATTAACACTTACCACACCTGACTGTTAACGACGATATTGCTAAAACTAGCTCGATTTTCGACTGCAGCGCAGTCAGGAGCCCTTTTAGCCGGTAGCGTTAATTTAGTGTGGTATTATTTATGAGTGAAGTTTAAAACATTGTATTGAAATTACTATTTGTACCTACAGGGAATTCCCGAATTGATTCTTAAAAATTATTTCTAGTAGTAAGCTGCATTGTTTCGTTTTTAGCGTATAGATCGAGTCATTCATGATGACGCGTGGCGTGGCTCTTATTCCAATGTAATTAATGTCTAATTTTAACAAATTAATGCGTCTTCGTATAGGCCAGTAGCTATACCTAGGTACTTTTATCACCGGGGAACTGTCTTATTCGCGCGAGATGCAGACGAAGTTCCGGGTGACAGCTAGTTTAATAACTTTATTTAGACGGTACGAGAAATATCGTACTAAGTATCGTTACATTGCAGGGCTGTAGAGTTGGGTCCTTACGCGTTTTTGTGGTGCAGTTGGTAGAGATGTGCAAATGAAAACTTTTTCGTTTTAAGAATAAATGATAAGTATTCAAGATAAGTATCATCATAATCATTGCGCCCTGTTATCCGATCTCAGTAAACTTAATTATTGCCTTTGGGTCGATCCAACGCTGCGACCTCCAGCTCTTGCCAGCTTAAGCACACGGATTGGATTTCCTTTTCAACAGAGCTCTGCAACTAGTTATAGAGACTAGAAAACAGATGGCGTTGGCAATTACACTAATGCTGCGTTAACGCTTCATTTGCTGCCAGCTGTCAGACTCGAGAATTCATCAAGTGCCGCGAACGCACATCTATGGAAATGCGTTCAAATGACTGTAAAATTATGACAGGGACACGAGCGAAAGACGCGAAGATATGTAGAAGCAGCGGTACCTCTACCATGAGTTTACACTAGTTCACAGTGACCGTACTCGCTAGCGACGGCGTAAATGATTTGTATGGAGAATTGTACTTCTGTAAGTAACCGCTAGAGGTGCTGTACAATTCTCCATACAAATAATTTACGCCATCGCTAGCGAGTACGGTCACGTAAACTAGTGTAAACTCATGGTAGAGGTACTGTATGCTTAGTATAAGTTTTACTTCATCAAAATACTTCTCGATCGCGTTTACGTAAAAAAATCAATTACTAGGAAAACATGGACAGCGCCTCCGCGGCCGCGCGTCCATGTTTCCATAGAATTGAAATTTTTACGTAAACGCGATCGAGAAGTATTTTGGTGAAGTAAAACTTATACTAAGCGTACTTCATCCAACAGTAGATACGTTAAAAAGGTGTGACATTTCGACAGCAAAACAGACTTTGTGGAATTTTAATTACTTACCTACTTACCATCGAAACATATCAAGCTGATCAGTGTCCAAACCTGACCCTACGGTTATAGTTAAGCATTACTTCAAACTCTTTCATGTTCACCGGTATTTGCTTGGTAACAACAAACATGTCTGCGTAAACTGCGAGCTCGTTAAAATGCCTCCCAACCTTGAACAGCCGGATACACCGCCATCTCAGTTGCTGTGGTATTCCGTAAACGCGCGTTTGTAGGGTTACCTCAGGGACGATGCACAGTATTACCAAAAATATTAGCCAAGTGCGAGTCGGTCATATAAATTTACAAATTTCATAGCCTGTCAATAAGTTTGTAACTAGGTAGGTACTTCGTAAAATGTTAATGAAAAATATAGTATTTTTTGCAGTGGTTTTAAGATATTTTCCTTTCCTTGACCATTTTTGAATAAAAAAAAACCTTTCCGAAAATTTTGTATCATTTCATCGCGTAAACTTAGTTTTTTTAATTCATAGCTCGAGGAATTACAGATCGCAGTAAGCAATATTAATTTCAACTTTTAATACCTCTTCGCGATGACCAGGTTAAGGTTGCGGGAATGCGTTGGATGCGGATGGCGCAAGACTGGTCTATTTGGCGAACCTTGGTGGAGGCCTGATCAGCAATGGACACTGTCGGCTAAAATGACGATGATGAGATGACTTCTACTCTACGCGTTACTGAGAAAAAGGGCCTTGACAGACAGACGGACACCGAAGTGGCTCTATCCAGTTCTTGTTTTTATTTTAATTTGCGAAACATTAGTAAACCGGTCGTACACTAACCGCACCCCTTTCATTGAGGCCGAGCAGAGCGGAGAAGTGCAAAATCGACCAATTACATTCGTCGTCAATGGAAGCTGTGCAGACGTGGGATACCGCTTATTCTTCGCGGTCTCAGGGCCCTCGCGCCTCGAAAGTTTCTCGTCCATCCATCCATCATCTAATCAGTATCTTAGATTCTAATGTATGCTGCTCCATGATAGGGGCTCGCAAAATATATCTTGCCCACACCGAATTTAGGTCCTGCGCCGCCACTAAAGCTGTGCACCAATGACTCTAGGCATGCTCTACCTAAAACTTAAAGCTAACCACAGCTCGATTAGACGTCCATATTATTAAATTTAAGAGCTATGCTCTTGTCGGTCGAGTAACCACCACTCTGCGCGGTCTTCGACCAGCCGTTTGACTTCCTGATACAACACGACACCCACATTCTCCTTCACCTGGTTAAAATAGGTCAATCTTGGCCTTCATCTGCCTCGTCTTCCTTCTATTTTTCCTTCTATTCCAGCAGGTTTAAAAAGAAATTGTCGTGTCGTATCAAGTGTCCCATCATAAGTCCCCTCTACAATTTATGGTCACCTGTAACATTATTTTTTCCTTGACCATGGTAAGAACCTCTTATTATTAAATTTACCGTCACTTATTTTTATTATGGACTTAAAACAATGGAGGTAGCCCTACAGTTCCACAGCCGCAGTCACAGGGTGCTCCGACTTCCTAGTGAAGGCTGGTGTGAGCGAAATGTCAAGGCCGTGCGCTCACTTCCTCGCTACGATTACCGGTAATGTCGCTGTGACGCTGATCGCCTGTGGTTGCGATATTCTAAGTATTCTAACTAAAATCGACTTTTTGAGACCTTCTTCTTATAAAGCTTTAAAACAAGAAGGTCTCAAAAGTAGATTTTTTTTTTGGTTTAGGCTAAAGAATCTTGCTAATTAATTAATTAATCTTGTTAATTTATCCTACTTAATCCTAACAAAAACCAGACTTTTTCCAAACGGGAACCCTTGCCAAACGTACTTTTTCACGAAATATAATTTATGCTTTATTTTGAACCTTATTTCAAGCTCCAAACCGTTGGAAATCCGATGGATCAAGTCTTTCTGTTCTTTGTTCACAAGAGGTTGTTATGTAAGTGCCAATACCCGAATAGTGCTAATACGTATTTATTTACCTTTAAAGAAGGTTGACAATACTCGAACACCTATTTTCACTTATCTGACGAGCAAAATACGAGCTACCAGCTGTTGCCCGCGACTTTGTCTGCGAAGAATTTCTTCTTGTGGGAACTATGCAATTTTCAGAAATAAAAAGTTCCTTTTTCAATCCAGGTTGACAACTGTCTGTGTGCCTCATCAGAATCGGTAGGGTCGTTTTAGCGTAACATCCAAACATTCGAACATCCAATCATGCAAACTTTCGCGTTTATAATATTAGTAGGATTAGTAAAACAACGACTTGGGTACCATCTCAAAGATTCGTAGCATTAGGTACTGGGGTATTGCCATCGGCTTTGACATGAACAGAGGGTCTACTCCGAAATTCGAAAATCGAAGTTCGCATCGCATTGTCTTGCTCGCTCTCGTATTAAATACTATTAGCGTGAGAGGAATGGCACGATACGAAATTCGAATTTTGCACTTCGTAGTATAAGGCCTGTCCCATTCAAACCAACAACAAAGCTCATGCCAAAAAACACCGGTGTGGCCTTGACTTGACTTGACTTGATTTGACCAATGGCCTTTCAAGCAGGTCGTGGGTTCGAGCCCGGACCTTTGAGTTTTTCGGAATTTAAGTACGAAATTACATTTATTTACCATGAGCTTTACCACGAGGAAATTAATTATAGTGAGAAATCCTACACACGTCTGCGAAAAAATTCAATGTTGTGTGTAAAGTTCCCAATCCACACTGACCCCGTGTGGGAAATATCGCCCAAAAGCCCTCTTATTGTGAAGGGAAGCCTTTGTCCCGCAGTAGGACGTAAATAGGCTGGGATGATGATGATGATGGAGCCATCCTTTAAACTCTTTCAAGATCGCGATACAAACTCGTCACCGTTGTTCCTATTCCTTATTACAGAAGGCCTTTTATGAAGCTCATTGTCCCATACGGGGTGACCGCGACGGTGACACTTGTGTGAGATGGCCCGAGACCGGCAAGGGTCCGGCGCAACGCGTAACGCGGCGCCAATGGAGCGCGGTTCCCCTCAGCCTTTCTTATTATGTGCTGTGATTTCTGAACAGAGAGAACTATGGAGACGATTTACTATAAACTTTCGCGATTCTCATTCATAACTCATGTTTCTCGAGACTTCATCTGTGAGTAATGGAGACGATTGTTGCTGATTTTGAAATACTCAAAAAAGTATCCCTATTTTTTTTACATAATAACTGACCCGTGATTGACCACTATCTCACCTGATGAAAAGTGAAGATGTACCTCACTGGTTCAGTAACAGCCTATTCACTCTAGCCTTGAAGATACCTATTTCTAAACAGATTTATTAAATAGGTAGTACAATTACAAAATACAATTCTAAAAATGCTGTCAGGTAAACAAGCCGCCCCGGATCGTACCCGGGGCAAAGGTGCCAAATACACTAACTGCACTGTCACGTTGAACCGCGATGGACAACCTTTGCACCATAAACGACCCAGAGCGAGGGTCAAGACATATCTCACTAAGACGGCGCCCCACTTCTAAAAAAAAAAGCTTTGCCTCGTATTTCTAAACAAGTTTTATAAACTTCAATTTTAGTGCAAGCTTTTTTACTGACTCTACTATTTCTTGACTGTACTTGCATTGTCATCTAAACTACGTATCGGTACCAAAGTTCAAGTCAATTCGATCACCATTAGGTAATGGATCATCATCATCATTTCAGCCGAAAGACGTCCACAGCTGAAAATAGCCCTCCCCAAGGGTCACCAAACAGATCGGTCCTGAACCATCCGCAACCAGCGGGTTCCCGCAACCTTAACAAAGTAGTCGTTCCATCTTGTTGGAGGCCTACCTACACTGCTCCTTCGGTCCGTGGACGCTATTTGACATCCTTTTGGCCCCGTCAGCCACAGGCTAAATTCAGGAACGGCCCAACACGGTTTGCGAGCGGTAATTCGATCGTTTGCGAGAGGATAGGGATGAACTGCTATTCAGGAACGCCAATAGTCACTGGTTTGCGAGAGGTTTGGGCTGAGCTTGGGATGAGCCTTATTTTCCTAGATCTGTTCTACGAGCGATGTGTCCTGCCCACTGCCAGTTGAGTCTGGCGATGAGCTATGTCAGAGACTTTAGTTCTTGCGCGGATTTCATACTCTCTGATGTGATCCCGCCGATAAACTCCAAGCATAGCCCTTTCCATCGCCCTCTAAGTGTCCTTGAGCTTTCTTATGAGGCCCATCGTTAGCGAACACGTCTCAGAAACTTAATTTTTAGTGCAAGCTTTTTTACTGACTCCACTTTTAGTTGACTGTTTTTGCATTGTCATCAAACTACATATCGATACCAAAGTTCAAATCAATTTGATCACCAATAGAGGGTGAAATTCGTCTTGCAAGATTTTATCTTAACAAACATACACACACATGACATGATATACGACAGTTATGTATCTAAGCTATCGTGGTATCGATATCAGCGGTATGTCTGATTTTGCCAAAGATCAAAAGTCTGGCCCTATTGCCCCTTATCGCTAGTCTGGTTTTGTGAATGATATACAATCTGTGCAATCAGACTTTATTGCTGCTGATATCGCTAGCATGGCTGGCAGTAATAAGCATCGGCATTTTGGCTGTCTATCCATGAATCTGAGGTGTAACAATATTTATTTCAACCTTTTCCATAAACTTAGTAATTAGTTAGCCTTACGCTGGCACTTACCTCTTCCAAAGATTAGGAATCGCAGTTCAGAGGGGTAATGCAACCCACTGGCCCCAAGGCACTCGTGGTAAATGCCTGTGGTAGAAAATGTCGAGGACATTTTTACTTTGTAGCTTTAGTTACTGTTTGAATAGTAAACATATAAAAATAGTAAAAAAAAATAAACATATTGAACACATAAAAGTAGATAACTTAAAACCCACGAAATACATTTCAAACTTAAAGCTTTCTAATGTTTTTGAATGATCGTAACCTTGAAATGCAATATTATTTGTTTGCAAACGTCTAAGTACAGTGTGTTAGGTACATTATCTATGCGAATGTAACGTCATTGTAATATAATGAGCGGCAACAACTAATATGGATACACCAAGGAAGCCTGATGCTTACGGAAAACGGAAACGAATTATATGAAGCTATTGCTTGATTGTATTGTATTGTTCTCATGATGTTATTCTAATAGTGTTGGGCGGAGTTACAATGGCAGGATTTAGACCATTCGTAGTACCAGTATAGTACTTACTTAGTCGGTTATTTGCAAGTTGACAAATAATTTCCAAAAACATTCAGCCTGGTATCCGGGTAAGCACTACAAATATGTCTAGCGACTTTCTTGGGGTTGCTGATTCTCATGAATAGCTGTGGTAAACTTACCATCCATTGTTTTCCTCTCTCTATCGATCGATGAATTATGCTTCTATGCGCTGGGCAGTTGAAGTGTTCTTTCTTGCTTCGTAAATGTAAAATTTAAAAAGGCGAGTCCAGCATTGCTTGCAAGGCCAGCCAATGCACCAACAGTTCCACCGGTGCTGTACCAGATTCATTCATTCACCACATCCCCGTTTGTTGGATTTAGGTTAAAAACATTAGAACTGAACATAAGATAACAAAAACACAGTATAAATATGCCCCGACAAGTTGGGTAGCGTAACACGTTAATTTTAAGAAGCAAGAACACTGGATACATTTTGCGTCCTAAGATCCGGTCCAGTTATTTTCTTACTAATATTATAAACGCTAAAGTTTGTATGGGCGGATGTTACCTGGATTAACATATAAGATAATTTTTATCTCGGAAAATTGCATAGTTCCCGCGGGATAGCGAAAAACGAATTCATCGCATACGGAGTTGCCGGCAACAGCTAGTATAGAATATATTTTACAATGCATTTGCTCGGAAAGTGCCTCTTGACGCGAGTCAACATATCTATAGAAAGTTAGTCATCCCAGCACACTTTCGCAAGTGTGTAAAAAAATTGTATGGATTTTACTTTCCACACGCGTGCGGAAAAGTAACTTTTTAAATTGCCAATTCTCAAAAAGCTGTGTCCAAACTAGTGTTTAAAAAATAAGACTAGAGAGTTGTGTCTTCATAATTCAGCTTTGCACAAATAAGAAAATGTTTGATGCAACCAAATGAATATTTACTGATAAAATAATAAAACAGATTGTTTTAATATTAAAACACACAAATTTTAATTTCGTCAAAAGTTTTGAAATAAAAAATTTAGTACTAAAATAATTCCTTGAGTCTTTTTCGGACCGTACGACATCTGCGCTTTCAGTGCGCGCGCATGGCGTAACACGAACCAATCATGTAAACCCGTTCGCGCCTGTCAACCAATGAGCTTTCAGTGTGCGCGCATGGCGTAACTCGAACCAATCACGGTTACCTGTTCGCGCCTGTCAACCAATGAGCTTTCAGTGCGCGCGCATGCGTAATACGAACCAATCATGTGTACCCGTTCGCGCCTGTCATGAAAACCCGCCAAAGTACTGTTCATGAGTTCAGTCCGGTGAATTAAGTTTTGTTTATTTAATTAAAATGGAGAGTTCAAGTGATGAACTTACATCAAACTTAACGCCGCCTGGCGTCCTCCACGAAGCACAAATTGCCAGTGACAGCCTATTGCCGACTAAGTCAATGCTGAAATATGTTAATACCTACGAAACTTTTCTTCACTGGAAAGTGAATAAGAAAGCAACATCTTTTTCAGAAAATGTTTTTATGGCATATTTTAATGAAATGTCTTTAAAGTACAAGCCATCAACGTTGTGGTCTACATACTCAATGTTGAAAAGTACTATGAAAGCTAAAAATAACATCGACATCAGCCATTATGTAAAACTAACTGCGTTTTTGAAACGAAAAAGCGATGGATTCAAGTCCAAAAAATCTAGAGTTTTATCTGCGAGCGATGTCCGACGATTTATTAGCGAAGCACCAGATAACAAATATTTGGCGACAAAGGTAACTATTATGATATACTTAAGCTAATAAACATCTCAATATGATCGAATAATCTACGTAGGTACTAGTATCTGCCGATACGTCTGTTCTATTTAAACTAATATTTGTTTGTTGATTGTTTATTTATTGGCTCGTAGGTCTATAGTATTAAGGAACCAATTTTTTTATACAGTTCCATAGCTAAATTATCTCAGATTAATGTGGAGTTTTTTTGTTAATAGCTGATGGTTATTAAATTTAATATACCTATATACTTGGTGGTATTAACAATTACATTGACTTTTTTACAGGTTGCACTAATCTTTGGTATTACAGGAGCGTGCAGGAGACAAGAACTTGCCAACATAACTATGGACAATGTCAAGCAACAAGGGCAAATATTAATCGTAAAAATTCCAGATACTAAAACAAAAATTCCAAGAACATTCGTGATTGAAGGTGAATTTTACGCAATTGTAAAAAAATATGAAGCACTCAGATCTGCAAAATACAAAAGCAATCGCTTCTTCCAGAATTTCCAAAATGGAAAATGCATTAATCAATGCATAGGTATTAATAAATTTGGTTCTATGCCAAAACAGATTGCTGCCTACTTAGGTTTACCTGAGCCAGAGTCATATACCGGGCATAGCTTCAGGCGGACGTCTGCGACTCTGCTTGCTGACTCTGGAGCAAGCCTTACGACCCTTAAAAGGCATGGTGGGTGGAAGTCTAATACTGTAGCAGAGGGTTACATTGAAGATTCGGTAGAAAATAAAAGAAACATAAGTGCTTCAATATCAAGATCAGTAGATTTAAAAATACAAAGTGAGCCGCAGCCGTCTACTTCTAAACAGTCATATTCAACTTGTACCGAACCCCAGCCAACTTCTTCAAAACAACCAGACATGATTTACACGAATCCCCAGCCATCTACTTCTTATGAACATGTCCATACCCACCCGATACAAGCTGAACCGCAGTTGTCTAGAGAAAATCACAGTGAAAATGACAACCCCTCTGACATAACAAACACAAACTTGAGTCAAACAATACAATTAGCGGGAAAAACCATCACATTTAATCTACAAAATTGTACTAATATTAATTTTAATTTTAATAAATAAGTCTCCTTTACCTATTGAATTATAAGTATAGCTTTAAGCATCTGATTTATGTTTAATGTTTAATGTTTGCTGTTTATTAAAGTCTTTATACGTTAATTTAAATATTTTTCCCATAGACGTAAAGTGGGAGTGATTTTTTCTAATTTTGTGTACATTATTATGTAGTATGTATATCTACTAAACTGCATGCTAGTGTAGTAAAGTGTAGTAAAAAATTTAAGCAAATAAATGACACACAATAAGTGAATCACAGCCTCGTTTTTTCCTCGCTTAATGCATTGTAAAACGTTGTATGATATACGTGTCAAAAGTAGGCAATTCCCAACTCATGTCGGCTAAACCAAACTCGCTTCGCTCGTTTGTTTAGATCTCCGCCATTCGTTGGGAATAGCCTACTTTCCGCACTTGTATCATAAATAACTATTTCAGTTAACCGGACCGCAGGGTGCAAAACACATACAGAATACCAATCAAGGTTACGTATCAAAATATCTAAAATTAAAAAACCTAACGTAAAATAACCTACGTTCAAAATACCTAGAATCTAAATACCTAATGATTTTAAATACCTAAGCAACTAACACCTACCTACGAATTACCTAAGTTTAAAATACCTAATGGAGTAAATGTCTAATGTTTAAAATATCAACAGCTATGACACCTAAGTTTGATACACCAACATTTGAAATACCAAATGGTCAAAATACCTAAATGAAACGAACATCGCTTAATTTTCGGCGAGCGAGCGAACCGAGCGAGCAAGACGGTTCGGGGCGGAAGCGACTCGGAATGGTTAGGTTCAAAGGCTAATGCGGGAGCGTAGCGGAGCGAAGCTCCCGCATTAGCCTTTGGTGTTAGTTATTTTTTTATTACCACGTGAAAAATCTAATTTGTTTGATAAAATTTGGTGTATGATTTACATTTAGGTACATTTCATAATGTTAAAGACAATAATAAATACCTAATGGAAATAATCATTTTCTGTGCTGTTACAAAAAAAATACCTAACATCGAAGGCTAAGGCGGGAGCTACGCTACGCTTCGCTCCCGCCTTAGCCTTCTGAACCTAACCTATCCGAGTCGCTTCTGCCTTAAAAAGTCTTGCTCGCTCGCTGCCAGCGAGATACCGGTTAGGATATACGAAAGCTCTCGGTATTTTGAATATAAGTGAAAAAATCATTAGGTATTTAGATTTTAGGTATTTTGAACGTAGGTTATTTTACGTTAGATTTTTTAATTTTAGACATTGCAATACGTAGGCATTTTAAGCTTTCGGTATTTTGAATTTTAGTGAAAAAAATCATTAGGTATTTAGATTTTAGGTATTTTGAACATAGGTTATTTTACGTTAGGTTTTTTAATTTTAGATATTTTGATACGTAACCGCCAATCAAATCTCTTACCAATCAAAAGTTCAATACATGCCAATGGATAGTTACAAATAACTGAAATAAGAAGTAACTCCGCAGTCTCCATGCATCCTCTGTGCCGGAGGCTGCTTTCGTGGCCGCCGAAGCGGCACAGTCCAGTCCGACGCCCACACTTTCCCACCGACATCCCTCGCCCGTCACCCGAAGCCTTATTAGCGACTAATTAAGTCACGCAATGTTGATCAATCTGTTTGGAAAATGCTTGCCCATTTGTTTCTTAATCGAGTTTCCGCCGTAATTTCCTCCGGTGAGCTTGGCTTTTGATTCTTGGTCCCGTTTATTAAACTGGTTGTTGTTTTTGCCTTTTCGACTTGTAAAAACTTTTTAACTACCTCAACTCTTGTAATGTACTTGGTAAGTACGTATTTACCTATACCTTGACAAGTTCATCTGTGACACCCGGTAGAACCCCGTCGCAGGGACTCTCTGCTGTTCTTATCAAGAATATTTTGATGAGTGCGGCAAATGCTGACTGCAACAAAGTTCTACCGAGTGTCACGCATGAACTTAAGGTATAGCTATCCTTGTTTATGTAAATTATGTACTTAATTAGGTTTCTCCATGTGCGTCGATACTGCAGTGATACTAATCATGGATACCACAGTTTGTAGGTACATTCTGAAATACAAAGCCAAGATATGGTGCTGTGAATAAGGCTGTGTGATGGTTTTTTTCCTGCGCCACTTCCTCAACGTCGGATAACCCGCGCGACTAAGCTCAACATTGTAAGTAAGTACTTACCTACCTTAAGAACACCCTATGAGACCATCAAACAACATTAATCTTGCAAATGGATAAGACTACTAGGTAAGCGTCTCAATAGCCGTGTGTTTTGCGCTACCAAAATCGACGAATATATCCATGAACTAAAACCACCTGGATACCTAATGCCGATGCCGATGGGATGAGATCCGCGCAAGAACTAAAGTCACGGACATAGCTCGAAGAATCGCTAGACTTACCCCTTGTTTCACCATCCATTGATCAAATTTATTTGACGAATAAATGTGATGCCATCTCTGTTTGTTTTGTTCGAATAGACGGAGACGGCATCACATTCATCCGTCAGTTAAAATTAACCAATGGGTGGTGAAACAGCCCCTTAAGTAAATAAATAAAATAAATATTACGGGACAATCTTACACAAATCGACCTAGTCCCAAACTAAGCAAAGCTTGTACTATGGGTACTAGACGACGATAAACATACTTATATAGATAAATAAATACTTAAATACATAGAAAACATCCATAACTCAGAAACAAATATTCGTGCTCATCACACAAATAAATGCCCTTACCGGGATTCGAACCCAGGACCTCTTGCTTCGTAGGCAGGGTCACTACCAACTAGGCTAAAGCGGTCGTTAAGTATAAGCGGGGCAGTGGGCAGGGCACAACGCTCGTAGAACTGACGGCCGATTGGGCCGAAAGGTTCTCGAGTGGCGTCCGCGGACCGGAAGACGCAGTGTAGGCTCCAACAAGATGGAGCGACGACTTGGTGAAGGTAGCGGAAACGCATTGGATGCGGATGGCGCAGGACCGATTTGCTTGCCGAGCCTTGGGGGAGGCCTATGTTCAGCAATGGACGTCTTCGGCTGAAATGATGATGATGATGACCTAATGCCGTATTGTCTAACGCACAGTCGTTTGCGATCGCATTCACCATCTCTTTCCACCCTCGCCCTATACCATATGACTGAAAGAAGTGGAGAAACCGATTGAGATTCAGAGTGCGTTATACAATAAGATTGGCTACTCCGCTAGAGATGCATATGCCCGTCTTTGTAGCAAGTTCATTGGTCTTAGTTGATGGTAGCGCAGAAGATACATCAGTTGAACTGCTACGTAGCTTCACCCAAGTACCAAGTCTTTCTCTACTGTTGATAACGATACACAAATTAAACTAGGTATGTAATTACAACAGTTTTGATGGATTATTCGCTGTTTTCCTGTAATGCAACTATTACGATTCCTTTTCCGCTTTGGTTCCTATACAACTTCCTTCCTTCCTCACTTGTAACGGATGTAGTGCTACAAAAATCGTAGTAGATCCATTAAAGGTATTAGTGACGAAGGAACAACAGGAGAATTTTCATCTTGATTTGAATCTACTTAATAGTTAAAAAACCGGCCAAGAGCGTGTCGGACACGCCCAAGATAGGGTTCCGTAGCCATTACGAAAAAATCAAGTAATATTTTTCAAAGGATTTCGTATGTGTACGGAATCTTCCAAGTTTAGGTATGTTTTATACCTTAGGCTACTATTTACTCTTAAACTACAAAATAATTCCCAAGCAATTTTAGCCGTTATAATTTTCCTTGTAAATATAATATATTAACTACCATACTGAATTTTTTAAAATTTTTCCACCTAACAGTTTAGATTTTACAGGGGGGGACGGTCGATTTTAATGAAAATGTTCACTTTAAAGTTGAATATTTTACAAACAGATCACTGAATAGAAAAATTCATGTTAGCAACCCGCCAATGGTTTTCAAAGACCTATCCAACGATACCCCACACTATAGGGTTAGTCGAGAAAAAAAAAATCACCCCCACTTTACGTCTATGGGAGGTACCCCAAACAAAAATTATTTTAGTTTTTTTTATTTAATCACTTCGTCGGCGTGACTGATATATATATTCATGCCAAATTACAGCTTTCTAGTACTAACAGTCTCTGAGCTTAGCCGCGGACGGACAGATAGACAGACAGACAGACAGACAGACAGACGGACAGACATGGCGAAACTATAAGGGTTCCTAGTTGACTACGGAACCCTAAAAAGCGATTCAGTTATAAATTTCTCTGCGGCTATTCAATTGTTTTATACGTGCGATGATCTGCAATAGAAACTGTATTGCGTTACACGTTACCGCTCTTGCATCGCCGTGCATGCTACGCGGCGCAGCGAGAGCGCATTCTCAGGTATTGTAGTGATTGACAATGACATAGCATCTTCGCTTTCCAAGTTCATTGACAACGAAAGTGTGCTGCGCATGCGTGAAAACTCGCGCCAATTAGAAGACGCGGTCGTTGCCGCTGCGCAGTGTTACCAACTCTACTGTTCGAATAATAGATAAGCGGTTTTTTTCATTGGTATGCTTAGTTCATGGTTCGTTCTGAATTTTAAAAAGAACAAGCTAGACGAATTATTGAAAAACCCTGAATTAAGTACTTAGTTACAAATATGCCGAAAAGCAGCACGACGTAAAAATCATAAAAGGAGCACTTACTTGCTTATTTTGTACCACAAAACGAAGCGTGAAATATAGTAAAATATCATTCTGAATTGTTAGAGAAAGAAAATTGACGATTGATGTTAATTATTTTGACAAATATTTTAATTTTAGATAAAATCTATGAAATTTCGCTTATCGCAGATAGCAAATTTCAAGTGTTGGTCAGTTCACTGTTATCTTTTTTCTGATTTTCTGATGTTAAATTGCTAGTTTACAGTTTCTTTGGGTTGGCAACACTGCCGGCGCGCGCGCGCCGACGCGCCCGGCTGCGCCTCACTGCCAAGGCCGATGCTTTCTCCACGATCTAGCGTTGCATGCTCGGCTCTTGTATAATCATTACTTGGCTGACGTAATTGGAATTTTGTTTTGCGACCAGTTTGGGACCTGATTTGGTGGCTGTCAGCTGAATTGAGAGCAGTTGCCTATCTGGGACGTGAGCTCTTAACTTTTTGATAGGTAAGTAAATTACCTACTCGTAACGATGTACCTATATCAAAATGCTAAATGACTTTTTCGAAAGCTTACAGATTTTGATTAGACTGAACCGAGATGTTTCAGCCAGTGATCGCATAAGTTTAACTGAGCATCCTAGTAAAGGTTTTATAAAAATACTAGCTGTTGCCCGTCTGCGAAGAATAGGTGTACAAAAAATAGCCTACGACCTATTCCCAGACCTTAAATATAGAGAAAAAAGATCACAAAAATCGGTCAAGCCGTTCCGGTGGAGTTCAATAACAAACACCGTGACACGAGATTTTTATACCTATATATTAGACTAGCTGTTACCTGAGACTCCGTCTGCGAAGAATGGGGGTATAAAAAATAGCCTAGGTACGACCTATTCTCAGATCTACCGAGTATAGAGAAAAAAGTTTCATGAAAATCGGTCAAGCCGTTTCGGAGGAGTTCGATAACAAACACCGTGACACGAGATTTTTATATATTCTTAGATTTTATTGAGGTTGACAACTTTTTTCTGTATACATTTGTTCGACGTTTAAAACGACGTCATATAGGAAAACTTGCGGTAAAATCTTTACAGGGGTGTCCATTCGTACTTGCCTAATCACTTGTTGAAATATTCTAAATTAATTTAATAACACGTTATATAACAAAAATATGTTAAAACCCATCTAGCAAAGACAGTCTGCTGACACAGTTGCGTGCCTATGTACCACCAGTCGAATTGGTTCTAACGTTACGAGATTACGAAATGATAAACTTTTCTGCCAATACGGCTTAAATATTGTTTCAGAGTATAAACAAAACCGATTACATTACATAACTGTGCGTGGTTACGTCAAAAGGTCTCAATGAGTGATGGTGGCCACTGGTCGGTCTTGACCCACTCTATGGTGTCTGTAGCATTGTTTCCGTATTGTCTAAGTTGCTATAGCAAACGACCATCCGTTTTTGTTGTCATTAATGAACAAATTGTTTACGGCCTATGTTTTAGGGTTCTGTATCTCCAAAAGCAAAAAAGGAATCCTTGTAGGATCACTTTTTTGCAGCATGGAACGCGTGGAAGTTGAAATTAATATCGAATAAGTATACTGTATGCTTAGTATAAGATTTACTTCACCAAAATACTACTCGATCGCGTTTACGTAAAAAATTCAATTACTAGGGAAACATGGAGAGCGTCTCCGCGCGCGCGCTTACATGTTTCCATAGAACTGAAATTTTTAAAAAGCGTACTGTATGTTTAGTATAAGATTTACATCACCAAAATACTACTCGATCGCGTTTACGTAAAAAATTCAATTACTAGGGAAACATGGACAGCGTCTCCGCGCGCGCGCTTCCATGTTTCCATAGAATAGAAATTTTTACGTAAACGCGATCGAGAAGTATTGAAGTGAAGGAAAATTTATACTAAGCCTACGGTACGCTTAGTATAAGTTTTCCTTCACTTCAATACTTCTCGATCGCGTTTACGTAAAAATTTCAATTCTATGGAAACATGTAAGCGCGCGCGCGGAGACGCTCTCCATGTTTCCCTAGTAATTGATTTTTTTACGTAAACGCGATCGAGAAGTATTTTGGTAAAGTAAAACCTATACTAAGCGTACTGGCAGTAGGTAGGTAGGTGTCGGGTAGTATAGTGACTAGATGGCGCTAGTAGTCGCTACATACTCAGATCTGCAATTCGGAGCTGTGAAAACCATAAATTTCTAAGTTCACGCCTTCAAAGTATGCATCATTTTAGAAGTGTATATCATACAATAACCGTAGAAATCAAAAACTAATAAGGTATCTTCCACTGACATAGAATTTATGAAATTGGGCAAGAAGTATGACCTCACAACACAACATAAAAAAGAAAATCCGAAAATCGACGAAAATCGTCGAAGTATATCTAATACCTTACACAAGAATTGCTATATTATATATGTATAACTATATATGTATAATATTATAAATCAGGATCTCGGAAACTGCTCCAACGATTTCGATGAAATTTGGTTTGTGGGGGTTTTCGGGGATGAAAAATTGATCTAGCTTGGCTTGGTCTTATCTTTGGGAAAACGCTTGGTACCGCGAGTTTCAGCCCGAGCGGAGCTCCGTCGCCCAGGTACTTTTATTAATACAAATTAAAATATGAACTTATTACTTGCTTTAAAATCTGGACAGAGCCCTCAGTGCGCGAGTCTGGACGCACTTGGCCGTTTTTAACAACCGGAATAGTAGCAACGATGTTTTTCATGGTGAATTCCGACTATTTCCGACTCAAAATTAACAGCAATGCAACGGCTCGTATGAGCATCCGTGGCTATCGCAAAAACGTGGTTGTTGCCCAACCTCTCGCTCGTTTCTTTAATGTGTGAGAGAGAGGTGTAGCAAACAATATTCGGTAAAACTATGCTTGTGACGACTTTATAGACGACTAATGACGCCGCTATACGTTTGTAAACAATCCGGAATAACACGCTCAAAGGAGTGGAATGATTGCTTGTCTAATTTCGTAAGTAGTTTGAAAATGTTGATATTATTTTAATTATATGTAAGTATGTATAATACCTAAGTACAATAATAAACAGTTTTGACTTAGTTCTTAATATTGGGAACACTGCTTATTTTATTATACCTATTGTATGTATCCTCAATATACGTACCTAATATTTTGTATTCTGTACGTGTGTTTGTCACATAGGTAACTCCTCCTAAACGGCTGGACCGATTCGAATGATTTTTTGTGTAGGTATATTTCAATAGATTCCTGGATGGTTTGAAAACACAATTGGACCCAATTGGCGCCGCTGTGGGCAGGACAACGTCTGCCGGGTGCGCTTGTAGTAGTATATTTTTAATATTTTATAACAGGTAGGGTGAGTGGGGGTAAGATGAAAATACGATGAAAGGCAGTGTAAGATGAAAAACTACTCTTAGTACCGGGTGCTACGAGTGGTTTTTCATCTTACACTGTTTTTCATCTTACCCCCACTCACTCTAGGTTTCTTTTTATGTATTGTATTTATAAAATATATAAATACATATATTGTAGCTTTCAATATGTCCGAGTTTTAAACTTAATCTTTGTAAGTCCCTAAATGAATCTCAATAGTTGTCATTAATGTTTTTTGTCTCTATTTTTGTAAAATAAAGAGTTTTCATACATACATACATACATACATATTTACTAAATAATGTCACGAAAGCGTTCATGTATTTTAACTAGGTGCACTGAAGCTTAAAGTGAGAGACTCTCTCCCTGTCCGCACTGAGCTTGCGTGTGAACTACCTACAGACTGAGCCTTCTTGGTTTGCGTGGAGGCCTGTGCTTAATAGTGGGATGTAAATAGGGTTAAGGTGGAGTGGACTTGTGTTTCTAATATAAGTAGACAGGTAATATTGATTGTATCTATTTTCTATAGAAGATATTTCCGACAGCCAGTCTTCTATAAAACTTGCTTAGCTTCTAACTCTACACGCCTTAACTCTACAAGCCCTAGCTGAACTCACATACCTACTCTACACCTCAGTCGAAATATATTTTGTGACTTGACCGTTTCTATATCTGTACTAATCCTTACATATACTAATCCATACTAATATTATAAATGCCAAAGTGTGTCGGTTTTTCTGTCTGTCTGTTATTTCTTCACGCTAAACCGCTCAACTGATTTAGATGAAATTTGCTATGGAAATAGTTTGAGACCCTGTGTAAATTGTGTATTTAACGTATTAAGATAATTACGATTTTCCTGAATGCTTGAGAACTCTGATAACAATTTTATTATTTCACTTTCCTTCTTTAACAGATGAAATACAGTTCCTTGTTTAGCTTACAAGGAGTAAGAGTAAGGAGTTTAACGACCGCTTTAGCCTAGTTGGTAGTGACCCTGCCTACGAAGCAAGAGGTCCTGGGTTCGAATCCCGGTAAGGGCATTTATTTGTGTGATGAGCACGAATATTTGTTCCTGAATTATGGATGTTTTCTATGTATTTAAGTATTTATTTATCTATATAAGTATGTTTATCGTCGTCTAGTACCCATAGTACAAGCTTTGCTTAGTATGGGACTAGGTCGATTTGTGTAAAAATTGTCGCCTAATATTTATTTTTATTTATTTTATTTAGTACCTACCTAGGTAAAATTTGTAGTCTCTTAGTACTACTGTGGATAGATATCATGGGACTTTTCCGGAAATGAGAGACTGGTAGACAAATCTCAAGGCTATGACGTAACAAATCACTTAACTTGTCCGAGAGTGAAGTGAAAAAAATAAATTGATCTGATGCGGAGTCAGTCGTGTGTGACAGCTTTGCTTCCCCAACCACACGCAGAAGCGGCCGATATTACTATAATGATGACGACGAATGTGTAGAAAACACAATGATCTAAGCTCTCTAGTGTGTTCCGTACTAAATATAACCCAAGTCGTTTTTAAAATCACGACGCGACTAATATAACTATGATTTCAAATCAATTCACGGATTATGTGAAAGGGTCACGCTGAAACGTTGCGACATTATTTATATTCTTAATAACAAAGTATATGAAGTTTTTTACTGTTTTTTTTGCTTATGTGCCGAATTTTGCATTATTTTTCTTTCTTTCTTTTGTTTTCTTTCTAATTGATTCAAGATCTAAACGAGGCTATCTTTAACTCAACAACTATGTACGCGCAAGTAATAAATAACGATCCTTTCAATTCGATTAAGTCTGTAGACGTAACAAAAGGACTTTATAAGCTGCAGCTGAAGGAACATCGCTTGCATTAGTTAGTATAAGTTTGTGAGTCGGCGAGTGTTCATTGCCGACTGGGAGCGTTGAACCGGGAAGTGGCTGTCAACCGATGCATAGGTCAAACTGAATTGCAATTCCTGGATTAAGTAAGATTACGTACGTAAAAAGATACTATCATTATTAGTGCTCCATATGTGCTTTATTTCTGTTCGTTAGAACTCGTCACGTGGCCTTCCTCGGTCTCTTCATATGACGGAAATTTTTGAAACAAGTCTTCAATCTTAATTTGTATATGCTTCACAACTATGTTATACTTAGATCATGACAAATATAACGAACTTACAAATGTTGAGTTTGAAAAGTAAGACTGCTGTTTAACTAGGAAATTATCGTACGAATTATTACGTTCGTGTGGTGAGGCTTCCAGTATAATAGGAAGTGATAATTAGAGGTTGAGATTCGATTCTGACGCAAGCGCTCACTTTGTGTGGGCGTTCGTACGTTTGCTTCCGTCTTACTCTCGAGCACTGCCGGACGGCACAGCCTCTCAGCTCGCAGTCGCACCCACAACCGACACAACTCGCTAAATAATGTATTTGACGTCCGGCAATGACTCGCCAAGTGGACCCGACGAGCAGGCCGTTTCGTTACGGAATTGCACAAATAAGTATTCCACCGGCCATGTTTATACCGACTTACACATAACAACCGAAACGAGTTTTTTTGGATCTATATCCAACAGAATCTTAAAGGCTGCTTTGATATTTAGAATTGCTAGTTGCTTTTATCAATGCTATTGGGAGTCACTGGGTGTGTTCCATTCAGAGAGTGTGGGCGATTACGCATCGATGCACATCAGGCCTTCGGATGTAAAAGGGAGGCATAAAAAGTGCTTCATAATGCGTGCGTAAGACGGACACCCACGTCGTGAATTCCTGGCCATTATCGCTGCAATCCCACGGGCTCGTGTGACGAACAGAAGCCTATATGCTGGGCGGTACTCCGTCGCAGATTTAGTTTTTATGTCAGCAATTCTTACCAACCGGTCATGTAAATGTATGTCCAGCCCAATGAAGATCTGTTTGCTGACTACACAGCATAGGTAAACAGATATAATGCCAACAGTAAAAAAAAACCGGCCAAGAGCGTGTCGGACACGCCCAAGGTAGGGTTCCGTAGCCATTACGAAAAAATCAAGTAATATATTTCTAAGGATTTCGTATGTGTACGGAATCATCCAAGTTTAGGTATGTTTTATACCTTAGGCTACTATTTACTCTTAAACTAGGTACAAATAATTTCCAAGCAATCTTAGCCGCTATAATTTTCCTAGTAAATTTGATATATTTACTACCCTTCTGAATTTTTTCAAATTTTTCCACCCAACAGTTTAGATTTTAGAGGGGGGGGGGGACGGCCGATTTTAATGAAAATTTTCACTTTAAAGTTGAATATTTCGCAAACAGATCACTGAATAGAAAAATCATGTTAGCAACCCCACAATGGTTTTAAAAGACCTATCCAACGATACCCCACACTATAGGGTTAGCCGAGAAAAAAAAATCACCCCCACTTTACGTCTATGGGAGGTACCCTAAAAAAATTTTTTTTACTTTTTTTTATTCAATCACTTTGTCGGCGTGACTGATATATATATTGATGCCAAATTACAGCTTTCTAGTACTAACAGTCTCTGAGCTTAGCCGCGGACAGACAGACAGACGGACAGACATGGCGAAACTATAAGGGTTCCTAGTTGACTACGGAACCCTAAAAACGTCAGCCACTTAACATCCTTCCTTGTTCAAAAAACAAAGCAGCATTTTTATACACGCGATAAAAACGTAAGATCCGCCACAAAACCCTGCTCATCTCGAAAAGTGTGTAGTATTTTATTTCGCGGTTATTTCATTAAAGGTATTAAAGCGACCTGAACTGTTCAGCGATCCTCATCGTAAACCACGCTAGGCGTAATCATAACTAAGATAAATAACGCGTTGTTATTGTTTATGGACCACCAGCCAGGCACGAGATAGGTAGGCTCGTATCCCCCGCGTAGAAGCTCTAATCTCTGCCACCTACATTAGTGTTGTTGAATATTATTTTAAAAAGTTTTAAACAGAAGTGCACCACATGTGCCGCCACCTGACCTCGAAAGTTCCCACGCTACGTCTCCAGCCTTCGGGGCAAAAACGTCGACGTTAACGTTTCTACTCCACCAGATTTTTCTCTCAAACTCACAGTAAACCCGGAGCACGTTTAAATCATCTTATAAACTGGCTTTGTTGATTTCGGGAGCAAATGTCTCGGTCTTAGTGAGGCTTAAAACTTTTTCTGTTTACTCAAATGATCTGATGATTGTTTTTTAATTTATTTCGTCGTTCCGCGGCGTCATGTGGTTCCAATCAGAGATAGTCGAGGCTTTTAATTTTTTCTGCCGATGAACAACACTGGAAGCCTTGCAGTATGACCAGCTTAAAATAACTCGGTATTTGTTACAGTAGGCAGCAATACCCTTTTGTAACAACATCTATATGTGCTTACCCATTTCTATGTCTATGTCTTTCTTTGTACTCTTACTTTTGCCTGTGTTCGTGTTATTGTTGTTATAAATAAAATGTTTTTCTTTCTTTCTTTCTTTCTTTCTTCTTGTAGAGTAAAAAATTTAATTAGGCGACCCAGACCCGACCTAGAGAGAAGAATTGCGTAGTTAGGTATATTCGAGTATGGCTTCTGATACATCTTAGATTTAGTGGACACAAACTTCGCCAACTTGTCATCTCATCACTCACGTCATGTAAAATATTTAGGCAAATTTGTAAGGATTCATTTGTTTGCCGTTTGGTTACGACGTCACGCAACTGGTAGAAAGTGTATTTGAGTTTATTTTATCCATTTCGCGTTCGGGAACAACAGTTATAATTGAACGTTATGGTGATCAGCTGCGTTTTGAATAGCTTAATGAATCCATTAACAATACCTTATCGCGCCCCACACAAACGCAAGGGTTAACAACCAAAATAAAATGAATGAGCGCCAATTGCGCGGACGCAGGGCGTCAATCAACTACGGACTTCGGCGTCCCGCGGCGCGACGGCACCCTCATTCCAACATCTGTCGTCAAAATACACCGGCTTAATCATCTATACTTAGTAGTTCCACTACCGCTAATGCCTGAGTCATTTAATATGTCAGACTTTCAAAATAACGCTAGCCTTCACGTAGTTTCCGGTTAACTTGTAGTTTTTTTTTATTCAGGTGTCATTTGATTTCCTGAATACCATGAAGCATTACTTAGCAATTGTAATTGTTGTCCTACTAATTGAAAATGCTTAGAAAAGTAATGGAATTTCATGGCCATATTCGTTTAAGATTTATACATGTTTAACTTCTCTGTCTGGCAGTGGGACACTTTCTTTAGTGGGGTAACAAAAAAAAACTCGACAGAGCTGCAAAGGTAAATCATTCAACAAAAGAAGACTATTCTTATTTGTACACTCAAGTTTTTGTCAACAATGCGTATGCATCGGTACAGTGGTCAAATGGATTAGATCATCTTGTGGGCGAGACGATAATAATCATTAATGCCAAGTTAATACAAAGTACACACGTGTCTGCTTAAACAGGTAATTATGAATTAACTAAGTAGTCTGTTACAACGTTATTTATGCTCATTCATGTTCTGAATTTAGGGTTACAGCTCAGTTTAGTAGTGTCAAAATGTATGGAGGGAACTAGATGCCATAATTGTCTACCGCACCCGAAATCGCAATCACTTTTTGTCAAACGGTATAAGTTGAGGGTAGGACAGAGATGCTTAATGCGATCGCGGGCCCGCGCTAGACAATATAACCTCAGGTTTAACTACATTTAAATTTAATTTTCTTAGCAAGTGCCCATAAATAATTTCTTCAATGAGTGTGCTGTAGCTCCAGAGAACCTAATCACTCGTAGGCGAAAGGGATGGCTGCTTTATATCCGCAATAAACGCTTGCGTGCTACGGCATCTCAACGAGTGCCAAGTGAGGAACTAAATAAATTAATAACGCGAGTTATTCCGTCGGACAAGGAAGCGTGGCGGGTGCGGCGGATGACGTCACAGACTGAATTAACCCGATTCCGAGAATTGAACCGCTTTGCATGTAGTGTTGCAGTGTTGGTACACTTGTCTTGATCGACGGCGCACGTGTGGACACTATGGGTATGTTTAGTCTGCATTTTATTTCCGACCATTTACAGTTGCGAGACAATGACATGCTTGATGGTGTTAAATTTCAGTTTGGGACTAACCACACCACTACTTTATCAAATTTCAAACCAGTCGGTACTGCAAATGCTGTCAAACGATTTGGAAGAGCATGAAAACGCCCGGAAAAAGACTAAAAAAGGATGTTGTGAAAAAGAATTATGTGTATGTTTGATAATGATTGGAGTTTGTAGAGATAATTCTAAAATAGTTCAAAGTCAAAATTCTTTATTCAATTTAGGCATCAATTGATGCTCCTATGAACGTCGAAGAATCTACCACCGGTTCGGAAAAACCCTGTTGAGAAGAAACCGGCAAGAAACTCAACAAGGTATATTTTTTTCAATCAGATCTACATTGTTATTAAATTACATACATCTAAAGTATTTAATACAATTAAATTTTTTAACACAGTAGCTACGCTATTTCAGACTAGGGATCGCCAGTTTGTATGTGTCAAGGTTAAATCTTACAAGTTAAATTTTACTCAACTCTCGTGTTTGGAATAAGGGCTT
The DNA here is from genome assembly GCA_947859365.1 of Archips crataeganus. NCBI lineage: Eukaryota > Metazoa > Arthropoda > Insecta > Lepidoptera > Tortricidae > Archips > Archips crataeganus. Next base: position 9,622,200 of record OX402050.1, read on the forward strand.
GAAATTTGGTACGGAGGTAGTTTTTGAATGACAAAGCAAAGGTACCTACAGTCAACAAAAAATAAAATCAGCAAAAATTTGATTTTTTTTTTGCTTTAGTCTGACCGTCGTCATGAATTATATTTTTAACTTTCCAATTATAAACTGAAAAACATTTTCACGGTTGGCTCCCGATATAGCGAGGGGAGAATTAGAACAAATTACCCACTCCAGGTTTGTTTATACTACCTATCTACGTCTGAACCTATTCTAAATTTAATCTGGATGTAAAAAAGATTGATTGTTCCGTACGCTAACAGTTATGCCTGGTATTTCGTAGCACCGCTGAGTAAGCTCGGACTGGGGTGCAGTCATCGATATATTGCAACTGCGTCATAGAGAGTTATGTTTTAGCAGATAGTATTTTACAATATTTTTAGGTCTTCTTCTTCTTCTTAAATTTAAGAGCTTGTCGTTTCGTTTCTCCAATAATCTCAACAAGAACTATCTTAATTACTCTAAATATCACATTCTAACCAAATATTTAATTAAGCCGTAACAACGTAAATATCGGATGTAGCACGTAATACCCCGTTTGGGCGTCATAACGCGGTAATAACACCGCCTAATAATATTAATAAAGCCACGCTCTCCAGCGGTTTCTACACTCGACAATATAGTTCTCGACCCGAGCTCATTTTTTCATAGCTCGGCTATCTACATAAGTGCAGAGTTATAAAATATGATTGCGTACTTATCTTGTCACAGTTTAGGTATAGGTCTCGAGGTGAGGAATTAAACCATAAGAAACAAGTCTAGACGTTTATTAGGAACGCTAAAGCTGTGAACAAGCAAGAGACTAGAGGGTCGTAGGTTCTAAGCACTTGAGTGGGATACGCTTTCCCCGGACAGACACTGCCCTGGATTCAGGAGACCGTAGGACGCGCTGCGGGCGTTGCAGGTGGATCTCCAGAGACGTTGCTGGTTTGCTGGGCTGAGACCAGGGTGCTTCAGGGCTCGGAGTGTGCTGGTGGTGTAGTGCCAAGAGGTGGAGACTGCAGTATCGTTCGGCGGTTTAACCCCGACTTGGTTGCCCTGGAATTTAGTCAATGTCAGCAGGGGCCCATACAACTGCTCTGTCCACCGGCCCAACGTCCATAACGGTCCCTGACCATAGGTCCGAATTTAAGCGCTGGCTGTGTGGCAGAGCAATCATACGGAATTTACAAAAGGAGAAAGATGAAGCTAAATGTAATACAAAAAATAAAATAATTTAATGAAAACGAGAACTGTTTTTTTTGAAATTTAAATTTGAACTAACTGAAACTGCCTAACGGTCTAAGAGGTTCAAACAGAATTTACAATTAAATGCAGACCGTTGGAGTTAGCTAGGTAAGAACAGGAGATAGTATTATAATAAATTTAGAGATAGAAAACTAGAAATAAACACATAAAATTAGACAAGGTAAGATGTTGATATTTGCTTTTGGAGAGAACTTACCAATAACGGGCAGAGTATCCACAGGATTATTATGTAGTAGATGTACTGTTTTTAGATAGCTGTGTTCAGATTCAAAATGTGCCGAATTTTTGGCGGCACTGGGTTTTAAAGGCTTAATTAAGTCACGCCCCTCGAGATAACGCTAACCGTAATTTGTGTTATGTGTTTTGACAGTTCGTGCCACAGAGAAGACACTGCGCAACAAAACGATGTACTTAATTTATTTAGCTTTCCTCATTATTTAATTAATTAAATATTTAGGAAAACAAGAGCTCAGATTTTGTCCGTATTTACAGCTCGCGAGATAAGAGTTTGGCTTTGACCTTCGGGTGGAAAGGATTACTGCGCATGGGCTGCGCATACCCCGCACCCCCGTTGATACCCAATTTCTGATTTCTGCGCAATAACGGTCAAAGCCAAACTCTTATCGCGCGAGCTGTACTTAATTATATTAAATAAATACGCCCAAAAATCATAGCAGCGGTAAGTTTGATAATAGCGCCATCTAGTGCTCGCGGGGTGAGGCTCGTTGCATTGAATCGAACTGACTTCGCTAAGGATATCGGTAATTACGTCCAAAAACAAACCAAAGAATGATATTGTCCCAATTGCATTGTGACAATCTTCGGATGGTGGCTAGGCTACTAAATAATAAAAAGTTATTATCGATGTAAAATCGTTTGGTTCACGTAATTTCAGGAACTACTAAACTGTTCTGCATCGTTTTTCTTATTTAGTCGATTCTTTTTATCAACGATTATTATCGATCCTGGTAAATAATAGGTTACTTATTGATAACTACCCTACCATAGACCTTGAGCTTTCTTATGAGGCATATTGTTAGCGGCTACTTACGTCTCAGTGCCATAGGGCCTTCATCACTGGCAAAACACACTGGTCAAAGAATTTTGACTTGAGAAAAAAATCTAAGTAAGAATGAAACAGTGTGAATATCCAAAGTTTTCAAACCACAGACAGGCGTAAAAGGCCACTGGCTTCGTTTGTGATGTCTGATGTAATTGACTGGGCAGTAACGTTAAACACGAACTCGTACGCGAGCACATGTCTGTCTAGTCGTCTTGTATGTAACATTATACAAATCTAATCAGCACGTTGTTGAGTATTACAAACATGCCGATTTTTAAAAGCTTTTATTTAACTTGCCGTTGGATCTTGGAGGTAGAATTTAACCCACTTCCACTAGGTCAGATTGTCCTGTAGGTTGGATGACAATGCAATTACAGTGTTTTATTTAATTTCAAGAGCAAACAATAACGATGCAAAAGGTGTTCTGTAAAAGTTAATTTGTCATTTATAAATCCTTTCATTACTGGAATCTTCACAGGACGGTAACAGGAATGCTTGAGGAATCAGATATTTTTAGTTTTACGATTTTTTTTTCGCATTCCATCCCTTAAAATTGAGGAAGAATGTTTCTCCACTAAAATAACTGTTAGTGCATGTCAATCTTTACATTATGATATTAAGGATATGGCATCACTATGTAGGTTTGTTTGATATAGTAACACCGGTGTCATTGCTGTCACAATTGTTCTGATTCTCTTCCGTGTGTGCCTCTATGTTCGGTCCGTGCATCTTAAATCACATCCAGTATTCTAATCTAGTTTATCTACCGTATTTCCTAATAATCAGTGTATGTAAATATTGCCTTATTGAAGGATTAAAGCTCATGTGTCCTATATCCACTATATTTCATTTACTCGCCCTGCCACGCATCTACTCTGCCTATATCTTCATCTTCACCTCTAACAATAACTACAGTAAATAATCCAAATAATAAAAAAACATTGAGAATAGTATCCCTTTCTGAAGTTTATGAAATAATAAACCAAATTATAAAACACATTTGTCCAAGTTAAGAAACTTCGAATTCACACCAATGGGAGTTTAGCGGCTGTTTTGGATGTGAGTAACGTTCAGATGTTTTTTTCTATAAATTAGCTTAATTTAGACTTGTGTGGTGCAGACCTCACGCGGCGCAAGCGCCTGGTTCCACCACGGGAGGTGCTGATGTGATGTAATATAATACCCGACTACCCGTAAGTATACGAGTAGGTATTACTTTGGTCGCTCTGTATTATAATTATATACCTGGGTGGGGTGCCTACACAGCTCTAATAATATTAGTGGTTTCTTAGATGTAGACCTCGCGAATCGTCTTTTACGTTTTTAACCTCATGTATCCACCATCTTTGCTCTACATATTTATATGTATACTTAATTTAGTGCATACGTCACAGCAAACGTTGACTTCTTGATTGACAATAAGTTTCAAATTATGATAGTAAAAATTTGACATGGGCCTTACGAGTTTAAGTTTCACGAGAATTGGTTGAGATTAACCTGTAGAGGAAAACAGTTTGAAAATCGGACAAACATACGAAACATTTTTTGGACAAGCTGAAACAAGGACGCTTTGCGCTCGCTCAGTCAAAGAGGTGTTGAAATATTATCGCGTGTATTTCCATCCACTATCATTATTCGGGCCAATTTTTATTTTGTTGTATGTTTTGACTTTTTGATGATTAAGTATATATTTGTTTGAACTAAGTAGATGTATTTTCCTAAATAATTCTTAATTTGTAGTTAATCTTGTAATTCACTGTGGATTCTGTTGAACTTGCTATCGATATCGGTACGAATAAATGTCAAATCAAAATCCCGCTGACATCACATGACATGTGATTTTGTGCGTATGACCTCAACTCTCGTTGCGATACCTATACCACCTGCAAAAGCATATTCTTAAATGAGTGTTTATTCTTTATTTGCCCCTACCCCTAGAGCCTAAGCCATTTTTAGGGTTCCGGAGAAAAAAATGGCAAAAACCGAACCCTTATAGTTTCGCCATGTCTGTCAGTCCCCCCGTCCGTCCGCGGCTTAGCTCAAAGACTATTAAGTCTAGAAAGCTGTAATTACCTCCCATAGACGTAAAGTGGGGTGTTTTTTTTCTCTCGTCTAACCTTATAGTGTGGTGTATCGTTGGATAGCTCTTTTAAAATCATTTCAAGGTTGTGAAGTAAATTTTTCGATATAGTGATTCTTTTGCGAAATATTCAACTTTAAATTGCAATTTTTTGTTAAAATCGATTTCCCCCCCTCTAAAAGCTAAACTGTTGGTATAAAAATCAGGTTGGGAGGAAATATGTGAAATTAACAAGGAAAATTATAGCGGCTAAGTTTGCTGGAGAATTATTAAGTAGTAATTTAAGAGTAAATTGCAGCCTGACCTATAAAATATTGCTTATTTAATACGGATGGTAAAATTAATAAGATGGGCAAGGGTTTTTCGTAACGGCTGTCCTGGGCGTGTCCGACACACTCTTGGCCGGATTTTATAGGTACATATTTATTGGCCTTTTCAGTGCTACAAAATATCCCAGCCTATATATACGTCCCACTGCAGGGCACAGGCCTCCTCTCAGAATGAGAGGGCTTGGGCCGTAGTTCCCACGCGGACCCAGTGCGGATTGGGAACTTCACACACACTATTGAATTTCGTCGCAGGTGTATGCAGGTTTCTTCACGATGTTTTCCTTCACCTTACAGCTCATGGTAAATTACAAATGTAAATTCGCACATAAATTCCGAAAAACTCAGAAGGTACGAGCCAGGATTTGAGCCCACGACCCTCTGCTTGAGAGGCCATAGGTCAAACCAATAGGCCACCACAGCTTTGATGAAGCACTCTTATTGTCGTTCTGAATATTATAAATATGACTGGCGTGGTTTGAATATTTTTAACCTGGAAAGTGGGAGCAGTGCGAGTTATTCTCCCTCTCTTTCCACCTTCATGCTATTCCATTGGAAAGAAAAAAGTAGTGAGAACGATTGTGATTCCAATTGCGTTAGACAATAAGGCTTCAGATGTCGTACTGTCGAAAGCGCGGGCGCTTTCGATCGCATTCTCCATCTCTTTCTACCCTCATCCTATATTGTGTGACAGAAATAAGTGGTGAAATCAATCGTGATTCTAACTGAAACGAGTTTTTATACCACTATCTACAAAAAATAGTAAATTTACCCTTAGCAAAAAATTTGTAGCAATTAAGAAAAGCGAATCAGTGGCTTGAATACTTTTAGTCCAACAGAAAATTTTACTGATACAAAACCGGACGTGAAATCCCGGAAGGGCGAGGACGTTGCCGGAAGAAACCCCTCTCCCCATTTCCCTCCCCGTCATATCCGGTCACAGGATATCCGTCCCGCGCCCAACTTATGACAAGCTGGAAAATACATTAGGTAAGTAAATACCTAAATGTATATATTATAATGCGATTTTGATAGTCGGAAAGGTACTACATATTACTTTTTTTAGGTAAAAGTAGTAAAAAAGATGTATGTAAAACCACAATTAATTTGATTGATGAATCGTTTGAGTAGGCTGATGGTTGTGGTCATTTAATTGACTTCAAAAAAGTACAATTAAGTACTATATTAAATACGATGGTGACACTCACGCTCCTCGAATCTGAGCGTGAATAAATGGTCTTGTGCCGCTTCTAGGTTAAGGTCCATTCCATATCATCAATGTTTATTAAACTATGTTAATCTAACTATGAAATCGTCAAAGATGAACATCTCAACAGCTCGTAATAGTGTTAAAAATCAACAAGTAAACTCACCGACGTCCTCTGCTAATATTTCAGCATCCATTTTGGAAAATCGTTCTTTACTATTTCTCTTGAAAACCAGAGACACTAACTTCTGTACATGTCCGACGTCCGTGTATTTTTAATGTATGTATAACTATAAATTAAAAATGCCAAGTAAATGCCCATTATGCGTTTAAGATCCCTTCCGCAGCTAAGAAAAGAGCTGATAACTTTGGAACAGCTGAACTGATTTTCATGAAACATATCTAAGAACCATCGCCAAAAAATCTGCTTTCTACCACAGCCAGACAGACAGACAGATACACACACACACACACACACACACACACACACACACACACACACACACACACACATAGCGGTCAAACTTATAAACACCCCTCTTTTTGTGTCGGGGGTTAATAATTAACTTCTGTCTAATAGGGAATCATCTGAGGCTTCGGCAGATCGAGCGTAAGACGGCTTTAAATTATGGTACGTTCATATTGTTCATTTAAAACCATCATACTTACAGGTGATGATATCCTGTATTATAAAAATTATAAAGAGATCCATAAAGTAAGATCGTTTTGCATTATCTCCTGGTTGTCTCGGATTTCTCCGATGACATGTGAAGTTGAATAGATCACCTTTGAGTAAGGATGCCACACAAAACGCATTCAGTTAACTTTCATTTAAACACTCCTAATTAAAAGCAGATGCGAAGTTGTGTTTTATTATTTCGTAATTTTCACAAATCTTTCTGCTTTCTCTGGCAAACATCAGGAATGTGACGATACGATATTTTCAGTTCAAATAACGATAGCTTTTAACACTTATACAAACAGGGTAATTTTTTATTAAGTGCACAAAATTTCATATGTGATTCAGTGTCGTTAAAATAACAAATTTCAGTATTTTTCGTTATAATATTAATCACTTATTTTTTTGTTTTTCATAGTAACTCGACCAATTATTGGATGAATTACTATGAACAACCCAATTTCAAAATTTAAAAAAAAAAATCTTGAACAGATAATCGTTATCTATCAACGATACTGAGTCAAGTATCAAAATTTGTGCACTGATTAAAAAACTACCCTGTAATTATTTATTGAATTGGTCGCTGATTACACACTTAAACAAATAAATTATAAAAATGAAAAGTTATTGCTAACTTCAAACCTTTACTGTTAAAAATACACATCAGGTTATATGTAACTACTATTCTTCTTTGCATAATAATTCTCCGTTCCAAATTCCTTGAGCAAGAGTATCGGACCATTAAGGTTAAACTCTTCGTTCGTTTGAGTTAAATCGGTTCAAGATACGCGCTTCAAAGGCCCTCTGTCTGGGGCTGATTTAGCGTAAAAACATTCTGTCTCCGTTCACTTATCGCATTTCGCATTAAGGAATCCTTTATTATCTGACTGGTATTTGATACTCCGCCGGCTGCCGGCGCCTACCGCTTCCGTGCGTTATAGTGCGGATTTAATTCCAAACGCGGAATCTGATCTTTTGTTGATGGAGGCGAGATTTGGGCATTTATCTGTGGAAGACAATCTTCTATGTCTCGTGCGCATGTCATCCTCATGTGTAACGTTAGACGGACACGCTTTTGTGGTAGCAGCATAAAAGGCAAGCATGTGCCCGGGGTATGCGTCTGAGATGCGACCCTTAATCTGTGACAGGGATCAGTAGCTTAAGTCTGAATTTGAGAGCATAAAAGTATTTGTGTGCAATTCGGACACAGCTTTGGTTTACGTGTCAATATGACACCATCACAAAAAAACACTTAAGATTTGGAGATAGTACAGCAATTAATGCGTTTTTTGCTTTTGAAGCACATGTGGTTTGGCTTCCACGTGGTGGCTGGTTTTTCCGCTATTCGGATGAGGCTTGTTCAGGCACTACAAAAATTTTATGGGGATAACAGCCAAATGTATTATGTTATGTGTATTAATTGAATTAAATCATTCACTAAAAATTATTGGCGTAAAAAACCTAAGGACGAGGTGGAGGTCACAGGGAACACGGTCATCCCACTCATATCACAAATGACCGAAATATGGATTTACGTAAACTTCTGTTTGTAGCCTCTATCCCACCCCGCCTCTAATTTGACGTTGTCTACCACTTCTCTACCTCCTCTCAAAATCTTGAGCTACCTGTTTAAAGCCTGAACAATATCTATTTTAATAATGTCCTTTTCAGACTTCTTACAACATTCTAAACAGTCTGAAACTGCAGTAACAAGTTTAGTAATCTGTTCACTCTAAATTGAGGAATAACAACAACACTTTGTACACCTAAACAACAACAGAGTTCGCAATGAAGATGACAAATAGATGTAAGATGTCGAACGCAGTGTGGATGCGACCGACGTACGTCCAACATGCATAATGCGCGTTACGGCAAGTTACGTGCGCTCGCGCCGCTTATGCAAGCGGAGCGACGCCGTGAGAAGCGGCGCAACACCCGTCATTAGGGTTACCATATAGTTTTTCAGCACATATTTCGTGAGATAATGAGCATATCAGATGCAAACAGTGCTTAAGCTGATTACAATTAGTAAGTGTTATGAGCACAATGAACTTTAACTATGTTGCTGCAATTGCACTAATCCTAACAAACGTTGTGAATGTTATTCAACATCCTTTTGTTATGGATTAGATTAGAACTAGGTACCTGTGAAAAAGCTGTTGTAGCTTAGGCGCTAGTGGTTTCTTTAGCATCTCAAGCAGATAGTCGTGGGTTTCAGCCCGAGCTCGCACTTCTGTGTTTTTCGGAGTTCCTGTGGAATTCAAACCTACACATAAAACGTAATGGAAACGACTGACCGCCAGCGAAGCATTTAACCTAAACCACTGGAGCTTGACTCTTGAAATGGCAGCCATAAGTAGGTAATATACCTTGATCTGTTTGAAGAAAGATTTTTTAAGTAGGCTGGATTATTTATTAATACTGATGGGATTCCTATAACGGGCCCAAGTAGCCCAGTCATTTGAAATACATTCATGGGGCCAAAGCCCAGACCTTAGAGACCAGAGACCTTAGAGATATAGAGATAGGGATAAGATTACTCACACAATTCAATTATAACCTGGATTATAATTAACACATAGGATACTAGGATAGCACATAGGATACTTTTCTCCCAGAAAATTGCATAGTTCCCACGGGATAGCTGTAAACGAATTCTCCGCAGTCAAAGTAGCTAGTATTACATAAAAAATGGGCACAATTATAGAGATTTACCCTTTAATATACCTACATGAGGATTTACAAGCGGATAGTCCTCAGGCAGGAAGCGACGTGGTATAGGTTTGGGATGCTGTAGACAGGATTGTCGGGTTATTGCGTGAGATAACGGGCACACCATATTTTGTCTTGTTATAACTTTTACTGAAGAATGGAACCAGGACAAGGTTCTTCAAGGAATTCCAATAAAACTCGAATGCGGTTTTGAAAGTACATACTTACCTATTTGATTTGGTAACCCTATCCGTAATGTGCTGCACATTAAGTGCACACGAACTCGTTCTGAAACTAGTCTAACGGCTATAGACAATGCTCTAACCACTGCGCTGATCGCCCACCGACTTCACTTCCTATACAAATTACCTAACCCAGCTCACGGGCGAGCGTTACTCCGTCATACGACACGCAGCTCTAATGACGGAATTCACGAGGCTGACAGCTATTTCAAGTTCCATTGCATTTAGGGCAGACGTTAAAAAAACGGCTACCTACATACACAAGTTTGAAAGACGATGCGTATGTTGAGCAAACATGTGCGACGCAGTTCCTTAAAAAACTTGTTGCTCTGAAAAAAATGTAGAAAAAAGCCACTCGAATGCTGAAGCTTGCTCCTCTGACAGGAAATATGATATTTTATTTTGGGCGTGGGATCAAACCGACTCGATAATTTGTGTCTCGAATAGAACATCTTAAGGAACGGTGAAATAAAATTGTTAAAGACATTTTTATGTTATTAATAAAGAGACGTCCCTTTGAACGCGGCGTTTAATTATGATAATGACGATTTTTCAAAGGGTAAAGGTACAGAAGCGAAACATTTTCGGTGTTAGTCAGAAAGTCATTATGGACCTGTGTGGTTCACTCAAACCTGAGCTGCTATTTGCTATGAATTTATTTTCTTCTAAATTTCGGTTCGTTTTGGCAGGCACTGAGGTTAATTGGTTTTGGCTATTTCAATCTACAGCTGAATCCTTGCAAAGCTCTAGACAGCTTAGAAGTGCGAAGCGGGCGGGGCATGGCAACAAGTTGTGATAATGGGGCTAGAATCAATTGCACGCAATCTGCCGTCCGGAAGCCGTATCATGGTCCAACTCATTATCGGTTGCATCCCCTTGCTTGTGCTATTACTTACTGTTACACGTTCTAGCTAGCTACCTACACAGTTTATTGCACATACCATTGTATCAGGACGGCATTCAAAAATTGAGTACAAAACGACTGTTTACACCCAACTCCACCAATCAATCCGTATTAGTTGTAGAAACAAGTAGTATTACGTAAATACTTTACTGTACATAAAAAACTAAAATAATACAAAACAACAAAACAAAAAGAGTACAAAGGCGAACTTATCCCTAAAAGGGATCTTTTCAAGCTAATCTGGTATGAAAAGAAAAACTTAAAACACAGGCGAACAGTAATTTATGTACCTACAGAGAGAAGAAAGCAATATACAAAATAAACAAGTAGTTATTTGATTTTGATGTGAACTTACTCAGGCAATTAGAGTACCTAATCTTTCTCTTCCTTGTATAAAAGCGGTAATTACACTACTTGATTAATCGCATAACACATATTTAATTTTAATTAAATAAATATTTAATTTTTAATAAATCTAAGTTTAGTTAGTTACAAACGAATAATGATATAAATAATACGCATTCATGGATGAAGTTTAATAAGTTGGGCAGTTAATACTGGTAGTTAATTATAATTTCAAAATATTCCGCTGTTTTTACTTAGAGATTATTACGAAGCATAAAATCCAGTTCAAGCAGCGGGTCGTCCTTATTCGAATTCCAAGAATTCATCACAAAAGTAGGTCAGGCAACTAAGCTTAGATATGGGTCAAGTCAAGAGGTTTTACCCTCCAGGAAGTAACTTCTGTAGCAACCAGTTCTGCTTGGTTGTTAACGGCACATTCAGTGCGCAGCGTCTAATTAAAAACATTCGACTGACTTGACGCGTCCCGTATTGTATTGACCACGTTTTGTAACTAAACAGGTACAGTCGGTTCCCTAACTTAAGTATCCACTTTTCCATACTAACTGCATAGAAAAGTGGATACTTATGTAAGGGAACCGACTGTACTCTACCACTTTTCACAGATATGTGTAGGAAAGAAAACAAATCACGTACCTTTTGTGTAACTAAAAAGACATGACTTAAGAACTTCTAAAGTAGGAAAGAAAATGGGTGCTTGTTTTTTATTGTGACTCGTTTAATAACGATTACTCAATGTTTCTATAAAAATATGACCGCGTTCGTGGCCGTAACTCGGAGCATGTGAGCTGCGAACTGTTCCTTATATGTGTGTTATTATGGCGTGGTGATGTCGTTGCGCCTATAAAGTCGTCTGAAGTGTAAACACGCGTAAATATCGCCGCCTGGCCTGCGGCACGCACTCGTAAAATCTATTTCTCGCGCCATTGCCACTGTATATTACAACAAAAAGGAACCGTGATTTATTTTTGTTTGAGATCTGCAAACGTACGCGGCAACATTACTTATGAAATGTAATAGCAAAGTAATGTAAGAATTAGCGCAATCGCCTCAAAACACGTTATATTCGATGGCGTTTAACTCAACGTAATCTGACTGGGTTCAATCGAGACAAATCGAAGAGAGCTAATATTTTTCCGTTTTTGATAATTGTAAATACTTATATCGGTTTGAGTCATTAGAATACTGACAAAGGCGGCAGGCCGAAACCTATGAGTCATCGACAGGATAATTCCCCTAAGCAACACTCTCATTCGCGCCAACACAGAGTAGGTACGACGCGAGTGATGATGCTCGATCCATCTTGATTGCTATTTCCGAGCCGCACCTCCTCTAAGCATCAGATCCAATGACGTAATAAACAAAGCATCTTATTGAAAATCAGTGCTACCGGGAAACAAAAGATATGCACTACTAAATGATTTTAACGAAGCTGAGTAAATATTGTCATTCTGCGAAGCGGTCCATCGCGCATCGTTCCGGGCAGACAGTAATTAATTACGGGATCCTATCGATGTTTAGAAAATTTTATTTCCGAAGGCTTAGAATCCCGAAAACTTCATTTGTCCGAAAGCATTTTTTTGTGAAACTGTAAATATTTCAGGATTTATTTCAAGACCATCGTGTCCCCTCATCATCGTGACCCTTTAGGTTAGGTTAGGGTTGTTTTATAAAAATCCTGAAATATTTACAGTTTCAGAAAAAAATGCATTCGGATAAATGAAGCATTCGGGATTTTAAATATTCGGAAAAAAATAATTCTAAATTTTGATAGGTAACCATTAATTACTGTACAGTCAAGTGCAAAAATAAGTATCTATTCGAACCACTCAAAAATATGTTACTACGGCCTTATTGCGTCGGAATAAGAGTCTGTGGTACTTATTTTTGAAACTTTGAATAAGTTCATATTTTTACACGCTTTTATTAGCTTCACCTGTATGTTTGTATGTTTGTAACCGACTCCTTAGGGCGCGATTTTGACCCACTTCCCGGTTTCCGATTGAGCTGAAATTTTGCACATATGTGTAAATTGGATGACAATGCAATATTATTGTAACATGGAGCTGATCTGATGATGGAGCTGGATGGTGGCCATAGGAACTATGTAATAAAACAACACGTCGAGTTTGGGCTCGTTTGATTCGTCTTGACGAGCACTTTGATCTCAGATGGTAACCAGGGTCTGATGATGGAGCTGGAAGATGGCCAAAGGCACTCCACAATAAAACTACACAACCCCGTCGAGTTTGGGCTCGTTTGATTCGTCTTGACGAGCACTTTGATCCTAGATGGTAACCAGGGTCTGATGATGGAGCTGGAAGATGGCCAAAGGCACTCCACAATAAAACGAAACAACCCCATCGAGTTTGGGCTCGTTTGATTCGTTTTGACGAGTACTTTGGTCCTAGATGGTAACAAGGGTCTGATGATGGAGCTGGAAGGGGGGTAGGTGGCGGGGTGGGGGGGAATGGGGTATGGGGTAAGGGGGTCGGGGGTTTAGAGGGTTGGGGGTTAGGGTGTGGCGGTTGGGGTTAGAAGATGGGGGGGGTTTACGGGGAATAGGGTGGGGGTTTTGGGGGGTTCGGGGGTAAGTGATTTTGGGGGGTTGTGGGAAATGGGGAGGGGGTAAGAGGCCTAGATGGTAACAAAGGTTTGATGATGGAGCTGGAAGGGGGGGGGTAGGTAGCGGGGTGGGGGGTGTGGGAGGGGTTGGGGGGGCAGTTGGCGGGGCGGGGGGAGGGGGGGTTGGAGGGGTTGGGGGCCCGGTGTTAGGGGGGTTGGGTTTAGGTGGTTGGGCGGTTTGTAAAATGAGGAGGGGGGTAAGGGGGGTTTAGGGGATTGGGGGTAAGGGTGTGGGGTTTGGGGGGGGGGGGTTGGGGAAATGGGGTGTGGGATGTTGGGGGGTTGGGTTTAGGGGGTTTGGGGGTTGTAGGTGAGGGGGGTAAAGTTAGAAAGAAAAAAAATGCAACTAAAAAATAGAAAATAAATAATAGTTAAAAAAAACTAAAAAACACGCTTTAAAAAATAAAAAATAAATTTTAATAAATTTCAATTCACTATTCTTATAGTGCAGTAAAAAATCTTAATAAGCAATTATTATATTGTTATATCCAGATCAAAATTTGTAAACAATTCTAAATATTGATAAAATAAATAATAATAGTTTAAAATATTTTATTGTAAAAAAAGCGTGGGGTGCTTTTTAAGATGTTATCAAAATGATAATCCTTGACAATTGACACCATGCACCCCACGCTGTTTTTACAATAAAATATTTTAAACTATTATTATTTATTTTATCAATATTTAGAATTGCTTACAAATTTTGATCTGGATATAACAATATAATAATTGCTTGTTAAGATTTTTTACTGCACTATAAGAATAGTGAATTGAAATTTATTAAAATTTATTTTTTATTTTTTAAAGCGTGTTTTTTAGTTTTTTTAAACTATTATTTTTACACTTGTCTATTTACGAATATTCTGTACTAGCCTTCCGTCCGCAGCTTCGCCCGCGATATAATTAATTTTCCCGTAGGAAAAGGTTTTTTCCCGCGGTAAAAAGTAGCCTATGTCACTCTGTTGTAATGTAGCTTTCTAACGGCAAGAGAATTTTTGAAATCGGTCCGGTAGTTTCGGAGCCTATTCAATGCAAAACAAACAAACATACAAACAAACAATCAAATCTTTCCTCTTTATAATATTAGTATAGATTGAACACCAGAAACAAATACAGTAATTAATAGTACTAATTAGATTATTTGGTTCCCCAAAGACTACCACAACAATCGACACAAAAGCACGGTAAAGTCTAACATCTTATGTTCCAGCTAAAACAATTGAGCTTTCAAAGATTGGCAGTAAATGTTCTTCCATGGTAGTTACTAAACAATTCTGTTTATTACATCATCAAACTCGATTATTGTTCGACGCGTTTCCGTACGCGGTAATCGATCTGCATTCCAGAATTCCATAATCTACAGTTATGTCGTATAATCTTCGGCTCTACGATAATATCGATAATATAGCCTTTGTCGCAATTGAGAAGCTAGTTCGGAAACGCTCGGAACATTCCCGCTGCTCAGAGTTCCGATGAACTTCTATCAAGACCAAGTCATAAACAGGGAGGAAGTTTGATCGCTTTTGCTGCAAAGTTCATACCTGAGCTATTGCTGCGATGTTCGGAGGTAATAGTAAAAGTCAAAAATGATTTAACAATAGAAATTTTAATGCAAGATGAGTAGAAAATTTTCCAATTTGTTCATTAATAAAAAATAAATCCCCAGTCTTCAACCTTCACCCGGAGGTGGCGGAATATAATTTCTAAATTTAACTTGTATTGGCACTACGAAGTAGCCAGTTACGATGTCCCTTGTATGTGAAGCTGCCAGTTGCAGGCCCACATATGCCAAAGGAACAGGTGATGGGTACTCCCGAGGGTTAGCACTGACCGTGATTTTTGCCACAAGGCCTGGAGCTAACAGGAACCTCGTGCGAGGATAGCTCTTCCAACCAGCACCGAGCTTGGCGGTATCATCCCACAGTCCACAGCACTGCACGTAGATTGTGTGAGTGGCACTGTTCCACACACTGAAAGTAAGTAATGAGATTCAATGAGCAAGGATTGAAAAAACGCCCGTCATTTCACTATCATTGCATAATAATGTCAATTCAAGGCTCACTATGAGTCAAAAAAGTTCGTTTACCGTCTACGGTTGACATCAGGGTATATCGTAACATTGTATGCAAGTGTTTCCTTTACAACGCCGGGTTAGAGTTATGAAATGCCAGGCTTTTCTGACCCTTGGTAATGAGGCGGCATAAACTCTTTGCGATTTGCGGCAAGTGCACGCAAAACAAGTCTAACTTAAAGTCTTGGTGGAGGCTATGGCCCTATCAGGTTATTCTCAAATACCTATCCTAAAAAAAATTGTTAATTTTCACGTCTACTTACGTCAATTGCTGAACAACCTTTTCATCCTGTAGATCAAAGCATAGACTTGGTGGGGCCCATGCTATACGTAATGAATGACGAGGGTAAGGCTGACCAGGCGGCCCAGGATCCGGCTCCCAAACCAAGGGAGCATTTTTGTTTGTCTTTTCTTTGCGGTGGGTAATCAAGTCCGCAACGGGTATCTGTGGCAAAACCTTGGGCCTATATTTATCTATCATCTCAAAGTAAATACAATTTGAACGTAATTACCGACTTCTTCAGGTACAATTTTTGCTCTTGGATTGACACAAATGAGGGTTGGAAGTGCGTATCCACCGTCATCGGTATTATCTAAAACAGGGGATGCTGGACTCATTTAATGGATTCTATGATGTCGTCGTCGAACTAGAACTTCGTTACATTATTTAGGTAGATATGCTTTGCTGTAACGTGTATTTGACATAATGACATCGTGTTAAGTTGATATGCAGCCGGCATTTGACAGAGTTGTCTCTTCAATTTGTTTTGGATTTTCCAGCCAGGAGCAGAAGTGAAAAAGTGGAGACATGAATACCTTTTTTATATAAATAATACGAGATTCAAATAATTGATAAATTCAGGGGTTAATTTGCGAAGATCCATATCAATGAACGTTTTACTTTACTACCTACTTGAAAACTTCGTCAAAAATAGCATTAAGTACCGCAAGTATCATAGGAATCATTGTATAATGAATGACTCTACCAGCGCTAGTGCGTAACAGTTCAATTCGTTGTTTATATCCTTTACTGTCGCAAGTACTCGTCGTGCACCATTTCAAAAACGAATAATTTCTCTAACCCCCTTCATTGATGGTGAGCATGTCTTCGACTTTAATATGTATAAATTTCGCAGAACACACCGCTCGCGTCGTTTGTTGACTGTCGGTTGTTTTCGTGAAAGTTCGGTACGGCACGCTGCGCCGGCGCCGAAGCGTGACGCTCGTCCCGAGGGAGCGGAAGTCTTGCGCGGTTCCGCCGCGACGCAAGCGCCAGAGATCCGGCCAACTTGCGCGAGCGTAGCCACTGTAACGGCTGCTTTTTGTACCGCCCTAGAAAATTAATTGAAACGCTCAGTACCTAATCGTCTTTGTAACACAATGCCCAACGACGCAAATTCAAAAGGTTAGGAGTCCTATTTTAATTTTGCCCGAATAGCATATGTCCATAACACAGAATTCCAAAATAGCAATTAGTCTGTGTAGCACAATGTCAAATCTTTTCGAAAGCAGCTAACCCAAATAAGTAGCGACTAGCGACCCGCCCCGGCTTCGCACGGGTGCAATGCATGTACTATATTATAAACATTCCTCTTGAATCACACTATTCTATTAAAAAAAAAACGCATCAAAATCCGCTGCGTAGTTTTAAAGATCTGAGCATACATAGGGACAGACAGACAGTGGGAAGCGACTTTGTTTTATACTATGTAGTAGGTATGATAATGACCAAAAAGCAAATCGTACGAGAATTTATTTGGGGTCCGTCAGACATATACTCGGTATACTTGCGAATTATTAAGCAAATAAATATTTTGCATTTGTATTTAATTTGGACGTTTTGCTGTTTAGGTGTTCAGCTCTATGGTAGTCATTGCGTATTTTGTTTTGTTTATTTTTTAACATTTGACATTTTACATACTTCGACACATGTTGCTATCCGCGCGCCCTGCTAGCCGTGACGCTACCTATGCGCTAATATTATGCTAATTTATATGCTAATTGTGTATTTTACGATTTTGACATCTTCCAAAAATGAACAATTTACATAATAGACATTTTGCTTTATAGAAAATCTGAAGTCTTAAGTAATTTTGATACTTAGATGATTTGGTACTATACTTATAAGCCAAATTAATGTACCTATATGTGTAATTGTACGAGAAAATAAAAACCAAATTACGTCTGGTCACACAATAGCGTTTATCGTAGGTACCTACTTGAAACGTCCCTCCCTTATCGACACTACTGCTTAGAAAGACATATTTTCTGTATGTCCACGACAAAACCTAGCATGGTCGGCCCCTTGCTGTAAGTCTAAAGACTTCTTTGTTATAAAAACAAGTGTACAGTTTATTAGAGTAACAGTTATACACACCCATATCGCCACCAACTGGACCACTAATAAATCTCACAGCGAACAATCACAAATTAGCAGTGCAATCAGATTCTGTTAGGAATTATTTAGGCGAAGTTGACGTGTAGACTAAACAATGAGATCAGCCCTGGTCCTATTGCGGGTCTCATGTAAACGTCGCCTACTTTCTGAACAATGACATTGATTCAACTGGTCAACAAGAAATAATGCCAGAAATAAAATAAGAATCTTACAGCGGCCATGAAAACCAGTGTTGAGTGTTGATTGAATGGCACCTACGGGTTTACACATCTGGCTGCAGACATTGACTTAACACATTGTATTAAATTTGTCATCGAGATTTAATTAGGTCGCTTCATAATTAAGAAAGAGTTTCTAGGCACTAATGGATGGGCGATGTGAGAAAACATCAAAGAATCGGCATAGAAAAGCCCGTGCTTGGAATATTACTGCATAGGTACATGGTCTAGTGGTTAGAAATACCTACTGAACATTATAGCATTAGGTAGCCAGTACATTAGTTGGTCTAATGTCCAGATGTCTGGTAATGAATGGAAAAGTTTTATAATAATCACGCTACAACGGATAGACGGATTTGGATGAAATTTGGTGTGTAAATCGTCTGTAATAATCCCAAAATATTTACCGCTAAGACATTAAATTTTGCACGGGTCTTCGTCATACAAACTAAGTGAAGACTACTAAAAGCTAGTATATCTAATTATAGAAGTAATAGAACTTTTAATATGTTTATTCTTGTATGCGGGTGTGAATGGACGAGAATTAAAGCAACGGCAATGAAGCTGAATCGATAAGGATCTAGTGATTATTTTATTTGCGTTAAGCCCATTTATGCGATCATGTCATCTACATAACGAGCTAATTTGAAGCGCATCATAAAAACACACGCCTCCATCATTAGATCTCAAAAGTGGTACCCAAGTACTGAAAACTAATAAACCCGAGCATTCCTCGAAGCTCGTGGAGGGACGAGGTGAAGTAACGGATGACTGTCCGTGGGAACGGCCGGCACTTCCGCTCGCGCGCGCCGCACCACTCTTGAGCTATTTCCTTTACGTAGGGTGACCTCAATTACTGACTACAATACAATACAATACAAATATTCTTTATTGATCACCAAAAACAGTACAGTGACATTACAAAAATAAAAATACTACTTGAACTAAGATGAAACATTCAGTAAGTTTTAACCCTTGGAACTTTGCTACGTATTTACTTCTAATTCTGACTATGTTATCCAGTATTTTCTGTTAAAGCACTTTTGATAACTATCAAATAACCTTTTTTAGCTACAATGACTGATTTCATAAGATCCATCGATTTGTTTGTGTTTTGTCGGACTTCCGGTTTCTGTATCTAGTAAATTAGTAGGTATACATACATACATACATGTATACATGTATCTAATAAAAATTGTTGACTCATAATAAATTGCACCGTACTCGGATCCCCGTAGATCCCCGTAGATCGATTGTTAGCCCCCGAAAAAAGACAGCAAATTTCATCGAAATTGATATCATTAGAATCGAAATAGTTTTCCGTGATCCTCGATATCAAATTATCGTTTAAAGGTATTAGATAGGTTTTAGGCTGCTAAACAAAAATCCTCTATACTGTTACTTCCACCCACAATGATAGACAAGCTGTGCACCTAATTAGCTACCTTCATTATAGCCGATTACGAGTTCCGTTGAAGCGAGAACGTTTGGTTCCACTACGTTTATTAACGGGCCGTCTTAGCGAGTTGCACAACAGGACTGTGTTGTAATGTCCAATTCACTGTAATCTTTTGCAATATTTATAATGCGAGGTACAGTTGTTATTTGTGAGAAGCTGGCCGTAATTGCTTTAGCAATGTCAAGAAGGCTAAGTATAAGTACGTCCGTTCGTAAGATATTTACGGACGTGATATCCTCTTACCCCGGCGCCACACATAGCACAAATGTTTCAACACATATTTGAACACATATTTGATCACATGTGAAGCACCGGTATTTGCTTATTTGTTCAATAGAACAACCATACAATCAACCATAGATCAAATATGTGTTCAAATATGTGTTGAAACATTTGTGCTATGTGTGGCGCCGGGGTTACAATTAGCGGTTTGAGTGATACGCACATAAATTTTAAAAGGGGATTTTAAGTCCCATTTAAAATTTAAGAATAATGAAAAAATTAATTAATTTGAGTTGTGTGTAAATAATGTGAATGATGGTATTGAAATCGAAATTGAACGACAAGTAAGTACTCGTTGTTTTAATTTGCTTGTTCATTATTTCTCGTAAGTGTCTAAAGAAACGTAACGTCGAATTATTTTAATGTTATGTTGGGCATGGGCAATACTTTTTATAGATATACTAAAGCCGAAAAACGAGAATGTGGTTCACCTGATGGTACTTAAGTGATTCCCGCTGTCTTTAGATTTTCGTAACACTCGGGACATGGCGGCGGTTGAAACGCTAGAGTACAGAGTCTCATCCAATAATGCTTACTTAAACTTATCTAAAGATGACTGAAATAACCTATGAACGAAGTACGTCGGTAATCTTTAGTATCTCAGTCACTTGTAAACCTAAGTTTCCTCAGTTAACTGATGCTGTAAGTTTTTTTTATAACTTCTACTTGTCCGACCTTTTCTATTACCTACACACACAGTATTCTATTTCAGGTATTTTCAAATATCGTGAACAAACTAACAATTCTAAAGTACAGGTGTTTTAAAACACAGTAGGTGCCTTATCCAGTGTCGACGATACCACTGAACCATGTCATTGACACCTATCGCTGCAATGACAATAAACATCTCATTTTGCATACTAAAAACAGATCAGTTAGCCAGCAACAGTCATATCTCTAGAACATAAAAATGTATGAAGAATGGATATAACGTTAAATCCTATTGAACTAAAATATTAATCACGACTACTTGTGTACAGTTCTGGATTATATACTATTTGTTTCTACAGTAAAGCATAATTTCTTCATGTTTCGTTCAAAATTGCGTTAAAGTAGCGGATCAAGAAAAAAAAATGTCGAGAAAATAAAACTTTTACTTTGCTAATTAATTCGTCTGGTAAACGGTTATAGTTCATGGATTTGTACATTATGTTCTGTGAATAAACTGTTCATTCATTCATTCATTAAATTGTCATGAAAGATAAATACTGATACTAACTCTCTGCCTGTGATATTAAAACGTAATTTATTTAAAAAACTTCGAAATTTTATTTAAAGAAATCCCTGTCGAAGACTTCTCCAGTTGATAAGAATGTACTCTCGGTCGGCTCGCAAGCTCTCAAATAACATAATATTCGCTGTACCTCGTTACTCGTACGTTACGTAGGGATGGCGATCTGAGATCGATTAATCGAAGAATTCATTTTTCGAACCAAAA
This sequence comes from Archips crataeganus, assembly GCA_947859365.1. NCBI lineage: Eukaryota > Metazoa > Arthropoda > Insecta > Lepidoptera > Tortricidae > Archips > Archips crataeganus. The sequence goes on from OX402050.1 coordinate 9,643,551, forward strand.
ACATCGATTTTTAGATCGATATGTAGCACTGAATCGATTCCTTCAGTGAATCGATATTCACCCTAGAAATTCGACGTTCGATTTTTTTCTTAATTTAAGCCTCAAAAGAGAGTACTTTCAAAAGGTAGATGTATTCTTTTATATCTGATAACTTTTGCCCGCGACTCCGTCCGCGTGGAATTAGTAATTTGGGCAGCTTATTTTTTATCCAATTTGCTTTTTTATCAATTATGGCTGTCCTTAGATCCTTCCGGAAGGAGTGAAACTTCATAATAAACTAACCCGCTCCCAATCCGCCCCCAACCCGCTCCTAACCCGCCCCCAAACCGCTCCCATCCCGCCCCCAACTTGCTCTCAACCTGCCCCCAACCAGCTCCCAACCCGCTCCGAACTCGCTCTCACCCCGCCCCCAACCCGCTCCTAACCCACCCCCAACCCACTCCCAACCCGCCCTCAACCCGCCCCCAACTCGCTCTCAACCCGCCCCCAACCCGCTCTTAGCCCGCCCCCAACCCGCTCCTAGCCCGCCCCCAACCCACGCCAACTCGCCCCCAACTCGCTCTCGACCCGCCCCCAACCCGCTCCCAACCCGCTCCCAACCCGCCCCCAACCCGCTCCCAACTCGCCCCCCCACCCGCTCCCAACCCGCCCCCAACCCGCTCTCAAACCGCCCCCAACCCGCTCTCAACCCGCCCCCAACCCGCTCCCAACTTGCCGCCCCACCCGCTCCCAACCCGCCCTATCTAACTGGGCTATCTAACACTGAAAGAATTTTTCAAATCGGAGCAGTAGATCCCGAGATATAGAAGTTTTACTTCAAAAACCCCCGATTTGGAAACATTCTTCCGCTCCGCTCCTATTGGTGTTAGCGTGATGATATATAGCCTATAGCCTTCCTCGATAAATGGGCTATCTAACACTGAAGGAATTTTACAAATCGGAGCAGTAGTTCCTGAGATTAGCGCCTATAGAAGTTTTACTTCAAAAACCCCCGATTTTGAAACATTCTTCCGCTCCTATTGGTGTTAGCGTGATAATATATAGCCTATAGCATTCCTCGATAAATGGGCTACCTAACACTGAAAGAATTTTTCAAATCGGAGCAGTAGTTCTTGAGATTAGCGCGTTCATACATACAAACAAACAAACAAACAAACAAACAAACAAACAAACAAGCAAACTCTTCAGCTTTATAATATTAATAGTACAGATTGTTGGTATGGTTCTAAAGAAAAACATTTGTAATTATTGAATTCCCTGAACTGAAGATTTCCCTGATTTTAATGAAAAAAGATCGATTATTATAGTAGGTACATTTCTTGTTTTCCAAGAATGAGAATGTTTTTTGGATTTATATTTGCATTATAAATGTACATTAAAAAAAAAACCGAATTTTGAGAGATCGACCTTTGTGACCTCGATTTTTTGTGAGTCGATTTTTTAGATAGCGATTCGAATCGATTTAAAAATCGATCTTTTTCGAGAAGAATTGCCATCCCTACTCGTACGTCGAAGTAGCAGTCCGTTGACCGCTGACCGCTCCTGGCGTTCTTTCTGTTATCGCCATCACCGGAAGCCGTGGCGGAAGCGCGCAATCTCGACCAATTGGACGAATAGCTGTCACGCTGCTCGCACTTGCTTTGCCCCTTACTACGAATGTTACAAACCTATACTTAATAAGTAAGTACAGGAGCGAGGGCTTACTGTGGATGGAGCAGTTTCGCACTAAGTCCTACAAGTATTTGCATGGTAGTTGACGCATTATATCCGATTTTCGTCACGCGATTTCAGACTGATCTAGTGCGTAGACTACCATACAAATAGTTCTACGACGGCTATTTATTTATTGTGTGGCAGTTTACTCACAAGATCCTATTTCCGTCATCCAATTTCTCAAGAATCTAGTACGTAAAACTACCACACAAATACTTCTACGACTACACTATTTAAATTTATTTACTCACTTGATCCGATTTCTGTCATCCCATTTCTCACGGATATAGTCCATAATCTACTATACAAATAGTTCTACAGCTCACGGACCGTACTTTCACGGATACGGATCAGTTTCGGATCGGACGCAGTGCGAAACTCCTCTAAATGTATAACATTTTGATTATATCCCGCCTTTAGTACTTATAGTAGGAGAGCTGATTGACATTTTTGCGTAGGTATTTGAGGCACCCTGAAAACTTGTCTAATGCTTCTTCTATAATACCCAAGCACAGAACCACAGACCTAGTTGACGCGAGTAGCAGGGCTTTAGCCCTATTTTATCAACTCTGTTTTTTTTAAATTATCAGGTCAATTGTCCGTCCGAAATTATCTGTAAGTATTTTATTTGAAATATTTGTTTAATTATAAATAATATTGTCTTATAATTTCTGCGTAAACATTTTTTATTTTTTGCAAAATTGTTTTGCAAAAAAAGTTTAAGTTCCGACTAAATGATCTGGCTTATTTATTTTCCCACTCTTTAAATGTCAAATTTAAAAGTATGAAAAAAAAATGTATTTCTAAATATATGGGGGTTGATTTAGCCCCCGCCCCGCCAACTGTCAGCCAGGTCTGTGGTTTTTTGCTTGGGTATCAAAGAGGAAGCAGTAGACAAGTTTTAAGCGTGCATCAAATACCTCCTCGTAAATGTCCATCAGCTCTCAGACTATTAGTAGAGTTGAGGTCGAATCAATAGGAGTGTCTTATGCAAGCAAGAGGTAAGCAGTGCGTTTACTAAAGCCGGGTCGTCACAACACTAGTAAAATCATCGCAGTAGCATAGATTGCGGGGCTACCGAACTAGTTATGATGTGATGGATTATTCAAGGTCTGCAATGTATTGCTAATTATACTCGTAACTTGAAAACCCCGCCTAAACGCGGCTCAGTTGAAATAAAAAGTAAAGACAGTATTTTGCAACAACAACGTTAGGCCGATTAAAACTACGCCTCGCCTCGATCGTGTGTAAGTAGCTCGACTAGTTTGTTAGCTTAGTGAAGTTTGGTTGCACTTGTATGCGTGCAACTGCGTGCATGCGGCGATACATTAAATATAGGTTTACTGGTCTGAATTTACCGTTAGCGGAAGTCCGTCTACTTTTATTTGGTCTTAAGTAGATATACAGATCTTCTTACCATACTAATACTAAAGATCTTTTCTTACTGATGCTTACCGCTTTAATAATGAGATCATAACTGCATCAAAATGTATCAATTGTTAAGTTAACTAAAGTACCTATTTTAATGAATTTAGGTCTTATTTTAATTTACCTGTTTCAAATACGTTTATTGTTTAAAGTAGAAGACATGTTAATGTATACCTACTATTATTCCGCTCTACATTAGTTTTAATATTATGCAACTCAATCTAGCCCTCAGTAGGTAATGAGCCCTTTCTTAAATATAATACGAACTACTTAATTCAATTTTCGTTATTACATATTATCAAGAAGCATTCATAGAAAAGGCCTTCAATATATCATAACATAACATTGAAAAGGGCACGTTTAACAACCTACCGAATATACCTAAATATTACAAACATTCACCAAGCGGAACCGGTAGTCTACTGTCAATAAAGCAGCTAGTATAACTTGAGCTTTTGCGCCCCTCACCACTAGATCAAATAACCGAGAGAAAAGGAAACCGAGCGGAGCGTTAAAGGTCTTTATTAAATTGGTCGTGTTCAGCTGACATTGACCTCTAGAGCGGTCGTGGAGGCCTCTCTCTAAGCATACATATTCATAGTATTCGTAGCGGCTTCATCTGCATATTAATGAAGGTGAAGATGAAAATAAGACGACATCCTATCACACCACTTGTTCCTTTGGGTGGTAATGAAACGCCCGGGTTGTTTGAAGTGATGGTTAGATCTTAGAGAAGATGTGAGAATATTAAGTAGCTTTAGAATTAAACATACTAATCATTTAAGTTTACAATCAATGACGACATAGTAACCAAAAGTAATATTGATTTGAATCGATAAAATTTTTCATTCTACTATTAAAAAATTAATAAAATATACCTACACTAGGTACTTCGAATGTTTTTTGGAAGCAGTATTTACATGATCTACTACTTCATTTGTTAAACTCTGGAAAACCTTTTTCATTAACAGAGTAAACTAAAATTGCCAATAAATTATATAGGAAATCAAGCCATATAAGTTTTAATGAAAGGTTGAGTAGGCACTTAAATTTCCTGGTTCGATTGGAAAATTACAAAGTTGTTGGTTTTTCAGCCGCGCCTACTCATGATTTTCTTGTAGTTGAATGTCGGAAATTGAACTTTCAAGGTTCTATTCACTAAAAACATTTCAACTAAAGCAATTAACGGTCAAAATGAGTGTGTTGGTAAAGTAGGCAGGTACTGTGTAAGTACTTATACATGCAATATACATTTACATTAATAACAATTTATAAATTGAAACAGATTCTCCGAGAGCAGAAAGAAGTCACCAGGTAGTTTACCTACATTATGATTTAACCCCATAATAAGCATCTTTATCTCAGGTGTTTCCTTTGAAATGAACACTGAATTGAAATATAGTTACTGTGCCTCAATAGCAATTAATGTATTACTTTGTAACAAGTTTCATCGCAACAGCAATGTACCTACAGCAAACGTAAAATGAAAACCAAACGACTGAAGAGCAATCATATCGCGATGTTAGTAGGTATCCATTGACTTTTGACTTGCAGAACTCTAACTTGAATGACAAATTTCTCCAAAATTTAGGACTTTGGAACGTATTAATATTACGACTGCGAATGACTGTAAGAAATCACCATTTTATTTATTCTTTCTATTACAGAGAACACCCGGTAGATATACATATTATGTATACAGGTATGTTCGTAGTAACAAATCAACACTATACGTAATCAAATCAACATTAAAAAACTCTTAAACTTATTCTAAATTTAAATTTTAAATTGTTTTTTTGTAAATAATATCATTTTTTTTAATTACAAATCTTAACTTCTAATCTTAATTTAGTGTTAAAGAATTGGAGTTAATGCATCACAACATAACATTACATTACATTTACATTTTAATTACTTATTTAACTAGATACCTAAACGACTTATCTCAGTAGGCAATGAAATCCAGAAGCATTAAGCAATTTTCGGAAGCAATTACGGAAGCTAACTTGGACAACAACCGCTTGTATACCTTACCAACTCCTACCCATATTTACTTAGTACGTCATAGTCATAGTCAACTATTGATCCTTCCATACATTTCTCGCAGTTAGCAATTAGCATCAATTAGGTACCGTACATTTCGCATTCGTCTTGAACACGAAACCGATAAAATGTTGAGTCTAGACGCGAGTTCTGTTTGACCTTCACCATTACCGAGAGATAAAAAGCTGACAAGTACGAAATTGTTGAAAGTTTTAGGGGTTCTTCATATAATTCAATACAAATTTCGAGGCCACATTATACCTCAAATTTCAAGGTCTAATTATACCTACAGTAAATGAAGAGAAAGTTAAGTTAGTTAAGTTTCTTTTAGAGGAAGTTAAACCTTCATCTGGTCTGGTCATCTGACTATGTCCATAATCAATTTAGTTTAAGTATAAAGTAATATAAACCCACAAAGTAAACAAACAGCCACTATTTGTATAAAAATAATTTATCAACTTCTACCGGTGTAGAATTTCTCATCCGCTATTTCCGCCAATGGCATTGTGAGATATCGCATATGATACTGCCTGTCACCATCGCTACGTTATATCGAGAGCTACGAAATTGACCGCACTAGTAATTGCCAACATTTGCAACTCATGAAAGACGTAAACTACATCTCCGTTCCAAATTCCAACTACGTTAATCCTGCGTGCAGTTAGGAAAGAATTACGCGTTCGAATTGGCTTGTGAGAACGTAATTTTGTTTAACGGTCGCACGGTGACTTTTATGAGTCGAGGTGCGGAATCCTAAAAAGTTGTTTCGGTCCCGTGTAGGTACCTATACCAACATATGAGCGGGACAAGAGTGAACACAATAACGTGACTCGGAAAGTCCACTCATCTCGTTTTCGGAATAACACTTGCGGAACCGGTCAGGCATGCGTCGCCAAATATCAATATGTTTCCTTCCTCATCGGTTTCTGGTACCTATAATTTAGGCTCCATGCAACACTGCTTACATGGGACAGGATAGAATAAGTTTTAGTAAGGCTGTAGTTATTTCTATTAGCACAGACATAATAGGCACATGACATGAACGTATTTCGCAGTAAATAACCCCATTAACTTTATTTTGTTTAGGGATAAAGACGTCGATGACAGTTTTAGGTTTTTATTGAGCTGAAACAATCTAGCTGTGTGCTTTCCTTGGTCAATCAATGATCTATTGACTTTTTGTAAGTATTTATCGGTTAAAGAAGATAGTTGTGATTAATTCCTAATAAATATAATTACGTGGTGCGTACACTAAACGGGAAACTGTTTAGAGGAAACCCGTAAAACCAACAAGAAACGAAACAGATAAGACAAAAATTCTAATGTTTGAATAGTTTCTGCAGCTTTCATGAAAAATTTGACCCCATTGTGTATTCAACTAGCGTTATATATAGCCGAAGCCCTGGAAGTAAACAGGATACGGAAGTCGTATGTAACGATCATGCAAAACCAAACGGATTTATCGATTGCTTCTGCCAATATGGCGGCGCTTTATTTATCTTGTCTCTAGCTACCTTCCTGGCGCCGCTCTTCCGGCGGAAACGGGCGTCGTCTCCGCTTTAACCCTTACCGCGTTTCCGGTTTCCGCCTGCCTTTGAGGTCCATCGAAGTTTCCACGGCTTCTATTCCTTTTAGGAATTAGTTCACAGCTCAGTAAATGGACTAATAACTGAACTAAAACAATTACTTTGCTCACCCGCGACCTTACAATAGTTACGTTTATGCAAGAAATGTGCGTTCATGCAGTTCCTCCACCTCCACACTGTACGAACACACACAAATCACATAAACCCAACCATCACCACCACCAAGCTACACTGACGCGTTTCGAACTCAACCAGAGCTCATCTTCAGAGTTACCACAACCGTATGCTATGCTACCAAATGTTAAAGCAGCGAGTTTAACATTTGGTAGCATAGCATACGGTTGTGGTAACTCTGAAGATGAGCTCTGGTTGAGTTCGAAACGCGTCAGTGTAGCTTGGTGGTGGTGATGGTTGGGTTTATGTGATTTGTGTGTGTTCGTACAGTGTGGAGGTGGAGGAACTGCATGAACGCACATTTCTTGCATAAACGTAACTATTGTAAGGTCGCGGGTGAGCAAAGTAATTGTTTTAGTTCATTAATATGGACCTCCGCAAAGTAACGCCTGATTCAATAAATGGACTAATAACTGTTCTGAACTTGCAGTTACTCAATATGAAGTTGGACACGTAACAAAGGCACTCTGAACTTGTTTGCTAAAGCTTTGGTGTACATTATTTATGCATGCTTTTGACAAAGCTTTCCATCGCGAAATATTAAGGGATTAGAATTTATAACATAAAAGACCCTTTCATGCTACAAAGAATACTGAAACAATCGTTCAACATGTATTTAACAAATCTCCCTTCACAGAAAACTGTCACTAACTAATCATGTCTTTAAATTTTCGTAGGGTGAGTGGGGGTAAGATGAAAAACAGTGTAAGATGAAAAACTACCCGTAGCACCCGGTGCTACGGGTCGTTTTTCATCTTACACTGTTGTTCATCTTATTTTCATCTTACCCCCACTCACCCTAACAATCTTTTTTTATGAGGTCTGATCTTTGTCATAACGTAACATGACCCCAGGTGTAATATTTAAACCTTGTCACCACGACCGATGAATATTTCCCTTGAATGTTAGTGTTACGAACTCCATTAGCGTGCAACATCGGATTTCACAAATTTCACTGGAAAATTCCTAATCAGAGCAAGCCAGGCCGTCACCGGTATTTCACAACTACGCTTCCTCGGTTACCGAAACGCAAAAAGCAATTTCTACATTTGCGCCACTTACCTACCTAGCAATTGATACGCGTGCATACTGATTACTTTTTTATTTTGATTATGAATATATGTCTGTGGATGGTGGGGCAATTTTAACAAGCTTTTTAATTAAGTTTACTTAGTATTCTTTCTTTGTTTGCGTCAAATCTTGCAACTCTAGTTTAATCCACTATCAGAGCGGTAGATTGACTTGAAATTTGATACGTAAGTATACCTATAAGTATAGAACACCGTTTCTAGTAAAAATAATAAAGTACTGATATCAAAAGAAACTTATCGTTTAAAAAATATTTTTTTTGTGGAAAGCTTTTGATATGCGTAAGATAAAAAGCTTAATTTCTCTAATAGGATTATCAAGTTTATAGTAATCTACATTTAACATACTGCTCACTATGACAATAGAATAGTATTTACTTTCTATCAACAAGTTAAATTAAATTAAATTTTCTTAGCTAAAGCCGACACGACTTAGTCATATCAGAAGACTTTTCTTTTACGTAATCGACAGCCACAGGTCCTTGGGGCAGTTTCAGCGTTGCCAGACGTCACAATTTTGGCGGGAACGTCCCGATTTTTGGCCCACAATGAAATGTCTCGCGCGGGACAGGCTCAGACGCGCTTTTTATTAGAAACATAATTTAGAATTCAAGTAGAAGGATGATAAACCACCGACTTTTTTTTAGCGGTAGCTTTCGACAAAAGAATCCCGCTTTGCCCAAAACAAAATCTGGCAACGCTGGGCAGACTCCAGTCGCTCACATAAGCATGTGTACCTACATTTTACTGTGAGACAGACAAAGTTCTTCCATTGCAGTGTCCTCTGTATTTTCGCGCACGCCATGGATGGATATTGCGACTGTACTTCCTGGGCAGCTGATGTAACCAAACCGACAACGTGCCTGCGGTTATTTAGCAAATATCTGTGTGATTTTGACGCAATGAAGTTGCAATGTGATTGCTGATTATCAAACTCAATTTTAAGCGATTATATTTCAATGTGAAATAAAAATATTAAATAAAGTCCAATAATCTATCATTATTTATTAACACAAATCATAATCATTTTCTGTGTCAGTGTGTTGTCAGGGGGTCAGTTGGTGTCTATTAATTGAATCAAAAGCAACCAAATGACGTTTATGTATACAAATACCTAAAAAACGTGTTTTTTTTTCAGTAACAAACCATAATTGATTCATCGATGAATGGTCAATAGCGAGTCAACAATGAACCCGATGAGATCACGTGCGGTTGTGCAATTCGATTAGTTTCGGCGCATCTTGCTCAAAACTCGGCCCAGTTCGGCGCGCCGAAGTGTTACCAACATTACTTTTAGCAATAGATTTGACATATTTTCTTTAATATTGACTGATTTTTGATTCATAAGTTCATAACGAATTTAGGTAAACCGTTTATTTAAGAGTCTCTGCAATCACCAAAGACTGCAATGAAGACTTTAATGAGCAACCGAATAATCGTCTAATATATAAAAATCTCGTGTCACGGTGTTTGTTACCGAACTCCTCCGAAACGGCTTGGCCGATTTTTATGAAACTTTTTTCTCTACACTCGGTAGGTCTGAGAATAGGTCGTAGGCTATTTTTTATCCCCCCCCCCCCATTCTTCGCGGACGGAGTCGCCGGCAACAGCTAGTAATCTATAATATGCATTAAAAAGTCACTAAATAACATCATCCGAAATAACTCATTGCTCCTCATTTATTTTTTATAGCAGAAAAGGCAATATCCGTTAATCATAAAAAAAATGTTAAGAATGTGTCACTGCTCGTTTTTTATAGATTTCACGTTACATTAAAAACTTTTTGTTTTAATTTCAAGTGTAGGTACCAAAATTCATAGTTTCAACCTCGTAGTGTTGGCAACTCTGCCCCGCGTGCGTTGCGTCGGCGCAGCGGCCGTTACATCATAGAGCACGCGGATTGGGTCAACGGTGGATGCCCCTCGTCTAGTAAGCCGTTCCCTTCCAAGTTATGTCACATACTAATAATAATTAAGTAAATAAAATTATAGTAAGGGCTCAATCAGGTACCGGTAACTTAGTCTTCCGTATATTACGATGCGACTAGTCGGCCGTGCTGTCAAAACATGTCGACCAAATTGGAATTTTATCAACCATCTAATTACAAATGTTTGTCAAGCAAGCTATATAAACAATTATAATTATATAACGCTAAGATTAAATCTGATAAAAATATAATTAACTCAGCGATCGACATAAATGTTGTTCTAAAGAACAGCGAGTGATTTTATCACCGCATCCTGCCGCAGGTGCTTTCGCAACCTATATCCTAGTATGCAGGCGAGTTGCCAATTACAGAGACCTACTTTCTTACCTTCGAACTTTTACTTCCTGCGGGCGCCTGGGCCGGCCGCGCAACGCAACGCATTACGAAAGTGGCGCGAAATGCTCGGCCGACATTCGCGCTTGCGCCACCTTCAGGAAGTGCTGTTGCGGGATTACGTAGCGCCCGCGTCGGTGTCGCCTGCGTTAGTATCCTTGGCATGCCAAAAACAAACTATCGGTGAGCCCCTTGGTGTTTAGTGTCTGTACCACCAAATATCATTACATTAGGTAACCCGGTCAATGGTTTGAAAATGCCTTCCTTGTTGCACCAATCAAAAATTAGCTATCGACTTTTTTTTATTGTGTTAGATTTTAAGTTAAACTATTTTAGCAGTTAGAATTAGAGTTTATACATTATGTCATTTTATTATTATGCCATGCTGTTAAATGAAACATTATTTAGTACGTATCGAAAAATTACCTATTATTTTAGTATCGCTGCGGTTATCCCTCTGATATAAACATAACTGGATTATTTTAAGCGACTTGTTTTTAGGGCATCTTCCTTATTTGTTACTGAGGAAACAGTTGTTAGGTATTTATAAAATGAACATCATTTCTATCGCGTTACACTCGTCTTCATATATAAAATACTAGATAATTATACAAGCAGGTACTGTAATAGATAACCTTTCGTCTTTTTATAATCTTAATACATTAAAAGAAACATCCTCGCTGACCGATTGATTAACATATCGCCCAGCCCATATAAGTAGACCTAGAAACATGACATTTTGCGTTAAGGTTTAATTTATGACAAAAACAAGGAATATAGACGGATTTTTACAATGGGTATCTAAGTAGCTATCATGTTAGTACCTACTTATTGCATTACCGATGCTTTATTGAGGACGATCACAATAACAATTAATTAGCACTTCAGATATGTAAGTCCAACGGAAGCAAATGTTTACAACTATGTAAGTAGGATGTGAAGTTACAATTGATAAGAAGTCGTGTTTTCCAGACACTCCGATATAAACCGATAAATAAAGTACTAACTCAGTAAGTCAGCTATACTCAACCTGCGGCCCGCCACGCTTCAAAAGCGATCCGGCTGGCATTTTATATAGATCTTCAACTGTTTTAACTTTTAATGGTGTTACAAATTGATGTTGTGGCCCGCTGTAGATACGATTGCAACAAAGGCTACAATAAATTTTGTGGCTCACACAAAAATAAGGATTTGAATAAGGCTACCGTCAAAGTCATAATACCTTTATTTAATTTAGGCACTTATAACAAGCACTTATGAAAAGCCTAAAATCTACCACTGGTTCGGAAAAACCGTGCTGAGAAGAATACGCCACAATAACATAATTTAACACAGCAGATACGCTATTTGAGACGAGGAATCGTCAATATCGGAGTTATCCCTGTCCATTAAGTACTTACATACTAATTATTAATTTTATAATGCGCCTTAGATACCTTATTAATGTTTTCTTGACAATAGATTTGAATTTAGTAACTGTTTGGTCGGTTATTATAGTTTCTCGAAGTTTATTATAAGAATGTATGATAATTTAGTTTTCTAAGTAGATAATTTAAACATGATTTAATGTAATGCAATTTGTTTGATTCAATTTGATTTAATGCAATTTAATTTAATACCATTTAATTTCATTTCATTTGATTTTATTTGATTTGATTTGATTTAATTTGATTTAATTTGATTTTATTTAATTTGATTTGGTTTAGTTTGATTTAATTATGTTTGATGTAATTTTATTTGATTTTTTTTTTTAAATTTAATTTGATTTACTTAATCTAATTTAATTTGATTTGTCTTAAATTAATGTTGCATGTTTTCAAATTTTAAGTTTATTAATATATGTATACAAATTGTAACAACTTTATACCTATGTTTTACAAATAAATAAATGATTGATGATTGATTGATTGGTATGCAATTTCCCAATAACAAAGTTATTCGAATACTTACAATATAAAAAACTACGCTAAGTGAGTGATTTATAGTGCGTGTTTGTGTGCCGACGAGTACACATTCGGCGCTATTTTGCAGGCCACAGATCGGATCAGAGATCACATACCTGGTCTATACTGTGCTCGAGACCTGCGACGATAGATTTTGTAATCTAAAAAGAGAATGTGGCTGTTGAAACAGAAACTTGCCTTCGTCCATAAAGCAGGATGTTTAATCTCCCTCGGAACTATGCTCAGTTATCTAATTCTGAAGCTTGCTTAACGCTGTAGCATGCCACATGGGCGTTATGAAATTTAACTCACAGAGATACATATCTACCGACTTGATGCCTTCCATTTTGTTATGTATGCTTAAGGGTCCATTAATTTGTATGATTATGTTCTTACCGGTGTACTTTCGTTTGGCAAATTATTTTTCCCCAACTGATTCATTTGGCAAATGTTTCATTTCCCGAATGTTTATTCTTTCTGAAACTGTAAGCTATTCAGGATATATTTCAGGGCTATTCTGTAGGTTAGGTTAGGTTAGGTTTGTTTTATAACAATCATGAAAGTTAACAGTTTCAGAAAAAAATAAACATTTGGGAAATTAAACAGTTTGGGAAAAATAATTTGCGAAACATTAGTAAGCCGATCTTACCACATACACATAACTGACAATAAGAGGACTATGGCAAAAAAACCAGCTGTTTGTTACTTAATTTAACTGTTAAAAAAATGGGTTATTGTACAGTCGAGAACACTGAATCACGTAGGTACCAGGGTAGAACCTCTTCACAGTCGATTTTCCGATGACTTCTTTAGCAGATGCAAAGAACATCAACATGACATTTGCTGCAAAAAGGTTCCACCCTGGTACGCAATTCAGTTTCCTCGACTGCTACAGATTGTACTAATCTAACGTAACCTAACCCTTAGAGTTAATGAATATACACCATAATTTAGTATAAATCTACGGAAACATAAAAACTGGCAATATCACTTTGCTACGAACAGTACCTCTACCATGAGTTTACACTAGTTCACAGTGACCGTACTCGCTAGCGACGGCGTAAATGACTTGTATGGAGAATTGTACTTCCGTAAGTGACCGCTAGAGGCACTGTACAATTCTCCATACAAATAATTTATGCCGTCGCTAGCGAGTACGGTCACGTAAACTAGTGTAAACTCATGGTAGAGGTACAGGTAGAACAATTTCACGTACCTACCTATAATTAAAATTAGCAACCTGCATTTAATCTTACTAGTACTTAAGTATTATAATTGCGATAATTTGTGAGTGTGTTCTTGTTAATCTTTCACGCTAAAACAGTTACTATTTAAAACTGAAATTGAAAAGCTAAAAATTATTAAAATATAAAAGTTCCTTGTCTTAAAACCGATTTCTTGGCTTTTTATTAGGTAGGTAGTCCTACTAATATTATATAATTATAAATGCAAAAGTTTGGATATTTGGATTGTCATATAAAAGTGGCTAAGCGGATTCGGATGAAATTTGACACACAGAAAATTTGTTGCCTGAATTAATATATATAACTACTCGTAATAATACCCACTTATTGTCCCGGAAAATTGCGTACTTCTTGCAGGAAAACGATGAACCAATTTACGTATTCTTCGCAGACAAAGTCACGGGCAGCACCCAGTTATTCTATAAAAATAGATAATGTATTATGTTAAGCTAGAAAGTGTATTTTTACAAACTGTGTTAATTTATCTGCAGGTGCACATTGAAACCTGTAACAACAAGGAAATGCCGTTTTACGTTCAAAATATCGCCTTGTGATAACTTTCAACCTACTTCGAACAAATAATTCACGCCGACTTGTAGCTAATACGGCGAGCCGTGTCAACCGTTGCACAAGTCTCGTGCGCATTACAGAATCGGAAAAAGCACGCAAAAACGGTATTAGGGCGAGAAAATTCACATCACTATGTTCCGTTATTCAGAGTGCATAACCCCATCTTCTAACACGTAATTGTGCAACGGTGTGCACCCGATCTCGCACGCCGCTCCTGAATGTGGGTCATCTCTTTTTGTTCCACTGCGTTATTCCGTAATTAGAAAGAGAGGGGTGAGGATTCTTGACTGCGAGCCGCGCGTGTGTTGCATATGCTGCAATTAGATTGCATGAAAATTTAATAACAGGGTTAAACACAGCGACTAAGCCGACACAGCAACTAAGCTGTCAAACAAGCTTAAAATAAAAAAATAAAAAATCTTATATTTAAAAATCGTATTTTTAACATAAGCTTTTTTTCGTAACTCTATTACTTTAAACGGGACTTAGCACGCAAATAATATTTACCTCGACGTTTCAGCCACAGTGACTGTTTGCACTTGCGTTGTCATCCAACTTACATACACAAAATTTATGTTATACAAAATTTCAAGGATCCGCCTAAACCAGGAGCTGGAAGACATAGTGTCCGAGCCTAATATCATCGGAGAGATCAAGTCTGTTAGACTCCGTTTGCTCGGACACCTCGCAAGGATGTCGTCTAGCAGAGCGGTGAAGAGGGCCTACGTGGGGCGGCCCGTTGGGGCGTCCGGTTGGTCGCCCCGGGTGCCGCTGCCGCTGGTTAGATGAAGTGGAGAAAGACCTCGGCGCCCTACACGCAGAAAACTGGAAGGAGATCGCACAAGATAGGGCGCCCTGGCGTGAAATCGTATCGGAGGCCAAGATCCACTTTGGGTCGGTGAGCCAGCGTAGTAGTAGGTACTAATATACACCGTGAAATTTTAGTGGTTGTTTTCCCGAAACGAGGTGATTTAGTTTCGATTGTACAATCGATTTATAATTACTGTTTTGACTAGTGTCAAAAATCCAATTGTGAAAAACGAAAGTCGAAAATGACCGCAAACCAATAGTAACGCTTTGTTGGTACAAGTAGCGTACGATCGTACGATAGGTTAGGTACCAACGAAGCGTTACTATTGGTTTGCGGTCATTTTCGACTTTCGTTTTTCACAATTGGATTTTTGACTCTAGTCAAAATAGTAATTATAAATCGATTGTACAATCAATACTAAATCACCTCGTTTCGGGAAGACAACCACTAAAATTTCACGGTGTATAGTTTGCAATAAGTATTTACTAAAAAAAAAAAATTAAACAAGCAGGCATTGCAAGCTTTTTTGCTGTCTGTACTTTTTAGTGTTCCGTACCCAAAGGGTAAAACCGGCCAAGAGCGTGTCGGACACGCACAAGGTAGGGTTCCGTAGCCATTACAAAAATAATCAAGTAATATTTTTCTAAGGATTTCGTATGTGTACGGAATCATCCAAGTTTAGGTATGTTTTATACCTTAGGCTACTATTTACTCTTAAACTACAAATAATTTCCGAGCAATCTTAGCCGCTATAATTTTCCTAGTAAATTTGATATATTTACTACCATTCTGAATTTTTTCAAATTTTTCCACCTAACAGTTTAGATTTTAGAGGGGGGGGGACGCTCGATTTTAATGAAAATTTTCACTTTAAAGTTGAATATTTCGCAAACGGATCGCTGAATAGAAAAATCATGTTAGCAACCCCGCAATGGTTTTAAAAGACCTATCCAACGATACCCCACACTATAGGATTAGTCGTGAAAAAAAAAATCACCCCCCCTTTACGTCTATGGGAGGTACCTTAAAAAAAATATTTTTTTATTTTTTATTTTATCACTTTGTTGGCGTGACTGATGTGTATATTCATGCCAAATTACAGCTTTCTAGTACTAACGATCTCTGAGCTTAGCCGCGGACAGACAGACAGAGGGACAGACATGGCGAAACTATAAGGGTTCCTAGTTGACTACGGAACCCTAAAAACAGGACCCTATTACTGAGACTTCGCTGTCCGTCCGTCTGTCCGTCTGTCCGTCTGTCCGTCCGTCTGTCACCAGGCTGTATCTCATGAACCGTGATAGCTAGACAGTTGAAATTTTCACAGATGATGTATTTCGGTTGCCGCTATAACATCAAATACAAAAACAGAATAAAATAAATATTTAAGGGGGCTCCCATACAACAAACGTGATTTTTTTGCTTGTTTTTTTTTGCTCGATATTAATAACGGCAACAGGTAGACGCTTGAAATATTAACAGACTATTTAATTATATATTCACTTAAAAATAAATAATTAAATTAAAATAAAATAAATATTTAAGGGGGCTCCCATACAGCAAACGTGTTTTTTTTGTGTCGTTTTTTAGATAATGGTACGGAACCCTTCGTGCGCGAGTCCGACTCTCACTTGGCCGGCTTTTATTTTTAACCGCAATTGCATTGTCATCCAACCTACATAAGTATACCGAATGTCAACTCAATACGACCACTGGAATTGGGTTAAATTCGACTTCCAAGATTTAACTCAAAAAACCAAATAGGGACAGTTAAATAAAAGCTTGTAAATTAAATAGGCTTTTCAGGCCTAAAAAGTACCTACTCCGACTGCAGTACTTGAAACACGATCGAAAAGTCGAGGTAAATACTTAACTTTAACGCGATGAAGCTCCCGTTTTAGTATTTTAGTTAATCAATTCAAGCCACAATAGTGAAATATTTCTCAAGGCAGATGTTCCTGTGTGTGTGAAAGTCGATTAAGTTTTATAAAGTGCAAATATGAGTTTTAAACAACTTTATAAGTGAAGTCGAACGCACAGACCATACCAGCTAGTAGGTAAGTACTTAGATATTTTTTAAAGTGGAAGATTTCTTAACTACCGAACGGAGATTGCTATTGATGGAATAATTAATACGTCATCTCAATTGCAGGTTACATAAGAAAAATGTACTCGTGTGAAATAATCACCAGCGCAATGATCCTACCAATTAATACGGCTAAATCAGACGCAGCGCAAGGTGTGAGCCAAGATGGCGGCATGCGGAAGTGTGTGACTTCCGCGTCGCCCTGCGCACGCGCTCGTGACTGCGCGTGGACCGGCTCTTAGCACTGTTACTATTATTATTGACCAAATTATGTTATTTGAAATGATGATCTTATTTGTGTTGCACAATGTGGTCAAACGTAAGGTCCATTATACAAAGCACATTTCGGCATTTTCTCCCTGGAGATAAAAATCTCTGTGTTGCAACAAAACTCAAATTACAGCTAGTGCTCAAGATAAAACTTCGACTAACTGAAAACATTTAATTAGAGCTGTAATACTCTACTCATAGGTGTTTTAAATTCCGCAAAATTGGTGACCTTTATTGGTTATATTCAAGCAAGGAATTGAGCAAGTAGAAAATGATCCTCATTTCACCAGAAATTACTGAATGATTTGATTAACTGACTGCAATACCCTTATAAACTTGTATAGTGTTACTATAAACATGTAAATAACCGTTGAACATGCGTTAAACACTTGACAGTTTATAGAACAAAAGTTTTTCTGTTGAAATTATGTATTTATAACAAAAGGGTTAAAAAGATCACGACTCTACATATGAGAAAAAGCTTAGAGCGTGTATAATGTATTTTGCTGCTGCTGAATATTTATAACTAGCATGACTAAAAAGCTGGTACTAAAGCGGTGCATACCAGCAATTCACCGGTATTTTACCTGTATTTGGCTTGAATCAGTTACCAATAATACCTGTAATAAAGCAGTGGAAGTACACCAATATTTTCGGTACCGGTTTCAATCTCTGGTTACTAGAAAGAAACTACCTCTAAAATGCAAACGCAATAGTACATTACTGCTGCAGCGGCCGCGAAATGGGGGATTACCGGCCGAGTAGTTATAGATGGCCGAGTGTTAACGAGGCCATCTACGGATACGAGGCCGGCAATCCCTGTTCGTGGCCAAGGCTTGTATAGAGTTTTTCTCAAACATGCATCATCATCATCATCATCATCACCATCATCATCGTCGTCGTCGTCATCATCACCATCATCATCATCACCATCATCAACACCATCATCACCATCATTATCATCATCATCACCACCATCATCATCATCATCATCATCACCACCACCATTACCATCATCACCATCACCATCATCATCATCGTCGTCGTCGTCATCATCATCATCATCACCATCATCATCATTAACACCATTATCACCATCACCATCATCATCATCATCATCATCATCATCACCATCACCTACCATCACCATCATCATCATCATCACCATCATCATCACCATCATCATCACCATCACCACCATCATCCCCATCATCATCATCATCATCACCATCATCACCACCACCACCATTACCATCATCACCATCATCATCGTCGTCGTCGTCGTCGTCATCATCATCATCACCATCACCATCATTAACACCATCATCACCCTCAACACCATCATCATCATCACCATCACCATCACCATCATCATCATCATCGATGATTTCATTGTCATCATCATCATCACATCATCATCACCATCATCATCACCACCATCACCATCACACCATCATCACCACCACCATCACCATCATCATCATCATCATCTTACCTTACCTTAAATAAGCGTAGTGGCAAAATGTCATAATGAACCAAAACGCAAATATTGCTTATAGTTTTTTTTTAATGGCTAAATGCTTTGATGCCATAGACCTACAAACCTCATTCATGGTATGAAACAATAGACGATCACTTTGCTGGCCTTGGCCAGCAATGTTGTATGAAATTCCATTATTGACCTCTCGTCTAGCCGCACCTGCATTGTGACACTTCGTGGCGTATTATAAGGAACATAACGTCAATATTACATAGCAATAGCATGTTTGAGAAAAAGTACATTCTTAACTTAAATAAAATTTACTTTACGCAAAATAATATAGAGTTATATTGTGTTTATTAATTTTAGCTTGAAAATATTGGGTTATGGTTTGAGCGTCATCCATCACAGCAGAGCACAGAGCCAATTAGACGCATGAAACGCCTAAATGAGCGTGATATCATGTGCGTTGTGTTGTGAGGCGGTAGAGTACTGTAATAGGGTTGTACAAGCTTCTACATTTATCTTTTTGGTATTGATACCAGTTTACTTCAATTCTTAGTCACTTCCCACATCTGCATTTTTCAATAAGTAGGTACACAAATTTTAAATCGAGTGTTTAAACTTGGCCTTTTTGGTCAATTCAAATTCAATTTCGGGGCTGATTTAAAAAAAAAATCTTACATATAATGTGGTATGACTATCCTAGACTAGACTACTTTTTCTTGAGGAAAATACAAAATTCCCAAGGGATAGAAAAAACTGACTTCAACTTCGGGGCTGATTTTAAAAATTCTTTCAACAATAGAAAGCAGCACTATTTTTGATTGGTATAGACTACTCTTCTTCGGGAAAATGCAAAATTTCCGGGGGATCGAAATATTTAAGTAAATTCAACTTTGAGGCTGATTTATAAAATTATTTCACCAATAAAAAGCTATTCTGTCTCTGATTTTCAAAATAGGTCAAAACAGTTATTTCTACACTTTCTTTGGATAAAAATAGCCAATGCCAATCAGAAACTGAGTAAGTAGATTATGAGTGTTTTTTTTTTATTGGTTGGTATGTAGAATCCACTTATTTCTGTCCCCCGCACAGGCGCAGGCCTTCCCTCCAGAACGATAGGACTTGGGCCGTAGTTCCCACTCAGGCCCAGTGCGATTGGGAACTTCACACACACCAACTGAATTTGTTCTCAGGTGTGTGTGTGTGCAGCTTTCCTCGTGATGTTTTTCTTCACTGCAAAGCTCATGGTAAACTTCAAACGTAATTTAGCGCATGAATTCGGAAAAACTCAGAGGTGCAAGCCCGGGCTCAAACCTACAACCCTCTGCTTAAGAGACCAAACCACTAGGCCACCACGGCGTAGCGGCTATAGAGTATTTTCCGCGGGAACTTTGAATTTTCCTGGCATTGTCCTATAAATAAACTACCTGTGTGCCAAATTTCACCCGAAATCAAACACTTACCTACTATATGTACGTAAGTACCATAGGTACAATACAATTTCTCTCCTTCTCAGTACTCTTTACGCACCACATTACGAAAAAAGTCAGAAGGAAAGAAAAAAGATAATGAAAGGAAGGAAATGTGGTTACCTACAGCAATTTGTACAGTAATAAATTTGTACTTAGAGATGAAACTGCAACTTTATAAATTGTTTACAATAAACGATATCTAAACTATGACTAATCATCTACGATTGTATCAGTAGCAACGTACGTAAAACACCTGTTTGATGATTCATGCGAAAGAACAGATTCTTTTCCTGAAAAGTCCGAAAACGTTATTTTTACTGTTAGCAATAACAAATTACATTGCATCCCTTTTTATTACTGCAACGAACTATCGGTTAAAGTCTCTCATCTGCTCTGCTTAAGTTGCCACATGGTGCCAATAATTTACTTTTTGTTCCGCATACAAATTTTGGTAATTGTCATCTCTATAATACAAATTAAATCGAATTACTTACATGCCTAAACCAGATTCCTCCTCAAGTTTCTTTTATAGGTAGAATTAAAAAATGGAAATTTGAAGTAATTAATGTAAAATAACTAAAGATGAACATGGTTTTAGTGCAGGGTGTCGCTTAAATTTGAGTTTACCCTCAAATACGCTACGCAAGCCAAGAATTAATATTGAAAAAAAACTGAACGTAAAGTTGTGACGTTATTTATTATACTTCTACGTAAATTGATTACATTAAATAGGTACGTAAATTTATGTATACTGGTTTTACGCGATATCTGTTTATCGTAAAATTATTCGAGTGTTTTTAGGGTTCCGTACCCAAAGGGTAAAAACGGGACCCGCTCTGAGGCTCCGCTGTCCGTCCGTCCGTCTGTCACCAGGCTGTATCTCGGGAACCGTGATAGCTAGAGAGTTGAAATTTTCACAGATGATGTATTTGGTTAGTTTTTTAGTATTTATTATAGAACAACAAATATTAAAAAATGGAATAAAATAAATATTTAAGGGGGCTCCCATACAACAAACGTGATTTTTTTGCTCGTTTTTGCTCGATATTGATAACGGCAACAGGTAGAAGCTTGAAATATTCACAGAATATTTAATTATGTATTGACTTTAAAAATAAATCATTAGGTCCCTAAATTAAAATAAAAACAATATTTAAGGGGGGCTCCCATACAACAAACGTGATTTTTATAGATAATTGTACGGAATCCTTCGTGCGCGAGTCCGACTCGCACTTGGCCGGTTTTTTATCTTACCTATCGTTTTGTCGTACATTTGCCCTAGAGAAATAAACATCGGCCAATACACTTTGCTTTGGAGTTTAAATAATCCGTTAAACCTATAAAAAAAACATTTTATTTCAAATTATAAAAATGGTTGTAACAAAACCTCACCATCAACAACCCATACATGTAGGTTAGGTAGGCTCGTAAGTTTTGAAATGAAATCATCTTAACTCAATTTTCATGTCAAATGTAGTTAAGTTACATATTTATTAGATAGTTCCAATGCTTAAAGTAGTAGTAGATGTTTAGGTATGTGACTAGTTAATCGTAGTGTTTCAGACAGAAAACTTTTCTTTATAACAACAGAGAGGCAAACGAGCAAGAGGATCATTTGACGGAAAATGATCTTCACCGCCTTAGATAATTTCACCGCCTATGTATATTAACAACTCACTGACCTTAAAACTATAGTCTAGCTAGACTTGCGTTTGACTGCTTTGCTGTCTTATTAAACACTTCTCGCAAATTAATAACTTAGTAGGTACTTTATTAGTAATTTTAAAATTTTTACTTATTACCAATTTAAAAAAAATACTTTAGACTCGCTACTATAGTCCGACAAGCTCGTGCGCGGCGCTCGGCGGAACCCTGTCGCAGGGAGCCTCTGCTGTCCTTAACGAGATTGTTTTTAATAAGTGCGGCAGGGTTCCGCGGAGAGCCGTGCACAAGCTTGTCGGACTATAGTACGCGCACTGAACAAAAATTTAACTACGGATTCGTACCTAACTTATTTGGCCTAAATTAGGCTTATATTTCTATATTATGTGCGTGAACCTCAGATTTATTACCTTTATTAAAAAAAAAGATTCGATATTAACGTCAATGGCACTTTACGGCACGGGCCAACCTCTGAATCGTGTCTCATCTGAGTCTCTCAAGAACTAAAAAATATTATTTAACTAACGTACTCCGTATATTTTTCAGCTATTGCATTGCATTGCATTAATACTACATTTTTGTCACCAAACTTTCCCATCTCTATCGTCTGGCGTTCGTCGCCCGGACATGCCGTCCACAATTACTAGCAATTGTGCCAATTGACGAAGCTGCCACCCTTCCGCTTTCATCTCCGCACCGCAACTCGCCGCGTGACGTCACTCCTCGAACATCTGCCGTTTGCTTTGACCAGGGTATGTTTACGTTTTGTCCGCTGTACATTTTGCATAAGATCATTGTTTTTCGTAGTTGTATTAAAAACAGAGTTAAGTTCTTATAAATCTGCTGTAAGTAAAATTTTAGTGCATTTTCGGTGGGTATACACCCCGAACCGACCCTGTATCGCCATAAGGGTTTGAATTATCAGGTCGTGTATTATTGTCGTTCATTCAGAGTCGACAAATACGAGGTCGTATTTTAAACGCAACCCAGGTATACTATAAAGGCCCATTTACATTATACAACTTTCTTGCACTTTTCTTACAATAATTCGTCGTTCGGCTGTCGTGTAGCTCAAATCTGGGCTCTACAGAAAACCAGCGTTGCTGCACTCACTGTGAAGCAACACATGCTGAGTGGAGACCCTTTTTCGGTGACAATTGGTGTCACTACCATAACAAACTTGTGTATTAGGTGTTGTGTGTGTGTGTGTGTTGTTTTCTACTGTTTGGTGGTGGTACTCTTGTAACCTTAAATAAAATATTTTTCTTTCTTTCTTTCTTTCTAATTGTATGGATTTGATTGTTGTATAATGTAAATGGGCCTTTATAGTTCCCTTTTTAACCGACTTCAAAAAAACGAGGAGGTTATCAATTCGTCTGTATGTTTTTTTTTTTGTATGTTTGTTACGCGATTACTCCCTCAATTGTGAACCGATTTTCAAAATTCTTTTTTTGTTTGAAACAGTATAATCCTGAGGTAGTCCCATTGGCACCAAGTCAAGATCTGATCATGGTATCCTAGAGAAATCGAGGGCAACCTTCAAATTTTACAGGCAAACCTATAGTGATTTTAGCATTTTTAGTATCAAGTGAAGTATTTGCATTCAGAAAGTATCATTTGGTAAACTGGACCTGATGAAGAAGACCGTAGATGGCCAACGGAACTCCTCAACGGGTCAAATCTTGCAAGTTAAATTTGACCCACTTCCCGGTTTCCATTTGAGCTGAAATTTTGCAGACATGTGTGAATTGGATGACAATGCAATATTATTATGACATGGAGCTGATCTGATGATGGAGCTGAAAGATGGCCATATAAACTCTGTAATAAAACGATACGACCGCATTGAGTTTGAGCTCATTTGATTTGTCTTGACGAGTACTTTGATCCTAGGTGGTAACTAGGGTCTGAAGATGGAGTTGGAAGGTGACCATAAGAACTCCGTAATAAAACGACATAACCGCATCGAGTTTGGGCTCGTTTGATTCGTCTTGACGAGTAGGTACTTTGGTAACCAGGATCAAAAAGTACAGTCAGCAAAGAGTGCCTGTTGTATCGCATAATGTTGATTGTCCTAAAATTTTCTGGCGAAGAATGTTTGGCATACTGTTGAAAGTCCTAAAGCATATTTGTTCGTCCTTATATTGATAACAAGAACATCGAATTACCTACAATGTTTTATTACTAATATTAATTGGCCAAAGCAGTCCTAAGAATTGTGTAGGTAAGTTATTCACCTAAACTATAGTAAGTAGGTATGGCACCTATGTACAAAGAAAAGGGGGCAATAAAAAATACCTACAAACCACCTCTCGCTTAACCTTGTTAGGTTCGTTAGTTATCTTGCATCCCGTAGAGTGGGAATGGAAGTCTATTCAGCGGAGGGGGGCTCGGGGGGCAAAGCCCCCCGCAGTAAAAAAATAATTTCAAACCATCCCCCGTTTAACCTGGTTAGGTTCGTTAGTTACCTTGTCCTTCTCAAAGTGATATCAAAGGGGGGGGGGCTCGGGGGGCGAAGCCCCCCGCAATAAAAAAATACTTTCAAACCATCCCCCGTTTAATCTGTTTAGGTTCGTTAGTGACCTTGCGTTCCTCAAAGTGATATTAAAGGGGGGGGCTCGGGGGGCAAAGCCCCCCGCAATAAAAAAAAACTTTCAAACCTTCCCCCGTTTAACCTGTTTAGGTTCGTTAGTTACTTTGCGCTCCTCCAAGTGATATTAGAGGGGGGGCTTGGGGGCTGAGCCCCCGAAATAAAAAACCTGTCAAACCGCCTCCCGTTTAACCTAACCAGATTCGTTAGTTATTTTGCGTTCCTCAGAGTGGAAATTGAAGCCTTGGTACTGAAAGGGGGGCTCGGGGGGCGGAGCCCCCCGTAATAATAAACACCTTCAAACCACCCTTTGTTTAAAACCAAACCTGTTTTAAACCCTGTTAGAGGCGGAGCTAGTTAGCTTCATTAGTTATCTTACGTCCCTCGGAGTGGTAATAGAAGCCCCGCGCTCGGAGGGGGGCTCGGGGGGCGGAGCCCCCCGCAATAAAAATACTCTTAAACCACCTCCCGTTTAACCTGGTTAGATTCGTCAGTTATCTTGCGTCCCTCAGAGTGGAAATAGAAGCATCGCTACCGGAAAGGGGTGTTGGGCGGAGCCCCCGCAATAAAAAATACTTTCAAACCATCCCCCGTTTAACCTGGTTAGGTTCGTTAGTTACCTAGCGCTCCTCAAAGTGATATTAGGTGGGAAGGGGGGCTCGGGGGGCGGAGCCCCCCGCAATAAAAAAGAACTGTCAAACCGCGTCCCGTTTAACCTAACCAGATTCGTTAGTTATCTTGCGTCCCTCAGAGTGGAAAATGACGCCTTGGTACTGGAAGGGGGGCTCGGGGGGCGGAGCCTCCGTAATAAAAAACACCTTCAAACCACCCCTTGTTTAACCTAGTTAGGTTCGATAGTTATCTTACGTCCCTCAGAGTGGAAATAGAAGCCCCAGAGATGGAGGGGGGCACGGGGGCGGAGCCCCCCGCAATAAAAATACTCACCACCTCCCGTTTAACCTGGTTTGATTCGTCAGTTATCTTGCGTCCCTCAAGAGTGGAAATAGAAACCTCGGTACCGGTAGAGGGGCTTGGGGGGCGGAGCTCCCATAATAAAAAATACCTTCAAATCACTTCCCGTTTAACCTGGTTAGGTTAGTTAGCTGTCTTGCGTCCCTCAGGGTGAAAATAAAAGTCCCGCTCTAGGAGGGGAGGGGGGCTCGGGGGGCAGAGCCCCCCGCAATAAAATAATCTGTTAAACCATCTACCGTTTCACTTGGTTAAATTCGTCAGTTTATCTTGCGTCCCTCAGAGTAGTAATGGAAGCCTCGCTACTGGTACGGGGGGCTCGGGGGGCAGAGCTTCCCGCATTAAAAAAAATACCTTCAATCCACCCCCGTTTACCCTGGTTAAGTTTGTTAGTTACCTTGCGATCCTCAGAGCGTAAACAGAAGCGGGGCTTCGTTTACTGGCTACGCCTACGCATTTTTTTTTATACCAATACAACTAAAAAGCCAAAAATAAAATTTTTTAAATAAAAAATAGAACCGCCTTCAAAAACACCCAAAAAAATATTAATTAAAAATGTAACCGACTATAATTAGCATTATAATATCTTTCTACTAATCTGTTTGAAGTCGGGCCTCAGCTCGAGCCAGCAGGAGTGGACAATAAATAAATATCCCGGGGCAATTCACACCAATCGACCTAGTCTCAAAGTAAGCAAAAACACCCAAGACCCGAGATCAAACATTCGTGTTTTTCATACAAATATCTGCCCCGACGCGGGAACCAAACCTGGGACCTCAAACTTTATAGTAGTAATTTAACTTACCTACCTATTATCCCTATTATACCTACTATCTGTTGGGCTTCTACCACTCCTGCTAGCTCGTGCTGAGGCCCGACTTCAAACAGATTAGTAGAAAGATATTA
The DNA here is from genome assembly GCA_947859365.1 of Archips crataeganus. Taxonomy (NCBI): domain Eukaryota; kingdom Metazoa; phylum Arthropoda; class Insecta; order Lepidoptera; family Tortricidae; genus Archips; species Archips crataeganus. Next base: position 9,669,912 of record OX402050.1, read on the forward strand.
TAATGCTCATTATAGTCGGTTAAATTTTTAATTAATATTTTTTTGGGTGTTTTTGAAGGCGGTTCTATTTTTTATTTAAAAATTTTGTTTAATTTAATCACTAAGGAAGTATAAAATCAATGTAATACTCAGAAATCGGATAAAGAGGGTTTTCTATGAGAGGCTATTTGGCGCTAGTATCGTCAGGTCCGTTTGACAACTTTGACATTTGTTGTATGGGTGTAACGTCAAATAGACCTTACGATACTAACGCCATCAGCGATATTCCACCTGTCAGAAACAGAAAACTCTCAATGAGCGTCATTGCTCGCAATAATGTAGGCATGACTCCAAAATGAATTAATGAATTAAATTAATTTATAATTATTTCTTAGATTTAAATTCCCGGAGATAATAATTTACACGCGCAAACAATGGCAATGGCAGTTGTCGTATTTTTTTTTATGATGAAGAAGTTTTCTAGATAATATAGGTACCTATACGATCTATAAATATAAAACCTCCAAGGAATTGATTTATCTTAAAAAAAAATATTTTGACACTGATATCCACCATCGGAACCAATAATTTATAAATTAAATAATGGCATTTTATTAGGTACTGGAGAAAACTTTAATAAATCAACATACCTAAATAAATAAATAAATAAATAAATAAATAAATAAATATCATGGGACAATTCACACCAATTGACCTAGTCCCAAAGTAAGCTTAGCAAAGCTTGTGTTATGGGTACTAAGCAACGGATAAACATACTTATATAGATAAATAAATACTTAAATACATAGAAAACATCCATAACTCAGGAACAAATATTCGTGCTCATCACACAAATAAATGCCCTTACCGGGATTTGAACCCAGGACCTCTTGCTTCGTAGGCAGGGTCACTACCAACTAGGCTAAAGCGGTCGTTAAAAGAAATTTTGCATTATTTATTGAGTAGGAATCAAAATTAAATCTCAGGTAAAAAATTAATTAAATAAAAAAAAATAAAAAAATATTAATTAATTTTGAGTCATGTCCACATTATTGCGAGCAATGACGCCCATTTGTCCGATCTCTGGAAATATTAGATAAATTAAGCACATAACTTGGGTAAATAGGTACTGATCTTCATAAAACGAGCTTACACTTTCTTTTTAGGCCCGGCAACGCTCCCGCAATTCTACTTAAGGATTGTCCATGGGCGACGGTTTTTTTCATCAGGTAACCTGCTTGTTTTCCCCTTATAGGTAACTATAACTAAGTAAAAAGAATACGCGACCAGTTGCATTCAAAACACGTTCGGAACCCAAGTGCATAAATAACGATGATCTGGTGATGTAATTATCTAAATGTAGACATTTTGGATTTCCTGTTTAATATCGAAGTCGATACCTAGAGTTATGCAGAATCAAAAACGGATGTGTGGTTAACCAACACGACAGTAGTGATTTACATAGGTACTGATGCCCATACTTGCACCAAAGGAAGCGGAGTCAATGTTAGTTCAGGCTGTTACCGGATGACTAGCATAGCTTTAATTTCAGTTATTTGGAATAGCACGTTCAATTCACAACTTGAACAGAATATGGACAGAATACATAAAAGTCCTTTGATTTAACAGACGAAACGAAGACTCAAACTGCACTATTCTGAACTCAAGTGCCCCATACACAAGTGTAAAGAGCTTATAAATGAAGACTCAAACTGCACTATTCTGAACGCAAGTGCCCCATACACAAGTGTAAAGAACTTATAAACGAAGACTCAAACTGCACTATTCTGAACGCAAGTGCCCCATACACAAGTGTAAAGAGCTTATAAACGAAGACTCAAACTGCACTATTCTGAACTCAAGTGATCCATACACAAGTATAAAGAGCTTATAAACGAAGACTCAAACTGCACTATTCTGAACGCAAGTGCCCCATACACAAGTGTAAAGAGCTTATAAACGAAGACTCAAACTGCACTATTCTGAACTCAAGTGCCCCATACACAAGTATAAAGAGCTTATAAACGAAGACTCAAACTGCACTATTCTGAACTCAAGTGCCCCATACACAAGTATAAAGAGCTTATAAAGTAATCCATAATTACTGCGTATGCACTTTAAAAGCAGCAAATAACAGTCACCAAACAGGTTTACATACACGGTATTTAATGCGTTCCATCCAGGTGATATGAAATTGAATACCGTAATGTAGAAAATAAGTATTTCACTGGGCACGTTTCTGAATATCGAATGTAATAAAACATCGAATAAAAAATAAATAAAAGAATGTTTATTCACAAACTAACATAAAACAATGAAAACAGAATGAGATACAAATGACAAATACAATTTCGGACTCAGCAAAATTGCTGGTTTTCAGTCCCTACCCGATCGATACGAGGAAGGTGGTAGTGGGGCTGTCAAATTAAATAACGTCACACTACCCAAGTAGATATAACATCGAAGTTTTTTTCTGAAACCGTAAACTTCGTAGGATTTATTAAAACGGCATCGTATTATTAGTAGATTGTACACCAAGGGGATAAAGCACTGCATTATGTCACGGGCGCGATATTGAATCCTGAGCGTATCGAGGGACTCCAGATTTAACTCCCGAGCGTAGCGAGGGGGTTTTTTAGTTGATTCCCGAGCGAAGCGAGGGAATTAAGATGGAGTCCTGAGAGCAGTGAAGGATTTAAGCGCGCCCAAGGCAAAATCAGTTTTATCCCCGAGGAGTATACTCTACTTTTCTCACCTTTTGCGAGACAATAAAAACCAAGGCTACTAGAAAAATACTCGAAATAGACCCAGAAGCACTGATTCTGACACTGACTTTGCGCCTTTCGCAGTTTTCCATTTGTCGAAATCTTTGTAAGCTCGACTTCTCTGGGAATACATTATTAACAATTTCTAAGGCCGGCTTGCGCAGACCTGGGTTAGCTACTTAACTCCGAGCGAGTTAACTGCTAACCCAGGGTTAACAAGTGTCAAAATGTATGGAACTGTCATTCTTAACCCAGGGTTACCGATTTAATTTTTTTACCCTGAACTGTGCAAGTGGTCCTAAGGCGTCTAATTTAATGGAATCAGGAGTCAAATCACTTTCGTCACTCGATATTTTCCTAATGTTTTATCTTCTTTTGCAGTTTTGATACTTAAAATTGCAGCGTATTGAAATACTCGCGGCTTTTGTTTTAAGTATTGATTTTTTTTCGTTCGACTTGCCGTGGCGTGGCCAGCTCGATTTTCGAATTAGTTCGATTTTCAAATAAATGAGGCGCGGCGCGCGCCTCCGTCCACCTCCTCGCCGTCGGCCACCAGCAGCTGCAGCAGCCGCGCGCCGCGCGATTTTGACGAAATTAGACTTTAAATGCATAACAATAAGAACTAAGAGAAGTGAGAATCACATTACTGCCCGGCGGGTTATAATGAAATTCAGTACAACATTACAACCCGGCAAAAGACACAAGGGCTATAATGATTTACTTTGAGTAAGGTTTGCATGATATATAATGAGGCATTGTCGAGCAGGTGGTGTGAAAAGTATATAACTACAAAAAAATACATGTTTTTTTCACTTTGAAGCGGTCAAACATTAAGTAGGTAAGTATAAAACAGCATAAAACAACGTTGCTATTATTTTTCTTAACTATTTTTCTCACAATTCAACAAAATCGACATTTTAGGATTTTGAATATTAACCGACTAGGTACCTGATACTTAGGTAGCTACTCCGCCATCTTTTATTTCCGGATTTGTGGTCGCGGAGTAGCAAGGTTAAATTTTAGTAGGTAAGTAAGTAGGTATATTGGTTTAGTTTTGGTTCATAATCAGTAAATACTTACAAGACCTCAAATTATGCGCTATTTTAAAAAAGCGAATGACGTAGCTTTTAGTTTAAACTAGTTCTTCGAAAGCGGTGTTACGGAATTCTTGTTTATTTTTATCCAATAAAACTCTAGACACGGAACTAGCGGAATTGCATTTCAATCTCAAAATTACGGTCTCATAAATCACAGGCATGGCTCAATTCCGGAACCGGAAATACCGGACTAGGAAACGGAATTCCTCCTCCGGATACCGGATATCAAGTCGAATTAAGTCGATCCTTACTCGGAGTTAAATAAAGCATGAGCACCTTTTTAATTTAGTTTATTTAATAACACCTTTCCGCTACGCAGATTGCTTTGGTTTTTAGTGTTCCGTAGCCAAATAGCAAAAAACGGAACCCTTATGGAGTCGTCATGTCTGTCTGTCTGTCTGTCCGTCCGTATGTCACAGCCACTTTTTTCCGAAACTATAAGAACTATGCTATTGAAACTTGATAAGTAGATGTATTCTGTGAACCGCATTAAGATTTTCACACAAAAATAGAAAAAAAAACAATAAATTTTGGGGGTTCCCCATACTAAGAGCTGAAACTCAAATTTTTTTTTCCATCAAACCCATACGTGTGGAATATCTATGGATAGGTCTTCAAAAATGATATTGAGGTTTCTAATATCATTTTTTTCTAAACTAAATAGTTTTCGCGAGAGACACTTCCAAAATGGTAAAATTAAATTTAACGAACGCTTTAGCCTAGTTGGTAGTGACCCTGCCTACGAAGCAAGAGGTCCTGGGTTCGAATCCTGGTAAGGGCATTTATTTGTGTGATGAGCACGAATATTTGTTCCTGAGTTATGGATGTTTTCTATGTATTTAAGTATTTATTTATCTATATAAGTATGTTTATCGTCGTCTAGTACCCATAGTACAAGCTTTGCTTAGTTTGGGACTAGGTCGATTTGTGTAAGATTGTCCCCTAATTTTTTTTTTTAAATGTGTCCACCCCCCCCCCCCCTCTGTAACTTCTAAAATAAGAGAATGATAAAACTAAAAAAAATAATATATGATGTACATTACCATGTAAACTTCCACCGAAAATTGGTTTGAACGAGGTCTACTTACTAAAGTAGTTTTTTTTTAATACGACATAAATCGTAAACCGCAATTTCTTATAGATAATGGTACGGAACCCTTCGTGCGCGAGTCCGACTCGCACTTGGCCGGTTTTGTTTCTATTTTCGTAATATTCAAGGACGCAACAAATTTGCTTGAACCACTAGAAACGCGGTTCCATAAAAATGTTATTAGTTACTAGCTGATGCCCGCGCCCGCGGCTGCGCCCCCGCTAAATTTTTTTTCTTCATTGAAACCTTTTCTGACAATAACGAGCGAACACACCAAAAAAAGAATTATCCAATTTGGTGCAGTGGTTCTCGAGTTTAGTGCATAACAACACATTGGCGATTCACTTTTATTTATATAGATTTAGCGTCCATTTTCCTCCTGATAGCAAGATTTTGATATCGTTAGCCAGAATTGCTATTTCATATAATGCTCATATCAACAAAAATAGAGTTTGGTAATATGACATTTAATTCAAGGAACTACAAAGGAAAAAACACACAAATCTACCTATAGTAAACTGTTAAAAAGATTCGCTCATTAAAATCTAACATATTTACACGAGAGCCATGCTCCTTTTTTCCGAACTTGGTATGATGTAAATAACTAGATAACGTTTTGTATAGAAGATAACTACAGAACGGTTTAATTTGGTCCAATTTATTTAAGTGGCTGTCCATCAGGAGCGGGCTCAACTAGCGCACACATTAGGCTTGATTTCTTTTCGCAACAGCAACAATTGCTTCAATTGGTTGCGGTCGCCGGTCACCCTTCCGCTTTCGAGATCTGACGCTTGTTATCTGGCGGTTCAGCTAAATGGTATTCTCGTGATCGCGATTGTTCACTTGCGTGTTTCTAGAAGATTCCTAACTCCTTAAAAATTTCGCTAAGTTTAATTTTCATAGGTTTTTCTTAGGAAATACATAGTTTAGGATGCATTATATTGTTCATTGTGGGATCTTTTAGCGCAGCAGTTTGCATATACTACTTGACTATGATATGCTCGTAGAATGTTTATTTATCACAGAAAAGAGGGATTATAGAGAGCTTCCTTTGGTACTGACTCAAGAGGATTGACAGAAAGCAAGTGTGTTTCTGGTTTTGGTTAATGATAACGTTACTTAATTTACTATGAAGGAGAAAACTGGATACACCTTCGAAGAAATTCAATAATGTATGTGAATTTCCCAATCCGCACTGGGCTCGCGTGGAAAGTGCAGCCCAAGCCCTTTCATTCTGAGAGGAGGCCTCTGCCCTACAGCGTGAGTGATGATGATAAATGTTAGTTTATTGATACCTACTTATCTGACCACTTGTGTTTGAGATTGATAAAGTAATAATTATTCTACGTATCATTTCACAAAGTCATGTTGTTACTGTCAACATTTCCCTTTCTTTTCATTTCCCTTTAGTTCCTACTAAAGTACACTATACCTACATATTACACTCATATATACATAATATGTTTTGATCAAATAGAGCGGCGGGATCAGGTAGTGGAAAGGGTAGTGGGTTTGTTTGTTACCTGCCGTTAGAATAAGATTATTATTAAATTGAATTTTGTTGTTACACTGATACTCTGCTCAAATAAAAAGTGATTTCGACAATAATTCTGTTTCCTTCGAAATTATACCCGCGATAATGAAACCCAGTGAACCTGATGGTGGAACAACGCCGGACATACACTATATAATTTATAATGTTTTATAGTACATTACTGCAGAGACCAGTAAGTTAAGCCATCCTGGACGAGTAGAAGTTTGATGGCCGAACCGCTAGGTGAGGCCAGCAATGATACGAGGCCAGGATGGCGATTACTGGGCGAAGCTTGTATAGTGCTTTTCTCAAAAATGAAACAAGTTGATAAAAATAAAATAAAAGTACACATTGAAAAAATAAAGAAAATCTACGACCCGCCATTAGCTACTGACTCGCTAACCTATGTCTGTCTATGGTATGATTGTTTTTTTTAAAGGTACCGGGCGGCGATGTTTAGATATCTTAGTGTTGCCGGATAATCGATTATTAATTAATCGATTATTTTTCCCCTAAATAATCTAGATGTCGATTATCCAATCGATGTATCGATTAAATCGATTATCTCGATATAATCGATACTAAGATTCATACAATTATATCGATTATAATGGGTCAAGTACACGATATAATCGATTTAATCGATTTTATCTACATAATCGATTTAATCGATTAAATTGTAAAATATTAGCAATCGATATAATCGATTATCGATTATATCGTGTACTTGACCCATTATAATCGATTATAATCGATTAATTGTATGAATCTTAGTATCGATTATATCGATATAATCGATTAAATCGATACATCGATTGGATAATCGATATTTAGATTATTTGTGCGCCGCAATTATAATCGACGATTAATCGATTCACCAACAATTTATTGTCCGGCAACACTAAGATATCTGCCAACTTTAAATTACAAACGTCATCATTTTAATAAGAATTTTCTTAATTTTGAAACATTTGAAACACGAAAATTGTAATTACAACAACATAAATTAGTGAAAAATGTTCCAGTTATTTAATCAAAGAACTATCAAATTTGCATACATCCTCTTAAGTGTGAACTTTTTTATTAATAGTTTAAGTTTTTCACAGACGTAGAAGCACGGTACGGGTTCCAAATTTGAACACTTGATATGTAATGGAATTTCATACTTTACTTCCTGGCAGCTCGAGATTACTTCCTGGTCGCTAGCAGCTAGTGTCCAGGATGCGTTACTTTCTACGACGTTTTTGATGACGTAATGGCAACATTTCATACCATTTTTGAGAAAAATAGTTTTGTTTTAATTCGTGATTCTTTTCGATGATACCTTACCTATATTTCTTCCTAGGTTTAAAGATATTTATTCTCAAAAAAGAAACAAGTCACTTACACAAGAACAATAATTAAAAGTATAAATACTAGTCCTTCCTTCTTTCTGTTAAAGGGTTGCCTGGAAGAGATCGCTCTTAAGCGATAAGGCCGCCTATTGCTTACCTTGTAACTTTCTCTCTGTGTACCTGTTTTCTGTATTGCTTACTATTTCTGGTGTACAATAAAGAGTCACTGTATTGTATTGTATTGTACCCATATTACCCACTAGCCTTCCGTCCGCAGCTTCGCCCGCGATAAATTAATTTTCCCGTAGGAAACGGTATTTTCCCGTGGTAAAAAGTAGCCTATGTCACACAGTGATAATGTAGCTTTCTAACGGCAAAAGAATTTTTGAAATCGGTCCGGTAGTTTCGGAGCCTATTCAATGCAAAAACAAACAAACAATCAAATCTTTCCTCTTTATAATATTAGTATAGATATTACCCATAATTCCTTCCTTTTTGGCATATCTACCAGCGATGGAGTTAATATTTTCTTCATTTCTATTTCTTCAGAAGCCAAACATCGCAGTAGTTGTTATGATCCGGTTAATCTAGACATTCAAAGCTACATGAATTAACATCAAGCTGAAAATTAGTAAAATTCTTCAAAAAATAATTTAAAATAACATGTCAAAACTCCCCATTGGTAAAAATTATTCAAGGTCAAAGGTCAAAAAAATGGGTTTTTCGCGATATTCACTGAAATCTTTTTTAACCGTTATATCTCAGAAACGGTGGCTCTTAGGAAAAAAGTAATGAAACCTTTATTATAGATAATTTTATGATCTACAATTCTGTCTCAGATAATTTTATGATAAAACTTACCGTTTCAGTGAAAATCGCGAAAAAACCATTTTATTGATTGATTGACCTTGAATATTTTTTCCCCACATGCCGGAACAATGGGGAGTTTAGACATGTTATTTTTAATTATGTTTTGAACAATTTTACTAATTTTCAGCTTGATGTTAATTCATGATCTTCACTCTTATTAACCGACTTAAAAAAAGAGGAGGTTCTCAATTCGTCTGAATGTTTTTTTTCTTATCTAATTTGACCAGATTATTAACTTTCTCAAATTTTGCCATATTTCAGCACTGACGTCACGTAAAAAATTTCAGCAATCCGGTGTAAATCGAGTTGTTTCGGCATCATTTCTCTTTCTACATGTTAGTGTTTCACAATCTAGTTATTCCCTCAAATCGGTATCTAGCGAGGTTCACGGCCGTATTCCAATACGGGACTTACCGAGTTTATCTCGTAGCCCCAAAACATCCTGTTTCATTTTAATTTATATATTTTAAAGGGTGACGTAATGGTGATACGGCTGGTTTCCGGGACAGGTCGCATGGTCGCGGACGTGCTGATAAGGCTATCAGCGGGCGAGGTGGATGATCGATATATCGCGCTGTTTGTGGAGCCACGCAACACTGTTATCGACGTACTTCGCGCGCTGAGTGACAGGTGCTTGCAAGATATTGTATGCAGATCTGTAAACTGGAGATGACGTAAAAATTAACTAGTGCATACCAAACAACATCTAGTTTAAGAAAGCTTATACAGGGTTATTTTCAATTCACTGACATCCTCTTAACCCTGAATTCTTATCACTCAAACAATAGTTATTTGCTATACAAGGGGGGAAAGTTGTATTTTACCTGCGAGTGTTCATTTGAAACACGAGCTATCGAAAGGATTCTATGATTGACCACGAGCGAAGCGAGTGGTTCAAAAATAGAATCCTTTCGATAGCGAGTGTTTCAACACACGAGACGTAAAATAACTTTTCACCCGTGTATAACACAAAACTTTTCACCTCACTACAGCGAGGAATATAAGAAAAAGGGTTTGTACCTACTATGAATTATTATTTATTTACCTCTTTGTCAATACTTTAATTTTGAAGTATAGAAATATTGGCAAAATCAAAAATAATGCAAAATAGCCTAAGCATATCCAGTCTTTATGGAACTACTCCAATACCGACATTCCGCAAGCTCAATTCCGCATTTTGCACGGTTTCCCGTAATTCCACAGGTGTTAATACGTCTTCTTCACTCAAATCACTCATTTTTAATAACAAAATATCTAGAAAAACATGCGAATATTTAACGTTGACGGCTTAATTAATTGAAAAGTTTTGATTGACTTAAGTTTTTTTTTATTATTTCGGATGCGTTTTGTTCGCACATCGACTTACTTGGACTGTCAGATCATTTTATCCGTTTTACAACAAGAATGAAGGTTAATGTTGAATGCTGATATTTATGAATTAAAATAAAGTTGTAAGACTGTATTTAGTGTTTTTTACTCGATGCAATTCATTAATTGTGATGTTCAAAATTCAGCACTTTTAACGTTTTGCGTTTTGTTAGCTGTCAAATATCACTTAAGCTGCCTTCAAATGTCAAAACTCTTTCTTCACAAGTGGATAAAAAGCGATTTTCTCAAGAGATGTCAAACAAACAAAAAGGGCTTTCCGAGCTAGTGAGGTGAAAATGTTTTTTGTTTTACGACTTTTTAAAATGATGCACTTTTTTCCCCATACAAATACACAGAGTATCGTAAAAATAAGAGGTAATCTCAAATTTTCATAACGTTATTACACCAAAAATATTAAGTTATGACAAAAGCCGTAAAACAAAAAACATTTGTTTAAGTGGTAGGAGTTTAGGGTTAAAAGGATGATGCTAGTGAATTACAAATAACCCTGTAGAAGAAAGAAAGCTTGTAAATACAGGTTTAGATTAAGTTAATTTAAGTTTTTATTCTTATTTTTGTCTTTTAAAATATTTTTCTGTACTTAAATATGTTTATTTTGTGTAAAGATAGCTAAGCTTGTGAAAATGCCTGGGATATGCGGCCATTTTCACTATGGCTCAGAAAACTTATTTTAAATGAGGAAATTTTGGTGTTTTCTTACTCAGAATCAAAAGCCCTGTTGATTTTGAGGATAAAAAAAGTGTTCCTAATTTTCCGTACATTTTTTTGTGGCCGTTTCGTAACGAGCCATACAAACTATATGAAAAAAAAGGGTGTGTAATGATCGATAAAACAACATTTGATATAATCTACTTTTCATATAACAACATTTGATATATTTTCAAATGGTATAATCACTCATTTGATATAAATAACGTTTGGTATAATTTTAAAATATATAATTTTATATGGTATAACGTTATTATATATTTTGTTGTTACATCTCGTGAGACGCAACCATTTGTTTTATGTAGGGAGTTGCAGTTCTAACCTAACCTAACCCACTTTTCTGGCATTAAATACAACCATTATTATATAACCATTATTATATAACCATCATCTTATGAACGTTATATGAAAAGTTGATTATATCAAATGATAATATATTAAGTGTTGTTATAAGATTCAATAATTATATCAAATCAGCGTTATAGCGACTGAAGTTATATCAAAAGTTTTTATAGAGATCGTTGCGCACCCGAAAAAAAATTATGAAACTGATTCAGAAATAAGGACATTTTTTCTTGCCCACGCGAGTCTACTTTTTAGCGTTCCATACCCATAAGGTGCCAACGGGACCCTATTAATGAGACTGCTGTCTGTCCGTCCGTCTGTCACAGGGCTCTATCACTTGAACCATAACAGCAAGACACTTGAATAGACACTTAAAATTTTCACCGATTATGTATTTCTGTGGCCTTGGCCTTGTTATAGAACAACAAATAATAAAATAAAATAAATTCAAAAATTAAACGGGGTCATCAGACCAGAAACGTGTTTTTTTCAGCGTTCGATCTTTATAATTTTTTTACTGAACTATTTTCAAATCAGTACGGAGGTCCGGAATCCTTCATATGAGTCCGACTCGCACAAGACCGGTTTTTAAGGCTAGGATAGCAAGGTAGCAATTCTGGTTTGGTGTATACAGAACTTGCTATATTTAGACAGTTAATACTAATTGCTATCTTGAAGAACTCTGTCTTTCACGGATATTTTCTCAGTTTTATTGATTAATTCAGGAGTTTATTTGAGAAATTGAGACCCATATCGATGAATTACAACCCTTTATATTGGTCATCTGTTGCCAAACGTGTAAGACAGCTACATCTGCGCAACACTTACCTACGTGTTTTCATGCAGGAAACCCGCCCTCCTCCACTTCCACCATAAATCAACATACCTAAATGTGACACAGAGCCAATTATCACGAACATCACACATAATTCTAACGCATCTCAAAGATATATTTTATATGTTTTCTGCGTAGCGGAAGAGCAAGGTCAACGGTTGTAGTTCATAGTGTATTGATCGGGATGAATTATGCCAAACGATGAATATGCGGAAAAATTTTATGCGATTCAATAGGGAACCGTATTGATCAGTTAGTTCCCATAGAAAACCAAAAATATACAATACTAATTTTTAATTCGAATTTGTAACAAAGCTTCAGCAAAGCAACATCCATAAATCCATCATCATCATCAGTATTAATTAGCGATCATATAAATCGGTTTTTTTCTTTATCCTTCTTTTATTATTAATAGTGCAGAGTTATTGATATTCGATATATATGTATACAGGGTTATTTGTAATTCACTGACATCCTCTTAACCCTGAATTCCTATCACTAAAACAAATAACCTTTTGGGTGTACTTTCGTTTGGCAAATGTTTCATTTCCCAAATGTTTATTTTTTCTGAAACTGTAAACTATTCAGGATATATTTCACGACTATTTTGTAGGTTAGGTTAGGTTTGTTTTATAACAATCCTGAAAATTTTACAGTTTCAGAAAAAATAAACATTTGGGAAATGAAACATTTGCCAAGTGAATCAGTTTGGGAAACGTAATTTGCGAAACATTAGTAAAACATTTGCCAAGTGAATCAGTTTGGGAAACGTAATTTGCGAAACATTAGTAAAACATTTGCCAAGTGAATCAGTTTGGGAAACGTAATTTGCGAAACATTAGTAAAACATTTGCCAAGTGAATCAGTTTGGGAAACGTAATTTGCGAAACATTAGTAAAACATTTCTAGGTGCTTGTACTTAATATAATTATTATCTGCTTATAGATAGTTCTTAACGGCAAAGGTTTAAATATCTTATCAAACTGACAATAATCTCAATTGATGTCTACATGAAATACTATCCGTCTATCTAGAGACATCAATTGTAAAATTTCTTTAATTAATTACTTTACAATCTTGATGGGAAAACCATATACCTAAACTTACGCAATTTCCCCAATATAAGGCGCAATTAATTTTTACCGACATCCATTGCTACTCGTTATAAATAAGTACCTACTAAACCATGTATAGTTATTTTCCTGTTAGGTTTTTTAGTCGAGGAAATTTAATCGCTTGCCAGGATGCAACGTGTTCTCAATCAATTTCATGACGATTTCTTTGACAGATGTATGCAATGTCAACGTGACATTTGCCGTGAAAAGGTTGTAATTGTAATCGAACTGGAAACATATTAAAAGTAACGAGGTATTATAGCACGTATTTTTTCATAAACGCACTTAATATCTAAAACGATATATAACTTTGGTATTATTATTGTCTTTTGTTACTTAATAAAAATTAATTGCTCTTCGTTAGTTTCGCTAAAACTCGAAAACCGCTGGACCGATTTAGCAAATTTATAGTGTTAAAATGTTTGTGGAAGTCCAGGGATGGTTTAAACAGCGAGAAAAACGTGGAAAATTGCGACAAAAATAAAATCGTGCGTGCAGCTCCTCCGCGCGGAAGAAGTGAAACTTCGTAATGTGGAAATGAAAAAGGCACTTATACATCAATATGAACCTTATTGCAATAACTTAAAGAACTAAATTTACTTATGCATCTATGTGTTTAAATTACTCACTAGATGGCGCTTTTATCAAGTCTCATACAAATTAGCTAAACAAGTTACATAACTCGTCGCTAGATGGCGTTGCTCCTCGTGCGCACTTTATTTTCAATAATTTTTCTTGATTTTTCGTATTTCTCAAAGATATTCAATACTTTTTTTTACTAAATACGTTTAAAATACTTTATTCTACGATCTACCATTAAAATAGTTTTGATTTTTACAAGTTTTCATACCAAACCACGCAATTGTTTTGGATCGCACTGACGAAGTTTTTAACATCCGTTAGTATATATACAATGCGAACGTCAACTTGCGTTGCGTTGCGTTGTGTTGCGTATTTAACGCAACGCTTGTTGGAATACGCATTAGAAGTTTCACTTCAATAAAAATATATAACAAGATTGAGTGGCTAAGAGAAGGAAATCAGTGTACCATAAGGAAAGTTAAAAATACTCTCAAAAGGATTCTTTTGCAAAAACTGCCTTAGCGTACATTTTTGCAAAAGTATCCACATCTCTGTATTTGTTTGCAGCTTTTGTTTTATTTTTGTATTTAGATTTATGTTTAAATTAAATAGGTACTTACATATAACTAAATTGTAATGAGCGTGTTCTCGCCAACAAACTGTCATATCAGTTTGGCGAGTGGATTTAGATAGTAAGCCAGTGTATGTGATACCTATGAGAAATTAAAAAATATATATATATGTATATTTTCCTATACAGGGTTATTTGTAATTCACTAGCATCCTTTTAACCCTAAACTCCTACCACTTAAACAAATGTTTTTTGTTTTACGGCTTTTGTCATAACTTAATATTTTTGGTGTAATAAAGTTTTGAAAATTTGAGACTACCTCTTATTTTTACGATACTCTGTGTATTTGTATGGGAAAAAAGTGCTTCATTTTAAAAAGTCTTAAAACAAAAAGCATTTGTTTGAGTGATAGGAATTCAGGGTTAAGAGGATGTCAGTGAATTACAAATAACCCTGTACATATAAAGTGTTCTATGCTGTGAAACATTTAATGTTCATAATATCCCCTTGATATGGAATGACTTATTCGCTATTCCACGCAATGACTAACCGTTTAACATCGATATCGATAGTACTTAATATTTGCTTGCCTAACTCTAGCGCCACGCTGGACTTTGTACCGGCCAATCAGGGTTCAGCAATTGCCACAGTAGTTTGGTGTTTTTTTTTTAATTCCGTGACATTTCCATTCCGATGATTAATTCTTCTACATGGGCTTACGGCAGGCTTTCACACTGATTATGAAATGTAGACTTCTTTTCGTCATTTCACGACTATTACGTTGTATAACCTAGACAATATCACACCCAAAATATATGAATAATACATCCATACTAATATTATACATGCGAAAGTGTGTCTGTCTGTCTGACTGTCTGTTACCTATTCACACTGAACCGATTATGATAAAATTTAAGATGCGGGAAAGAACATAGGATATTTTTTTATTTCAGTTTTTATTCCGCAAAATTGCTTATTGCGGGATAGTGATAAACGAATTCTATAGGTACAGATATGTAAATGATACTGACTGGCTGACTGGCATATCAATGCACAACCCAAACTACTCGATTTAGTACCTTGAAATATTGTACAGGGGGTTCCTTTTGCCATGTAGAGGACTATTAAGGACGTGGTTTTTGGAAGACCAACCCTTTTATGCACGAAATAAGGAATGAAGAGTTGTAAAGAAAGTCGTAATTGGTTTTGTTTGTTTATTTTTGTTTAATTGTTTAACCGCTAAAGGTACATATGACTGAAGGCATTAATAAATAAATAAATCTAAGGCACTAGGTATTAGTTGTAAAACTAAATTAATGCTATTAATCTTTTTTTTAAATCAGCACCTGAGAAGGCAAAATAAGCGAGGGCATTTTGCCGCAGTGGTTTCTATAGTACATTGTTGTAGAGGCTGGAAAGTAAGCAATAGATGGACGAGTTTGTTTGAGGGCCGACGCGTAGCGGAGGCCCTCGAAAGTACGAGTCCATCTATTGCACTTTTGGCCGAGACTAAACATTGTGCTTTTCACGACTAATGCGAGGAAATCATTATCATCATCATCATCATAATCATCCATCCATCCATCCCGTCCATCCCGTCCATCCGACCATCTGTCCATCCGTCCATCTATCCCGTCCATCCATCCATCCCGTCCATCCCGTCCATCCAGTCCATCCGTCCATCCGTCCATCCGTCCCGTCCATCCCTTCCATCCTGTCCATCCCGTCCATCTGCCCATCCGTCCATTCTGTCCATCCCGTCCATCCCGTCCATTCCGTCCATCCATCCCGTCCATCCGTCCATTCTGTCCATCTTGTCCATCCCGTCCATCCCGTCCATCCGTCCATCCTGTCCATCCCGTCCATCTGCCCATCCGTCCATTCTGTCCATCCCGTCCATCCCGTCCATCCCGTCCATACCGGCCATCCGTCCCGTCCATCCTGTCCATCCCGTCCAACCCGTCCATCCCGTACATCCCGTCCATCCCGTTCAACCCGTCTATCCCGTCCAACCCGTCCATCCCGCCCATTCCGTCCATCCGTCCATCCCGTCCATCCGTACATCCGTCCATCCGTCCATCCGTCCATCCATCCCGTCCATCCGTCCATTCCGTCCATCCCGTCCATCCGTCCATCCGTCCATCCTGACCATCCCGTCCATCCGTCCATTCTGTCCATCCCGTCCATCCCGTCCATCCCGACCATCCCATCCATCCGTCCATCCAGTCCGTCTGTCCGTCCGTCCGTCCGTCCGTCCGTCCGTCCGTCCGTCCGTCCGTCCGTCCGTCCGTCCATCCATTCATCCATCCATCCATCGCATGCAGCAGACGATTACTGTTGATTGGTCCAATAGTGTCGTTTCAGCACGCCAGGAATGAAATTCAGAAATTATCTTTCAAAAAGTCGTATCGTATAATGAAATACATATACTGATACGTCCTATTTTCGATTAGTGTAACTTTGTTGTCGTGTTTGTGCGCCATAAATGAGTCGGCTGTTAAATGTACATATATAGGGAGTTTTGAGTACTGGATTTAGGTTATCTATGGCCACATTTTCGAGCAGTGTCGTGAAAAAATACGTAGGTGATTTTCATTTATTTCTGCGCGGACAAAGTTGCAAAAGCTGGGTAACGTTATAAACGTTATCGTGGATAATTATAACATCCCAATCCGTTGCAAGGCATATTGGTCACGCGCAATGCACTCCGGAGAAACGCGGGGGCGTCGACTGGCGGGCACGCAATTTGTCACTCTCTTCTTTACGAGAGGAACAATGTGGTTCAATTGCTTCACAGCCCCACAAAAAGACGTGTACTTTATGACACGCAAAACACACTAGGCTTTTACTTTTGAAAAAAGAATCTGCAACGCAATGCACGCTCCAAATTATCTGAGAAGCTCACAAAACTGACAAGAGTAATAAAATTTTTATCGTGTGTATTCCCTTCCAGAAAGTCACCGTTTTTCGCCTCTCCTGCTAGTCCTGCTATTTATACATACACGTTATCTAGTGTTTTCATAGATTATATTAGATTACGGTACTCACTAATGAAATGTCGCCCTTTTTGAACCACAATCGTTCCAAAATATTTTGAGAATTTAACTTCATTACGAACTGAGACGGGATATAAATACATCTCGTCGGGCAGGTGACATTTCTATTTCTTTTATCATAGTTCTCTGGACTATCATTAATAGGTGCATTAAGACAGATGTACACAACCACAACTTGGCTCGAGTGCGGAGCAACAAATAAAGAAAGAAAAAAACCGGCCAAGAGCGTGTCGGACACGCACAAGGTAGGGTTCCGTAGCCATTACGAAAAATCAAGTAATATTTTTCTAAGGATTTCGTATGTGTACGGAATCATCCAAGTTTAGGTATGTTTTATACCCTAGGCTACTATTTACTCTTAAACTACAAATAATTTCCAAGCAATCTTAGCCGCTATAATTTTCCTAGTAAATTTGATATATTTACTACCCTTCTGAATTTTTTCAAATTTTTCCACCCAACAGTTTAGATTTTAGAGGGGGGGGACGGCCGATTTTAATGAAAATTTTCACTTTAACGTTGAATATTTCGCAAACAGACCACTGAATAGAAAAATCATGTCAGCAACCCCGCAATGATTTTAAAAGACCTATCCAACAATATCCCACACTACAGGGTTAGCCGAGAAAAAAAAATCACCCCCACTTTACGTCTATGGGAGGTACCCTAAAAAAATTTTTTTTACTTTTTTTTATTCAGTCACTTTGTCGGCGTGACTGATATATATATTGATGCCAAATTACAGCTTTCTAGACAGACAGACAGACAGACAGACAGACAGACGGACAGACATGGCGAAACTATAAGGGTTCCTAGTTGACTACGGAACCCTAAAAAGGAAACATGTATTCGTGACAACATAGCAAAAATAAAACAAGAATAAAATAAACGGCACGTCTCGAAATGGTCCCAATTCAGCAAACTGCCGCTTGTGAATGGTGCTGATCTTCCTTTGGGACCATCAAGTCATCTGCCTACGACCAGTACCTCTACCATGAGTTTACACTAGTTTACGTGACCGTACTCGCTAGCGACGGCGTAAATTATTTGTATGGAGAATTGTACAGCGCCTCTAGCGTTCACTTACGGAAGTACAATTCTCCATACAAAACATTTACGCCGTCGCTAGCGAGTACGGTCACTGTGAACTAGTGTAAACTCATGGTAGAGGTACAGATGGCCTAGTGGTTAGAGAACCTGACTACGAAGCTTGAAGTCCCGGGTTCGATTCCCGTGTCGGGGCAGATATTTGTATGAAAACTACGAATGTTTGTTCTCGGGTCTTGGGTGTTTAATATGTATTTAAGTTTGTATCTATCTATATAAGTATGTTTATCCGTTGTCTAGTGCCCATAACACAAGCTTTGCTTAGGTTGCTTTGGGACTATGTCAATTGGTGTGATTTATCGCGTGATATTTATTATTTATTTATTTATCTCATCATAGTAAAAGGTTACAAAATGCAGTTCATTGATATACCTCCGTAAAGTAACGCCTGAATCAATCAATTTCTTTGATTATATAATTATACAGCTTAAATATTAAATAAAACCCTGTACTCCCTACCTGTATTCCCTGAACACTACAATTTGGCCAAACGCCTATATAAAATATAAAAAAAAAAAAAACCGCGTGCCTGTAATATGCTGCGAATTGCTGACGTCATTGGCTATTTTCTCATGTGCAAATATCTCTATAACGCGATTGATAAGATATTATTTTAAGTGGATTAATACAACCTAGGTACCTAAATATATTATCTATTGATTACAATTAACTCAAGGTTATCGATTATTTGGTACAGAAGTACTGGTGTACGCGCAAACCCTAACTGTAGATAGAATCCACCAAACATTTAAATGTTAATTAAAATATATATTTCTTTTCAAACAAGCTTTAAAAAAAAAAAACACACACAAACATCAAAGGTTATTTTCACTTATACAAGTCAATGTGACAATCAGCCTTATTGTTTTTATTCTGATGTAGGAACTGTCATTGTCACTAGAAATGGTAAAGCACTTACTTGGTCGACTATAAAATCGAAGGCATAAATACTAGGGGCGTTCAATAAAAAGTGAGAATGAGTATGTTATAAACAACTTTTACTAAATGTCATTTTATTTTTCGACATAGTCACCTTTTAGCATAATACACTTAGTATATCTTTTTTCTAAACTTAAAATTCCATTTTTAAAAAAGGTCTCATCTTGAGTACTTAAAAAATCTTGTACTGCAGCGACTACCGCGTCGTCGTCTTCAAATTTCTGGCCTCTCAGGTATTGTTTCAATCTCGGAAATAGGTAGAAATCACTGGGAGCGAGATCTGGTGAATACGGAGGATGCTTAAGGATATCGAACCCAGCATCACGAATTGCAGCCATTGCAATGGCGGACTTGTGTGCCGGGGCATTGTCCTGGTGGAACAGCACAACTTTCGCCGTTTTTCGCGGATCTCATTGCGCAATGTTGCTATTTGTTTGGCGTATAAAGTGCCCGTAATAGTGGCTCCATGCTCGAGATACTCAATCATTAATACCCCTTTACCATCCCAAAAAACAGAGCCCATGACCTTACCGGCAGATGGGCTCACCTTGAATTTCTTCGGAGTTGAAGATGATGGCCTTTTCCATGTCATAGACTGCAGTTTCGTTTCAGGGTCGTAATGATGGAGCCATGTTTCGTCCATTGTTATAAATCGCGCCAAAAAAAAGTTCCCGGTCTTGCTGCATCAGGTTTAAAGCTTCTTGACAAATCTCTAGTCTAGTTTGTTTTTGCGTGTCAGTAAGCATTCTTGGTACCCAACGCGCAGATACCTTTTTCATACCCAAGCGTCCATGTAAAATATTATGCACGCTCCCCGTTGAAATCTTTACATTTTCAGCAATAAAACGAACTGTGACACGACGATCCGCCAAAACTGAGTTTTCGACTTTTTTCACAATTTCTTCAGTTACTGCTGTAGTAGGGCGTCCGGAGCGGGGGTCGTCCATTGTCGATGTTCTTCCACGTCTAAATTCGGCGCACCAACGTGCGACTGTCGAATACGGAGGAGCATTAGACCCTAAAGTGTCCCGCAAATCCAAATTGACTTGGTCCGTAGAAAAATTTTTCAAATACAAGTATTTGATAACGGCGCGCAGTTCAATTTTCTCCATTTTCGCTAACGTACTCAATAGCATTGCAAAGAAATTACCGTATATTTTTTTAGACAAAAGACAGTTCGTTTTTTTTTTCATAGCAATCAGCTAGATAGATTAGCTTCACCGGCTAGTATTTAATTTCGTAATATTAAAAGAGTTTGCATCTCATTCTCACTTTATATTGAACGCCCCTCGTATCTATACAGCCATCAACCATAATATGGTTAGTGGCATAGAGTTGTATAGATATTTTGACAGGAGAAGTTCGCCTGTTTTTAACATTTATGAATTTGGTGGGAAATCAATACTTTTTGGTAGGTAAAAGAATCCTTTCTCAGTTTGATAATAGGTATTCTACAGTGTACTCCATGGTCGTTAGATTCACGAATAAGGAAGTTCTTTTTTCTAATAATAAATAAGCTTTTCCTTGTTTTCAATAGTCCTAGACACACATAGTGTGAAATAGCGCCCGAAAAGGGTAACCTATTAATGTTTCGAAACGCTTTTACTCGAATTTCATTTATCCGTAAACTTTTGGCAAAAGAAAATATGAGATATACTTAGGACAAATAATTTGGAAAATGAAGAAAAAGGCATTTCGTTTTAAGGATTTTAATATTCGGAAATACATTTTTCTGAGGTGTGGTAGGTAACCCCGAAAAGGTTATACTTAATGTAAATATGTCCACTGCAGTATCACTCGGTTTTTTTAACGGTGGCCTGACACACTGCTGTTTGACTTGACAATGGAATGACGAAAACAACAATATTTGTAAGTCATCGTTAGTGGCAAAAAACTAAAGATTATTTGAGTTCTAATTAAGAAAGCACGTGCAATGCGATGATTGGAAACCGACTTAAATTGATATCTAAATGAATAGACCAATGAGCCGAAAGAGAGATAAGTAATATTAAAGTACCCTTAAGAAAATGGAAATTACAAGGGATTTCCCTAACTTACTTAGAAATTGTGTTATTTTAAATTGTTGCGTTTTACGTCAAAATGTGTACAGTGAAAATGAAACTCATCTTTAAAATAAAGGGTCTAGCAGGCTAAGCTAACAAGAGTGGCCCCCGCAAAGGATTTGGTTGTAATTTGAGGTGCAGTAGTAGTGGAAGGACCTAAGAACACTGTATGCGTAATATCAGCCTTCGATTTTCTTTTGTTTCAGACTTATTCACGAAAATGTCAAAAAATCAAGGTAATTTTTAAACTGTTATTTTAGCTAAACCAAGGAAGCGAGAGTAACCAAATAAATTCAGAATTAAGGAGTGTAAAATGGGGTTCATAATGCATATTTTTACAGACATTCATATCCCTGAACTTGGATGAAATAAATATAGTTTTTTTTCGCTTCATTTTTTTGTCACTTCTCGCGGAGACACAACTATCAAAAAATATACTTAATAAACCACAATTGTCAACTACGTATACATTTAAAAATATTTTGAAAAATCATGATGCGTCATGTCAAAAAAAAACATTTACGAACGTATGTTTACTATAGTGTATTGGTAAATAAGTAGAGCCCTTCTAAGGTAAGTCTGTAGTTGTCACACCACAGAAAGAGGGTTGATGGACACATTAGGTCGTGGTTGACGTATGCAGACTTAGCTTATTGAACCAAATAAAAACATGTCACCGTAACGATCGTGTAAAAATAATGACAGTGTAATCTCGTTTCTGGTTTGGCGTCTAATATCCTGTCTGAGGAGGAAATGCGCGTTATTCTAGGTGGAAACAATCGCCCTGCAGCGTTAATCGTGGGAGCCGCAATGTCCGGCTTCGGCCCATTCATTTTCATTTGCTTCATAGTTTTTCTCATCTCGAGTGACGCAATCGCGGATGTTCTCAGTTCTTACCAATATAATTATTGCGTTTGTTCATTAACCGCAACGGCGTAGCGACTAAACCGGTATCATTATAATGTAACTTAGATATCTAACGCGCCTAGTTCGAGCAGTTACATTGGGGTAAAATAGAAAATAAAGAGTCGGGCTTATTCCACCTAATTTGCATAATGCCCAATTCACTAAATTGACTAAATTTCAAATTTCCATGGGCTCATAATGCCTAAATATCAAAATTGTCTCATTCCTAAAATGAGCAAATGTTATAATAACTTTGACCTAAAACCTCTCATTACATACATTACGTACATTTCCTTAAAATACCGAATCACAGATACCACAACATTACAAAAAAAACTTAACAAAGGCAAAGAAAAAAAGTTAGACATTCTGGAATTTAGGTATTTTGACACTAAGTCTTTTTGAAATCTAGGAGTATAATATTGGTAAAAGGGTAAAATTAAATTGAGACATAATGAGCCCTACTCAAAATAAATAAATAATATTTAAGTTATTAAAAACTCTATTTAATTATTTAGGTACCTAATCGCACATGGTCAGCATTAGCCCAAAGGTGAATACAAGATGGTTAAAATATGCTAACACGCTCTACTTTCCTTGGTAATAAGAATCATATTTCATTTGCAGTTTTATTTACGACTAGCTGTTGCCCGCGACTCCGTCAGCGAAGAATTCGTTTATCGCTATCCCGCGGGAACTACGCAATTTTTCAGGATAAAAAGTACCCCATATGTTAATCCAGGTTATAAACTATCTGTTTGCCAAATTTCATTAAAATCCGTCAAACCGTTTTAGCGTGAAAGAGTAACAAACATCCATCTATCCATCCATCCATACTTACAAACTTTCACGTTTATAATATTAGTAAGACAAATCAGTCAAATTAATTAATCAGTTTCTGAATTACTTAAGACCTCCTATAGTCTGCCTGTACCTAATTTTATTTTTGTTAAAAAAATTCTGTACTGTTTTTGGGGTTCAATAAAGAATGTTTTTGGATTGTATTGTATTGTACTTTGAAGCAGAAGAGTAATTTACAAAATATCTCCACACTATGTTAGTCAATCTATATATATTGGCCTGCGTGGGAACTTCGACACAAGTCCTCTTATTCTGAGGGGAGGCCTATGCCCTGCAGTGAGACGTACGTAGCACACTATTATTTGCCTTCGACACTAGCTCACTAGCATCCTCTCTATCTAATTGTAATTCTATCAAATTATCGAGCGCTTGTTAATTCCGACTATGGATGAAAGCCGAGACCTTGACAATAGCCTTGTTCGTGGAAAGCGCCGCCAGACGACGCGGAAGTCTTGTCTTGTATTGTTTCACCGACGAATGAGGTAACCGTCCACTGACTTGTCTTATATGATTACTGTAATTCTTTAGCACTGGTAATGACGTTAACTCGCTTATATTTGCGAACACACGGCAAGAAGCAATAAAAGTAATAAGATTGAAGACCAAACGTGTTTGCTTATAATTTAAACATTTATCATTGACCAAATTGATTACTTCAACTGACATACCTACTCGTGTAATGTAGAGTTCTATTAGCAATAGTATATTTTTGTGCTGGCATACATCGTGGGTGAGGCAAATGCGCCAGACTAAAAAGACAGATTTCTGAGCCCATCAGAAGAAGAAAAACGTTATATGAACTAGTAGTTTAATCGGCCATTTTAATTTTCTCTTTTGTTAGTTTTCAACAAAAAAGTATAATCATTTCGAATTTTAACTTCATAACAAGGCCAGAGATGGGGAAACTTTTTCCTTCGCGTCGTGTCAATATATACTAACGAAATATATGGCGGACCAAGTTGTTGCATTTTTTGCTATGTAATAATACTGAAATAAAAAATACGAAATCTTCTCTTGATTTTTGTTTGATGGCCGCGGGCCGCAGTTTCCCCATCCCTGCCTTAGACCGACCTGGCAAACAAGTCAAATATGACTTCACACTACATACTTACATATTGATTCGAAATAAAATAACCCGAGGAATCTATCGACGGAACAGAATCAGACAGACGGAATCATGGGCAGCACCTAGGATTACATTAATTGTTTAAAATCTTGTTTCTTCATGTACCTATGTTTCTTTTGTAGGTTAGACAATTTATCACACTTCCAAGGAAATATTTTTGATAATGAAAGTTACCTTTCCTGAGCATTTTCAGTCAGAATATGCTTCGAACTGTGAATAATTATGTTGATCGATGAGAATCAATATACTGCTGATCTATAAATGATTACTATAACGGATTAAACAATACTAAAGTAATAAAACATTCGCATAACTTCGACACAATTTGCCGGACGCAGTGTTATATTCGTTACAATATTTGTAAATTCTTTAACAACTTGGTGGCGTTTGTTGATCTGATTTTATTACTTTTCGGGTATGATAACCCAATTCTACAAAAAAAACTGGTTTTTACACCTTGGGGTACTACCATACTACTTACTATCTTTCTTTCAGAACCAGAGACCCGATAATTCGTAGGTAGGTACACTTACATTAAAGTTTTCGCACTTGTCATATCTTAAAGAGGATTGGGATTTGTATACCCAGACTTACTAATTTAAACCAACACGGCTATTAAACTTGACTATATCCATATCTATGAATAAATGTTATAAATGCAAAAGTGGGTCTCTCTGTATGTTTGTTACCTCTTCACGCTTAAACCCCTGAACCGACGTAGATAAAATTTGGTATGGAGATAGCTTGAGTCCCTGGAAAGATCATTATGATAGTTTATATCCCGTAAAACTGCATATTTGCCCCGGGATAGCGATAAACAAATTCCTTGCAGACGGAGTCGTGGGCAACAGTTATTATTTAATAATTTTAGCAGCACATCTAAAAAAGGAAAATAAACCTCATTTTTGGGTCATACACACCGATATAAACAAAAGTCGTCTCCCCTGTGGACATAAAATTAACGACTCCGAGTCAGCATACTTAATGTTTATTTAAATGGGCCAAAAGTTGGCCAGACGTCCCACACGCTGATGTAGACTTGACTAAGAAATATTGGCCCTGACCCTTAACTTTTGCAATGTCCACAGGAGAGACGCGAACAAAGAAATGTGTGTGACCCTTTTAGTAAGCTCTCTAGAACTCCAGATAAGCCACATACTTTAATATTTGTATAATAATGCATCTGAAACTCGTATAAAAAGGTGCCCGATCATTTTACGCGAGTGAAGGTATGGTGTTACCCTGCGTCCCGGAGGCAGCGACCGCGCGTGTAGCATTACGGTGACCGCAGCGCAACAAAAACAAATCGAGAGAATGTCCTCAATCGTACGTGCGTGTCCTGCCTTCCCGGGCAGGGCTGCCTCCCAAATCTCTCAATTTACTGCATCTCATTTTAAATAACTTTTGATATATGTACTCATTCATTACGACTTTTAATTATTATACTAATTGCAGCAGCCGTGGTCACCAACTCGTCTTTATCCCATTCGGTGTCCAGAATCTTAGTCCGTGGGGTTCTAACGCTATGGAGTTCTATAAAGAAATATTAAAGAGGTTAGTCGACGTCACAGGAGATTGAAGAGTTGGCAGCTACTTCGGACAAAGAATTAGCTTAGCTATTCAAAGAATATATTATTGTACCTATTTTTAGTCTAGGATAGTATAAGTAACATTATTGTAGTTTCATATTAAAAACGTTCATTGGGTAGATCAATCAGAGTTTAGTCCAGAGGCAACAGTATCTATTATTAAACGTGCGGGTACTCACGATCACATTCACCATCTCTTTCTACCCTTCTGCTACACCTTGTGAGAGTAAGAAGTGGTGAAAATGATCGAGTACATTGGACAATAAGGCCTCACGAGTTCCCAACTATCATCGCCCCCGTACAACAAAAATTACATAACACAATTAATTGTTAATGAAAAATTGGCAATTATTTATGTCCTTTGCAGTACTTGTAACATTTGTGTTATAGAATGCAGAGTGGTATAGAATAGAGAGTTGTCAAGGGTGGCGCCTTTGGTATTTTTGAGAGGTATTGGCTTTTCACGCCTCACACCTTGTTTTGAGTTGCAGCGTCATCAGTCGATACATAATTCTTATAAAATAGAGTCGGTTTTTTTTTCTTGTAATTAAATCATGAGGGGAGGAACATGATCTGGGGAGACTAGAGAAAATAAGGTTGGGAAAATTTTAGAAGAATTTGCACTGCAAAAGAAAAAGTTAAGGTAAATACTTAGTTTTTCGCTACAAGAACAATCAATAACATTTAAACGGCTCAGGCCTGAAATGTCCGTTTTCTTAAAATGTGTCTTTCCCAAAATGTCTGCTTTTTCCATAATGTCACGTCTTTTGTATAAAAAATACGTACATACATACATTTTAGGAAAACGGACATTTCAGGCCTGAGCCATTTAAATGTCCCTAGTTTGGACACTTGCATCTGATTCCGATTCAACTGATTAAAGTTGTTGAGCAATAAAACTAGCATGGTGTATTCGGGTATTTCCCACTGTATATCTAGGTATATTTAAGACAATTTAAACGAGGAAAAGATCTATTTTCTTTAACATATATGTATAGTTAGCGATGCATCTCAATTGTAAATCAATGTTCTTCATCTAT
Organism: Archips crataeganus; assembly: GCA_947859365.1. Classification (NCBI taxonomy): domain Eukaryota; kingdom Metazoa; phylum Arthropoda; class Insecta; order Lepidoptera; family Tortricidae; genus Archips; species Archips crataeganus. The sequence goes on from OX402050.1 coordinate 9,696,813, forward strand.
TAAACTGTTAAACAACTACATATTACATCATGGTTATATATTATAATGTATCTATGCAATTAACGCTTCAACAAACTCTGTTAAGTAATAAATATGTGTATATATATATCTGTTGACATCATCATTGTGCTTCTTTAACTTCCTTTTCATCGATGTAAGCACGTGTAACAATTAATTGTCCTTGCAATTGGTTCTAGAGTAAATGATAGGCTTTGAAGTAAAGTATAATACACACTAGTGGTACCTAGCACTGAAACAGATCCCACAGCCGGATAACCTAGTGGTTAGTGACCTGACTATGGAACTAAAGGTCCCGGATTCGAATCCTGGTAGGGCAAACATTAGCGTGATGAATATAACTAAATGTTTGTACCTACTCGAGTCACGGATGTTATATGTATATAAGTATGTTCATCCGCTGTCTATCCATAGTACAGTCGAGTTCTCCAATATCTGTACATAGACCTTATTACCGTAACATAAGGTTCATGTTTATATATTTAATATGAACGGTTGGCTGTACAGATATTGGAGAACTCGACTGTACAAGCTCAGCTTGCTTGCTTGCTTTTAATGCAAAGTATTCAAAATGCACATAACAGAGGAGACTTTTACACTTTCGTAGATGGGTGTATATATTCGAGCGACTTGATCACTCAGGTCAAACGTCATTAGTCATTTCTCACCCTAGATTGGGGTCATATACACACTTTTTGCGTCTCTCCTGTGCAGATGGCAAAAGTTAAGGGTCTATAGCTAATATTTTTAGTCTACATCGGCGTGTGGGGCCCATCTAAATAAATCTTAAGTTTGCTGACACGCAGTCGCTAATTTTATGTCCACAGGAGAGACAACTTTTGTTTCTTATGCTGTGTATGCCCCATTATTACTCCAACGGACAATGATGTCGCAACAGCTTTGATCAAATTAGATACAGAATCGGCGCTATCTTTCGTTCCCATAAAAGTCATTGTCGCATCTACCTACCGATTAAAGAATTTACGGCTGTATGTTAACGTTGTACAGACCGCATAAAAGTCATCATCATCATCCCAGTCTAATATACGTCCATGCAGGGCACTAACCTCCTCTCAGAAAGAGAGAGCCTATGCCATAGCCATAGTTCCCACGCGGGCCCAGTCTGGATTGAGAACTTCATACACACCATTGAATTTCTTCACAGGTGTGTGTGCAGGTTTCCTCGCGATGTTTTTCTTAACCGTAAAGCTCATGTGCTTTACGTACTCACTGTAAACCGTAATGTAATGGCCTAGTGGTTTGACCAATGGCCTCTTAAGCTCAGACCTCTGAGTTTTTTCGGGATTTATGTGCGAAATTACGTTTCAAATTTATCATGAGCCTGTACCTCTAGGTACACACCTGAAAAGAAATTCAATGGCGTGTATGAAGTTACCAGTCCGCAGTGCCCTGCAGTGGGACCTACGAGTATACAGGCCGGGATGATGATGATGATGATATCCAGGATAATACGCTGCACAAAGGCGTCAAGAGATGTTATAGGTGAAAAACTTGAGTAAAGGACCTTGTATGTAGTAGTGTACATAATTGGTATGAAGCTTAAGACATTTTTCTAATTTGAAACGTCAACTGTTATTCGGACACTTTAGGTACCTACTACATATAACAGCAGGCTTATTGTCAAACGTTTCTGACGTTTGCCTTCGCAATCACTATTTCTTTCTGTCAAACGGTATAAGATGATGACAGAAAGAGATGGTGAAAGCGAAGGCAAGCGTCAGAAGCGTTAGACAATACGGCCTCAGGTCCTTTACCCAAGTTTATCAGCTATACAGGCAACCCTAAATCCGTGCAAGAACTAAAGTCACTGACTAGCTCGAAGAATCGCCAGACTCAAGTGGCAATGGGCAGGGCACATCGCACATAGAACTGATGGCCGATGGGGCAAACAGGTTCTCGAGGTACGCAGTGTAGGTAGGCCTCTAACAAGATGGAGCGACGACCTGGTTAAGGTTGCGGGATCGCGTTGGATGCGGATGGCACGGGACCGATCTGTTTGGCGAGCCTTGGGGAGGCCTATGTTCAGCAGTGGACGTCCTTCGGCTGAAAATGATGATGATGATGATGAGGCAACCCTGCCGTGTAACCCGTTGGAGCGGCGCGGGTCGCGGGGGCGGAAGCCGCAGGACATCCGACACGTACAGGAAGCAGAACCAGTTCCAGCCTTTGTCCCTCCCAGCCTCTCCCCTCTGCGCCCGTCCCGACCGCATTCCTGTAGAGCCTCCGAGCGCCCGCGCACCCTAGCCTCACGCTTCGGTCAACTTGACGTCAAGAACACTACTGGATGTTTTATTTATTTACAGCTGTAGTCAGTACTAAAGTCCACTGAAGTATTTTTTTTTTATACAGACTTCGTACAATTTGTCACATTAGTCAAGATATAGGGCTAAGATATAGGGGGATATAGATATATGGCTACGGAACCCTACCTTGTGCGTGTCCGACACGCTCTTGGCCGGTTTTACCCTTTGGGTACGGAACACTAAAAAGTACAGACAGCAAAAAAGCTTGCAATGCCTGCTTGTTTAATTTTTTTTTTTTTAGTAAATACTTATTGCAAACTATACACCGTGAAATTTTAGTGGTTGTCTTCCCGAAACGAGGTGATTTAGTATTGATTGTACAATCGATTTATAATTACTATTTTGACTAGAGTCAAAAATCCAATTGTGAAAAACGAAAGTCGAAAATGACCGCAAACCAATAGTAACGCTTCGTTGGTACCTAACCTATCGTACGATCGTACGCTACTTGTACCAACGAAGCGTTACTATTCTGCCGTCGTAAGAAAAAGGGGCACAACTAGAATTTTTTGTGAAACAGAAAAGGCCTAAGTGCACACTTGTTCTTTGTAAACTTACGCTGTTTCTTTTTTGAGCAATTTTGCAGTTGTGCCTTTTATAATTACGACGGCAGTATTGGTTTGCGGTCATTTTCGACTTTCGTTTTTCACAATTGGATTTTTGACTCTAGTCAAAATAGTAATTACAAATCGATTGTACAATCGAAACTAAATCACCTCGTTTCGGGAAAACAACCACTAAAATTTCACGGTGTATATTTTCAATTAGAAGTCTTTGTGACAATCAGCCTTACTTTTTTTATTCTGATGTAGAGATACTGTCATAACAAATAGAAAAGCACTTATTTGTTCGAGTATACTTATAATAATAATGCATATAGGTGCATGAAATCAGAGAAAGTAAAAGTTTTTGAGACAGATTGCTGCAAATAAGTATGAAATTGTTTGAAAAAAATCACAAATATTACTAAAAATAAAGCGAAAAATAACTACAGTCTGCAGACTGAATAAAATGTAGGTAGTTATTAAATGCACTAACACAAAAATGAATCTAAAAAAACATGTTTTTGTGTGACTTCCTATTATTGATCAAATCGAAATCCGTGCCAAGTCCAATAGGTAGTATCTAGTTAAAATCCATCCATACTATACCGTTTGTTTGTTGGCTTTTGTCCTTCTTTCACGTCGAAAGTAAGAAACGGATTACCGTGATTTTTTTGTATGGACATACAAGTATGAAGGACTGAGATTGACATAGGCTACTTTTTACCACGGGAAAACACGTTTTAATCTACTTCAGCGGGAGTGAAGCCGCGGGCGTCAGCTATCACTAAGTTCACCCCTGCTGGTTCGTGCTGAGGCACCGGCTTCAAACAGATCAGTGGAAAGCACACACAGAAAAATATCTAGATTTATATCTGTGGCTCATTTTTTTTAATAAATCTATTAAATCTACAGACTTCAGCTATTTTTTGCTTTTTTAGTGTTTCGTGTTTTTTTTTTTGAGTCGACTCAACTCCATCTATTGACATTTACAAAGTCAACGTGTGTCAAAGTGACTTTGACTGCATAAGCAGTTATAATTTAACAAAGTGCATAAGTATGTTTATAAAAATCTAAAATAAAACAAGAAACAATTACTTACAGATGTAAATGCGGTTTTTTTATTTCGTACCGTACACTACAATTACTAAATATCGTATTCAACACCAAAAATTAGACATAGCTGACACGTAATTAATCGAATAACGATAACCTGTGGGGAGTAAATCGAAACGGCTAGTGAGGTTAATATTTTAACGTGAGGAGCCAAGTAATCGTTACAAAAACACCATGACATAATCCTAGCAACAGCGCGGAAGCAACACCCGCTTTCCCTGCCACAAGCGGCATTCCAGATCAGCTTCTAAATACAACTCAGACCAATTTTCTCTAAAAATAAACCGGGCACCGTCTAGCAGAGATGATTAAATCGCCAAATGTCTCCATGAAGCGGAAAAGCGTCGGCGACCCGAAATAACCGCTGAATATTTCCGACTCACACTGTTCGACTCGTGGAAAATAGGTATGTAAAGAGTTAAAGACGACGGCGTGCGCGCAACTTCCGGAGCGCCGATAAACATGGCCGCGGCGAGCCAACATGGCGACGCTTCCGGTTGCGCTGATTCACATGTGATGGCGGCTGAGTTGGGCTTGCTCACTGCATTTCTGGACTGTGATTCAGGCTTACGCAACAGTATGTGTCCTCAGACTACGACGTTTTGGAATTCACTGTCTGGCACAAACACCCGTCGCGTTTATTATTATAACCATAAAAAACAATGTAGCCGCCATTACGAATATTACTAATACTTCTGATAATCAATTGATCTAGGCTAATAATCTGGAAACCAGCGCTATAATAATTTATATCGAATGAAAAGAAATATTCAATATATTTTTTACTGAACTGCCAGAGAAAAGGTGGTAAGGGTAAAAGATGTGTACTGGGCCCAGTTGCATAACAAGTACAACTTATATTACAAGCGGAACTCCCTTTCTAGTCAATATAACTGAAGCGAGAGTTCCGCTTGTAATATTAGTTGTACAGTCAAGGACTTTAATTCATAAGCCACCATGGAACCATTTCCCAGTAAACGTCATAGTGACATCACATTAATTAACAAGGAAAATCGTAATGACTTTTCTTTTGATAAGGTTCCATGGTGGCTTATGAATTAAAGTCCTTGACCGTACTTTGTTATGCAACTGGGCCCTGGTAATGGTAACATTACCTATATCGGACATAAGCTGTTGTTGGTGCTGAATGTCCGACTTAGAATGAAACAAAGGTAACAATGTACCAACCAAAAATGTAAACAGTAAGTACTTAATCAAATAAATGCAGTAATTACAGGCTTTACTCTGATACTATTTCGCTGTGATATGATAACGTACTAGGTATCTATCAATTCTTGGGTACGTGAGTGAGTAATTATTTGTAGTACTAATTGTGATATTGTTATAGAATTAAAAAGTGGATAGCGGAGTTCCGAGAACTAGTCCCCAGAGCCTCAGTGATATTAAATAGGTATATTCAAAGAGGTAGATATGTTATTAGCGCGCTGAATATGAAGCGTATAAAAGGCGAAAATTGTAGTATGTATGTGCCATTTTGACCGTCAGAATCTCACGTGGCGTCGAAGAAAAGGGCAATCCTACCTATGCCTTTTATAACGGGATTATGGGAGCAAAGAAGGGATATAAACCGTGTCTGTGTGTGTGCTGCAGCAGATGTGCTGCATGATTTTATAACGGGATTATGGGAGCAAAGAAGGGATATAAACCGTGTCTGTGTGTGTGCTGCAGCAGATGTGCTGCATGATTTTATAACGGGATTATGGGAGCAAAGAAGGGATATAAACCGTGTCTGTGTGTGTGCTGCAGCAGATGTGCTGCATGATTTTATAACGGGATTATGGGAGCAAAGAAGGGATATAAACCGTGTCTGTGTGTGTGCTGCAGCAGATGTGCTGCATGATTTTATAACGGGATTATGGGAGCAAAGAAGGGATATAAACCGTGTCTGTGTGTGTGCTGCAGCAGATGTGCTGCATGATTTTATAACGGGATTATGGGAGCAAAGAAGGGATATAAACCGTGTCTGTGTGTGTGCTGCAGCAGATGTGCTGCATGATTTTATAACGGGATTATGGGAGCAAAGAAGGGATATAAACCGTGTCTGTGTGTGTGCTGCAGCAGATGTGCTGCATGATTTTATAACGGGATTATGGGAGCAAAGAAGGGATATAAACCGTGTCTGTGTGTGTGCTGCAGCAGATGTGCTGCATGATTTTATAACGGGATTATGGGAGCAAAGAAGGGATATAAACCGTGTCTGTGTGTGTGCTGCAGCAGATGTGCTGCATGATTTTATAACGGGATTATGGGAGCAAAGAAGGGATATAAACCGTGTCTGTGTGTGTGCTGCAGCAGATGTGCTGCATGATTTTATAACGGGATTATGGGAGCAAAGAAGGGATATAAACCGTGTCTGTGTGTGTGCTGCAGCAGATGTGCTGCATGATTTTATAACGGGATTATGGGAGCAAAGAAGGGATATAAACCGTGTCTGTGTGTGTGCTGCAGCAGATGTGCTGCATGATTTTATAACGGGATTATGGGAGCAAAGAAGGGATATAAACCGTGTCTGTGTGTGTGCTGCAGCAGATGTGCTGCATGATTTTATAACGGGATTATGGGAGCAAAGAAGGGATATAAACCGTGTCTGTGTGTGTGCTGCAGCAGATGTGCTGCATGATTTTATAACGGGATTATGGGAGCAAAGAAGGGATATAAACCGTGTCTGTGTGTGTGCTGCAGCAGATGTGCTGCATGATTTTATAACGGGATTATGGGAGCAAAGAAGGGATATAAACCGTGTCTGTGTGTGTGCTGCAGCAGATGTGCTGCATGATTTTCGCTTAGGTATTTTGTGAGCATAATTGGGTATGCCGTATCTACATATACTTATAAAATCATTCAGGACCTAAATACAGAATATATTATTTATAAAAGAGAACAATGAACTAAAACAATTACTTTGCTCACCCGCGACCTTACAATAGTTACGTTTATAAATAAATAAACAAAAAATTCAAGGTAGTTTTAAATATGTCAATAAAAGTTAATTTTTGTGGGGTAGTTTGAGAATAAGAAAAATAAAGTGGGTACTTGAGAAGTTACAGTGACAAGTTAAAACATTTGTTTTGGGTTTGTTAGTTTAACATTTGGTAGCATAGCATACGGTTGTGGTAACTCTGAAGATGAGCTCTGGTTGAGTTCGAAACGCGTCAGTGTAGCTTGGTGGTGGTGATGGTTGGGTTTATGTGATTTGTGTGTGTTCGTACAGTGTGGAGGTGGAGGAACTGCATGAACGCACATTTCTTGCATAAACGTAACTATTGTAAGGTCGCGGGTGAGCAAAGTAATTGTTTTAGTTCATTAATATGGACCTCCGCAAAGTAACGCCTGATTCAATAAATTATTTAAAAGAGAACAACACCGCTAAAAACCTTATTAACGAAATAAAATTAAATAAAATCAAACTTAGTTCGCCTTTCATACATACATACATAACATGTGCATACTTAATAACATAATAACATTAATTTCAAACGTCAAATTAAACAATCCATTAGAAGTTGTTTATGCATCTAGGTACCTAATAAGATTATTAAAACTAAAATACGCAGGTCAGACTTTATAAATATTTCTTTCATTTATTTTTAACTTAGTTTGAATCCTTATCACTAGTTATCACGGTTAAAAACTAAGTCAAAAACAACGAATGCAACATAACATACACAATTAAAACTTAGTAAAGTTAGCTTAAGTAAATTTTAGGAGTCTCGCACTTAACTAAATAGGAATATAAAATAAACGCGTACCTATTTCCGACCTAACTATGTAACACGTGCGGACTTTTTCGGCTAATTAAGTGTGTCTAGCTTCAAAGTTACGTGACTGGTAAGGTGCTACGCATATGGTACAAAATTAATAAATAATTATTAAATTATCGCAAATTCAAGTTATCAGCAGAACGAACGGAAATAATTACTCAGCTATGTGGAAACACTCAAAATCGATTCAACAGAAACGGTAATCAACGGTGATGTGCAAAAGATAAATATATTATTAACGTAATAATCAATTAGTTATCTTCATGACTTTACTAAGAAAATCCAGCATTAGTCATCACAACATACAACAATAAGTATTCATAACAATGTTAGAAGCGAGTCTGCGAATAAAGGACATTATTTTTCATTATTATGTAATTATTAGCGAACCGATTTAGCATTTTATGAATGATGCATAAGTGCAAATCACCGCGTTTGGCACAAGATAGGCAACTCGGTTAAATAGGCGGCGGCAAGGCTGCGCGGAGGTAGTCGCACGACCGTGGCAGTGAACTTGCTTTCTTCGCCGGCGCCCGCGCGGGTCGCTCGCCCAACCGTGAACCATGGCTAATCGTTGACATCAAATTACCTATTCGAGACCTCCACGGTCACAGATATCAGAAAATAAATTACCTACTTGACAATTTCGCGGAGTAAAGCCAAGTCCCGTTTTGATAAAAGTAATAATGATAATAGGATGTTTAAGATAGGGAAGTGTTTACCTACAGAGGTTACAGATGACGTCGTGCACGGCGATGAGTTACGTAACTCTCTAACTCTTGCGCAACAGTGCACTGAAGCGGCTTCAGGAAATTATTAACCTTGGCCCTTATGCGTGTGTTGCATCTAGCATATAAATTACCGCGATGTGTTGCTGGCACCATGAGTAGATAATGAGAGCATTTAATGGAATGCGTCAAGGAGTCAACAAACTCAGGAAATCTGCCTTCCACTTGGCGGCAGTGTGTTCACTTAGAGTTTAATCGTCGTCCGCGATCCCACTTCCGCGTCATCCCGCTGCGCGACCTAGCCTAGGCCTCCCGTTATCAGCCAGCCCGTTACGTGACGCGCGTGACCCGGATCCGCTCACCGGCGCCGGCGCACCGTACGCGCAACAGCTGGAAAAACGCACTAACTGTCGCCCACCTACATGATGCTATATGGGACACTTGGGTTGACGGAAAAAACTGAAACGTCGAGGCCAGACAAACCACGCTTATAATAGAGTGTACTGGTTTTAAGTTGCTTGCTTGCTCTCGTATTAGGGTTTACTAATGTTTCGGCGAAAAACTTTTCGCAAAATGATTCATTTGGCAAATGTTTCATTTCCCAAAAATTTATTTTTTCTAAAACTGTAAACTTTTCAGGATTGTTATAAAACAAACCTAACCTAACCTAACCTAACCTACAGGATAGTCCTGAAATATATCCTGAATAGTTTACAGTTTCAGAAAAAAATAACATTTGGGAAATTAAACATTTGCCAAATGAATCAGTTTGCGAAAAATAATTCGCCGAAAAGGCAGTACACGGCTTACCTACTATCAGATGACCCACTTGATCGCCACCCATTATGTAAGTATTTTTAAAAATAATTCGCCGAAAAGGCAGTACACGGCTTACCTACTATCAGATGACCCACTTGATCGCCACCCATTATGTAAGTATTTTTAAAAATAATTCGCCGAAAAGGCAGTACACGGCTTACCTACTATCAGATGACCCACTTGATCGCCACCCATTATGTAAGTATTTTTAAAAATAATTCGCCGAAAAGGCAGTACACGGCTTACCTACTATCAGATGACCCACTTGATCGCCACCCATTATGTAAGTATTTTTTAAAATAATTCGCCGAAAAGGCAGTACACGGCTTACCTACTATCAGATGACCCACTTGATCGCCACCCATTATGTAAGTATTTTTAAAAATAATTCGCCGAAAAGGCAGTACACGGCTTACCTACTATCAGATGACCCACTTGATCGCCACCCATTATGTAAGTATTTTTAAAAATAATTCGCCGAAAAGGCAGTACACGGCTTACCTACTATCAGATGACCCACTTGATCGCCACCCATTATGTAAGTATTTGTAAAAATAATTCGCCGAAAAGGCAGTACACGGCTTACCTACTATCAGATGACCCACTTGATCGCCACCCATTATGTAAGTATTTTTAAAAATTGGTGAAGTGAGGTACACCCGACAGCAAGCAGACAAGACTGTCGAGTATTTTTGTACTTATGTTAATTTAGCATGTTTCATATATCTCCAGTGCATATAGTTGTTCTTTTAAGATCACAAATACTCCTTTATCAGCATCCGCATAGTAGTCTAATTTTACTCATATCAAGAAATTTTATTAAGTACCTTCCTAAGACTAAAAATTTGCCTGGGGATATCATACATTTCGAGGCGAACAACAAAGAATAAAATAAGCCACAAATGTAGCACATAATCATGTTTACTTAAATGTCATTAGTCATTACGATCAGTTATAATTTCATTACCGTTAGCTTGGCTACTTGTAAATGCAATTAAAAGCACAAGTAGAGTGCAAGTGGGCCCGCTACATCGGGTGACACTTGCAAAGCAGGCTAGAGACACGTTCCATCGCCATTGCAGTTAGTAGACCCTAACCAGCCCTAACCTGGCAAGTCGGACGAGACCATTTTGACGATCTCTAGGTGAGTGGAGCTTGCGTGGACGCTGATAATCGACTTTACCTGGAATTGTAGCGATTTGTCATGGACAATTTAAATTGCATTTGCGTTTTTTTAGACACCTATTTGATTAAACTCTACTTGATATATTTTAAAAACTGTCTTTATTAGTTCTGTGGTAAATGGATATGTAAGTATGTGATGATCAGTGGCATATATCGAAGGTCTAGGCGGTGGTACCAGGGGGTCCTCGAATACGAACCAGCAAAGTTCAAATCTGCCCTCAAGCTCTCAAGTTTTTGAATAGGCTGTTACGGAAACGCCGAGATACACATTTGGCCTCATCTGCACTTTCAATCAGGTGAGAGAATGGTCATTCACGGGTCAGTTTTATGTAAAAAAAGTCAAAAGAGAAAATTATTCCCACATGACCTTAATCTTAACTAGCTTAATAAAGTATAAACCCTTATATGCCCAATAATCTATTTTAATGAGTTTATAGATATGTGGGTAGTTTTATTTTACAGTGCCTTGCATTACTGCAATTTTTTATTTTGTATTTCACTGGATAACACTTGCAAAAATTTGGGGCCACAATTTCTTTTTGTACCTGGGTCCTGGTTACCTAGCTACGCCACTGGAGGACAGCAATATATTTGGATATAGTGCAAATCCGCTTAACTGGCATTTGATAAGTAATTTCGCGTATCTGACAAATTTAGCCAATTTTTAATATTTACTCGAAATTCGTTAAAATAAAATAAATATGAAGTTAAAACCATCCCCTGTAAAAAAGCAGTGCAGTGCAGATACGCGGTATTTACGTATGGTAGAGTGATGAATTTATTGTTGTGAAAAATAAGTAGTTACCTAGTAGATTGAGAGATAACGTTTTTGCAACGAAGATCTTGAAGGACGTACGAACTGGAACGCAAGGAAGCCTACAAATGGATATTGGTAATTAATAGCAGATGTAGCTAACTGCAATTAAATGCACATATGTACTAAATACTAGAAGCACAATGATGTTATTGAGTTAAACAAGTCTTTAGCAACCAAGTAGGTAGGTACTATTATTAGTTAATAGTGCTGACGACACTGATAACTGCTCCGCGGACGGTCGACAAAAAGTATGCATATATTTGAATTTCATTTCGCGAACAGGAAATACCAAGACACCGCTCGGACAAGCTCTTAACAAAAAGACAAAAGCGGCAAGTGGACATTCATACAATAATGCGGAAAACATCTCCACTTGAGCTGGTTCATTAAACGACACGAGAAGCTTATAGCAACTGCTTGTTAAATACCTACTAATGTTAGACGAGTTTATGTACAGGGTGATTGGAAATTCGATGTATTCCTCCAAGGGGGGTATTCTACAGCATATTTGCAATGATTTAAGTCCAGTCAACCAGGGGTCAAAACTCATTGGTTTTCAAGTTATGCAGGTTTTTAGATTTTCCCGCCTTTCGACCTAAAACTAGTGATTTTGTAAAAACTACGTGATTTTTAAATAAAAAATAAAGATTTGCTGAATAGCCAATGAACCAACTGATTACGTAAAATCAAAAAAAATGACAGAAAATCCCAAAATTTGGCAAATAAGAGGATTTGAGGTCAGAAGTTTTAATTTTTTTTCCCTAATCTTGTAACATTTTAAAGCATTAACTAAAAAAAACCGTACAACACTTAGCGTACAAATTAAAGAAATAATTTCCTTAGTTCATAAGCTTTCTAAAAAGGTACCATGTTTGACATTTAATTCTCAATACGAACCAGGGCAAACAGTTCAAGCAAGATTTATGATTTATTTTACTTTTGATGACTGAATTTTTATTTGATAATTAAAGTGTTTGTTATTTTTTCCTAATTTTCTTATTGCCTTACTTAATTACTTATCAAAGTACCACCCAAGGCAACTTAAAGTCTAAGAAGATAAGAAACTGAAGAAAAAGTAAGCCCTCGAAGAATCTAAAACGACACAAACAAAGCCATTAAGAGTCAAGTACGCTAAGTCAAGGCCTGTACCTGCTCTGGTATTATTATTATTAATTGTAAAAATTGAGAATCAAATGTCAAACATGGTACCTTTTTAGAAAGCTTATGAACTGAGGAAATTATTTCGTTAATTTGTACGCTAAGTGTTGTACTGTTTTTTTTAGTTATGCCTTAAAATATTACAAGATTAGGGAAAAAAAATAAAAACTTCTGACTTCAAATCCTCTTATTTGCCAAATTTTGGGATTTACTGTCATTTTTTTTGATTTCACGTAATCAGTTGGTTCATTGGCTATTCAGCATATTTTTTTTTTTATTTAAAAATGACGTAGTTTTTACAAAATCACTAGTTTTAGGTCGAAAGGCGGGAAAATCAAAAAACTTGAATAACTTGAAAACCAATGAGTTTTGACCCTGGTTGACTGGACTTAAATCATTGCAAATAAGCTGTAGAATACCCCCCTTGAAGGAATACGTCGAATTTCCGATCACCCTGTATATCGGAGAATTCGGAGAATGGTAGTTACTAGAAGGTAGGAATAAAATAATCTTGTGATAATTATTTATTCCTCGATGTGTCGCAATTTCCTATCTTAAGTTTTATAAAGCAGGGCACGAGCTATATATAGCTCTATGTAGTTGTATTGTACTCGTAAGTAGGTATAATATTTTTTAATTATTTAATTTAGAAATAACTGGCTGGACAAAGGCGGGTCTGTGTTGCACACAAAAGGTTCCGTTTCACCATACAACTTAAGATCGAGCAAAAAACTACTTCAGTTTCGTCGAGCAGCCGCGCGAGCAGAGCGGTGGCGCGCAGTGCGCGTTTGGCAGGAGCCGCCGTGGCGTGTGCTCCGTAATGAAGGGCTACAGATTAGCCCGAAACAAGTCAAGCTAAACTCGATCATAGACTACTACTACCACTACTACTACCGCTTCTATTTCTAGAACTTTTGCTATCTGTTTTTCTTTGTTTTCTAACGACCATAGCCATAAATCCATAATATACACTCAATGGAAAGTTTAAGTGTCTACCATTACCGATTACCGTTAAAGGATAGAAATCATGATCACTATTGCTATAAAACTAGAAAAAAGTTACGTTGAAATAATTCTCATTAAGTATTTAAAAATATAATAAACACATAATTCAAGACATAAGTAAAATCACCCATGATTTCGCTGCAGCAAATGTATTTAATGGTAATACTGGTAGTTACTGTAATGGCGCCCAAAACAGAACTTTAGATCTAAGTAGGTAATTTATAAAAATACACCCCGTGACTATACTCCCAACACGCATTATAGTCAATTCAAGACTGCTTATGAATAAAATTTTACTGTCACTCAACGTTCTTTGAGAAGCGTAACCACAATAGAGAACAAAGTCTTAACGCCATTTGAGACTTACGAAGAAAAAAACAGTCTATAAACGCGCAACAATTGCACGGAGTTCATCAATCTTCGCGCAGTGTGCAACAGGCGCGCGGGCGCGGGCGGTGCGGGCGACAATGACTCCGGTCATCCAGAGAAATTATTAATTGGCCCTAGGGATATCACAAAGAAGCGGAAATATAAAACTTCTGCGATAGACCCCCGCCGCGAGATGCGCTCTACCTGACTCTTGCCCTGCCATTGTGTCCTGATTCAAAGGAAGGTATTTGCTTTTGATACCCTGTGGGAATTGCGCAACGACGGTTACTCTTATAGGAAGCCCCTGAACCGTCGCTTTATCGATGGCCGTATCGTGTTCCGAAATGCTTCGTTAAATCAAAATTAAGGCTTAAATGTAACCCTTTACAAGTATTGTACATACACATACTTTCTTACCTGCTAAAATAATCTGCGATAAAGAATACAGTTAGTTACGGGATCCTGAGCAACGTTTGTTGTTGACAATACAGCCTTCACCGTGAACGATAAAAGTGGTCGTAAAAAGATAAGCTATGATGACGGCTGAGGTAGTCGTTCAAAAAAGTAGAATAAGCACCCTTCATATACCGAATAATAATACCTAACTACTGAAAAAGCTACCTTAATGGAGATCGGAAGAAGCGGAGAGGTGAATAGAAATAGTATTAAACTATCTTATCTAAGCTTAGATGACGTGCATGAAAATTGTACGTAAGCGTACCTACCTATCTAAGTAGATGACTTTATTCATATGTAGTTTTGCGAGAAGCGAAAATGTCTACTCTCATTTGTCATATATATGTATTTGGTTAAGCACGATAAGGGGCCGAAGTCTTAACTCTGTCTGTGTCACTTGTTATCGAGTGGCAGAATCTTAATAGCTCTTATCAGCGATCGGTTCATGCGAAACCTGTAAATTCACACCTCATTGTTATCGTAGGTGCCGACCAAGCCGGGATTCGACGAAGTATCCCATCCCTGTCCACTGGCCGCTCTATATCTCACGGGCCAGTGTCAAACAAATACGAGAGCGCTTCCTGGAAGGGCCGGGACGCCGCGGCGCTTTAGAGGGCCTAACGTTTTTGTACCCTTACAGATAATAAATGATGCACTTAAAAAAAAGAATCCGACCTGTTCACGGAGATAACGATCGGGAATGATTTTTATGGAAATGCTCGCCGGAATTATAATGATCAGGAATCCTTTGGGATGTGGTGGAGCGAGCAGACAATACGTCGGCATACGATACAAAGTCGCATATCTGATCTTCGGTAATAGCTGCTAACCACGCCTTCGTTCTGATGGCAGGTAAACGTCGCGACAGTGTCGTGACATACCAACATTGATATCCATTGCCACACTTTAAGTATGCATCGAGCACTAATATTCTTAAGTAGTAAGTATTCCTACAAATAAAAAACTATAAATACGTTTATACCATCACACTATAAGCACCGAAAAGTAACATAATATTTAAGCAATTTAATGCCACGTTACTTAGAAACCGTGACCAAACAACAGCATTATTTTAAAGAAAAGAATCTTAAGCCACAAAAGGATGTTCAAATACATAGGTATTTAAAAGAGCTGCTGCTAAACGAGATATAAAAGCTTCAAAAGCTTAAAGGGAATTTTATTATTTGTCGAAACATAAAGGACTGTTGATGGAATGCTAAAGCCTTAACGGAACAATATCTCGGAAGACGCCGGCGTTACGTCCTTGTTTGAAAGGGATAATAAAGTGAACACACAACCAAATTACACAAAAAAATAAATATACTTATAATCAGTCTAAATCTTGTTTACACAAGAGATACTAGGGGCGTTCAATAAAAAGTGAGAATGAGTATGTTATAAACAACTTTTACTAAATGTCATTTTATTTTTCGACATAGTCACCTTTTAGTATAATACAATTATTAAATCTTTTTTCTAAACTTAAAATTTCATTTTTAAAAAAGGTCTCATCTTGAGTACTTAAAAAATCTTGTACTGCAGCGACTACCGCGTCGTCGTCTTCAAATTTCTGGCCTCTCGGGTATTGTTTCAATCTCGGAAATAGGTAGAAATCACTGGGAGCGAGATCTGGTGAATACGGAGGATGCTTAAGGATATTGAACCCAGCATCACGAATTGCAGCCATTGCAACGATGGACTTGTGTGCCGGGGCATTGTCCTGGTGGAACAGCACAACTTTCGAGAGTTTACCTCGCCGTTTTTCGCGGATCTCATTGCGCAATGTTGCTATTTGTTTGGCGTATAAAGTGCCCGTAATAGTGGCTCCATGTTTGAGATACTCAATCATTAATACCCCTTTACCATCCCAAAAAACAGAGCCCATGACCTTACCGGCAGATGGGCTCACCTTGAATTTCTTCGGAGTTGGAGATGATGGCCTTTTCCATGTCATAGACTGCAGTTTCGTTTCAGGGTCGTAATGATGGAGCCATGTTTCGTCCATTGTTATAAATCGCGCCAAAAAAAGTTCCCGGTCTTGCTGTATCAGGTCCAAAGCTTCTTGACAAATCTCGACTCTAGTTTGTTTTTGCGTGTCAGTAAGCATTCTTGGTACCCAACGCGCAGATACCTTTTTCATACCCAAGCGTTCATGTAAAATATTATGCACGCTCCCCGTTGAAATCTTTACATTTTCAGCAATAAAACGAACCGTGACACGACGATCCGCCAAAACTGAGTTTTCAACTTTTTTCATAATTTCTTCAGTTATTGCAGTAGTAGGGCGTCCGGAGCGGGGGTCGTCCATGGTCGATGTTCTTCCATGTCTAAATTCGGCGCACCAACGTGTGACTGTCGAATACGGAGGAGCATTAGACCCTAAAGTGTCCCGCAAATCTAAATTGACTTGGTCCGTAGAAAAATTTTTCAAACACAAGTATTTGATAACGGCGCGCAGTTAAATTTTCTCCATTTTCGCTAACGTACTCAATAGCATTGCAAAGAAAGTACCGTATTTTTTTTTAAACAAAAGACAGTTAGTTTTTTTTTTCATAGCAATCAGCTAGATAGATTAGCTTTACCAGCCAGTATTTAATTTCCTAATATTGAAAGAGTTTGCATCTCATTCTCACTTTATATTGAACGCCCCTCGTAAGCTCCGCAATTTCGATTATAATTAGGAGGCTTACAGATGAATATTGGAATGAAACTATAAGCATTTTGGGTAGAAAATTATTTGCCATTCACATTACAGAAGTGATAAAAAATAAACACCTACTTATATGGACACGTAAATTATATTTAGAACAACGAAAAATAAAGAATTTTGCTTATAACTTATCAACATTTTGCATAGCACAAAGCTTAATTAAACTCACACGTATTTATGGATCAATTTATTTGGGTTCGAAGAAAACGCATTTTTCACCCTAGGAATGCAATAAAGGCTCTCCTATGAACTTTCGACAGCAGAGACTACCTTTTCTACAAAAACTAAACTTTCATAATAAAAAAGGGGAAACTATGCTCACCCTCTTGGGGACTGCGCATTGTAATCACATCGGAATGGAACTACTTTTTAAAAGGACCGATCCATTTCGATTTCGTAGATTTTTTGTTGTTATCGCGCAGTTTAGTTACAATATCCGTAAGGGGCGCCACAAAAGGTAAATATTTCACAATATTACCAGATTGTATAGTAATTATGATTCTGGTGTAGGAAAACAGATTTCAGCAATGATTATCAGATTTTTTTAAATAACAACTAGTCATATTTCATTCTAGTTAGAATATTCTAGTACACAAAAACTCCGATATCGTTTTGGTAACCATCTAATTGTTACAGAGTAAAATATACATTTAGCTTACAACAGGTTTTGTATACTACACAAAATTTGTTTTCTACGATACTAGGTAACTGGGTAATAGGAACTAGAAATGATGTTGCAAGAAGTAGAATTTTCTATTCACGTGTAAAAAAAGTATAGTTGTCACATATAATAGGTACAATAAAATCAAGTCAAATTCACAATATTCTGTTTAAGGAAACTAGATTTTTCTCTCCGTGATAGGAAGGCCAATTGACCTTTGAGGATCGATCCATTACCATTACTAATTATCTGGATCTATGATCAAGAGCCAATTTTGGCGTTGAGTGGTTCTATGCAGCTGGTTAGATAGAGAGGTCACGAGTTACCTAACCATGTCATATGCTTCCTAATGTCTTACTAGCTTGGAAGCCACATATAAACTAGCAATGCCCAACCCTACTCGTGTTCCCGCCCTCTCGGAGACGTTACAGCCGCACCAAAGTCCCGTGGTTTCCCGGTCAAACAATGCCGGCCACCTCGCTCCATCCTGCATCGGTAAAGGAACCACTGTTTACCACTTCGTTTCCCATTCAAACTATTGTTCGGAAGTGAAGAACTGCTTATACTTGGAAATATAATGTATTCCATTGTGCCAAAGTTAATATTTTAGCCGAACGAATCTCGTATCCATTGTATTTCCACAAACGTTACCTGCTATTGAAAAGAATAAGTGTGCGGATTGCACACTTATTATGTGAGGAACATCATAAATAGTGCAAATACCCGCGAACGGATCAGATATACGCGTGTATAATGTAAAATATTCCAAAGAACCTTTATAAGTGGGCTGGACATCGTAATTGATCGTTGCAAAAAAAGGACTATGCGAAAATAGTGTTGCTATAAACGCCATCGCATAAAAGGCTTCCTTGGAAACAGGCTTTTGGGTAGCTACAAGATTTCTTCAAAATGCTACATTAAAGAAAGATGTAAACAGTACCTAAACAAATAATTTTCCACCGATAACCGTTCTAGCTTTCACGGTGACGTTTACAACCCGCCTTTGCTTGCATTTATCAGGAAAACTTACCAGCTAATGGGAAAAGCTTACAAGAGTAAAAAATATTACGTAAATAAAAAGCGATGATCATATTAAAATCAAAGTAAAGATTTTATATAGACTAATAGACTTAATTACCTAACAGAACTGACGGGGGAAGGAAACAAATACGGACGTTTGTTGGCTATCTCACAGGTCTAATAGAGTGGGGGACCGACCCGAGCGAGACGTTATGAATTGTAAGACAATAGTATCGTCAGCGTAGGAATGAGGCGAGGCGACGCTGCGTAACGCGTGTACTGGATACACCGATGACCTTGGAGGACGCTAGAACGTCTTCCTACACGACATCACTTCCTGATCGACGCCATCTTGGCTCGTCTCAACTCGCGTCGATCGCCGGCGCCACGCCATACGATACATTCTACCACGTGACCCTAATGAACGAGTTCGTTAGGAGATTTGAAATAGTTAAGTAATATGAGCGCTGAGATAACAACTAACAAGACCAGCTTTTAATTGAGCATCAAGGAACAATTTTTACGTATCAGACTGTGTGTATCATTGTTTTAACTACACGCATGTTAAAATCTTGATCAAGTTTTTAAACGAGGTGTGATACCTACTTAATTATTGTGAAATCGTTCAATAGAGATAATTTCCTTTAAGAATCTGTTTCCTATTTAAAACACTTAGTTACTTCAAAGCGTGTAATAAATAAAATAAAATATTAAGTTTTTATGCGCTTCTTGGCAACTTTAAAAAGCGATCAAGTGCGAGTCGGACTCGCGCACGAAGGGTTCCGTACCATTATCTATAAGAACAGCAAAAAAAACACGTTGTTTGTATGGGCATTTGTTTATTTTAATTTCAGTAAGTAATCAGTTATTTTTAAATTGAATATATGTATAACTAAATATTATGTGAATATTTCAAGCGTCTACCTTGTTGCCGTTATCAATATCGAGCAAAGACGAAGATGTATGGGAGCCCCCTTAAATATTTATTTTATTCTGCTTTTTAGTATTTGTTGGAACCGAACAACCGAAATACATCATCTGTGAAAATTTCAACTGTCTAGCTATCACAGTTCATGAGCTACAGCCTGGTGCTAGACGGACGGACGGACAGCGAAGTCTCAGTTCCTAATAGGATCCCGTTTTTACCCTTTGGGTACGAAACCCTAAAAACGAGTTGTAAACATTATACTTATGTATCTCTCAGTGCCGTAGCTACCAGAGACCTAGACGGTGCCGTGCACTGGGGTCCCTCTCACTCAGGGGGCCCTCGGATCCTAACCAGCAAAGTCAGCTACCTCAGACTGAACTAAGCCGAAAATTACTCCCACATAGATGGGGATGGCCTTATCTCAACCTTAATTTACCTACTTAATAAACTCCTCTTTATTAACTATTGTTTCCCAATAGATATCTATTTTTTAGCTTTACTATACTTTGAAACCGTGGTGGCCTAATGGTCTGACCTATGGCCTCTCAAGCAGAGGAGCGTGGGTTCGAACCCGAGCTCGCACAGAGGTGCTCTCCACGAGGTGAGAACTTAGAGGAGTTCATGCGAAATTTCATTTGAAATTTACCATGAGCTTTGCGGTGAAGGAAAACTTTGAAGGAAACCTGCATACACTTGCGAAGATAATCATTGTTGTATGTGAAGTTCCTAATCCGCACTGAGCCCGTGTGGAAACTACAGGCCCAAGCCCTCTCATTCTGGAAGCCTGTGCCCTAGGACGTACATACATAGGCTGGGATGATGATGTTGCTAACGAGCAGCTTTAGACTTTACTGTACCTACCCTGGATGCCTGCATGTTTAGTTTTAAGTATTTCATATTTTACTGGATGAAACGAGTAAAAATTTAGGACCGCAATTTCTTTTTCCGAAATTCAAATACCTATAGGCTGCGTGATTACTGATACCAACAGCAGAGAGGAGGAAATTTAATTTCGCAACCAGGGTGCTCTAAGATGTGCGGCGGCTCTTCACAAAGTGTTAGTGTCCAAGATCATGCGCCGAACGACTAAGATCCGTATCTACAAAACCATCATTAGACCGATCTTAATGTAGGTATGGTTGTGAATCGTGGCCATTGACAATGAAGGAAGAAAACAAACTACTTGTTGCCGAAAGGAAAATATTTCGTAAGATTATGGGGCCAGTCAGTACAGAGAGAAGATGGCAGCTGGGGGATCCGTAAGAATCAGGAGCTGGGAGTTTTAGTGTTTGAACGCAACATCGTGGTAGAAATTAAGTCCGCAAGACTCCGTTGGCTAGGACACCTTGAGAGGATGCCAGCAGACAGGGCGGTAAAGAGAGCGTACGAGGGACGGCCTGGTGGTCGGCGGCCGGTTGGCCGGCCTAAGTACCGCTGGAAAGATGAAGTGGAAAAGGATCTGCGCGCTCTGCACGCACAAAACTGGAAGGAGATCGTAGAGAACAGGCCGCGTTGACGTCAACTCGTATTGCAGGATTTGCAGGCCATGATCCACTTCGGGTCGCTGAGCCAAAGGAGTAAGTAAGTAATTTATTTTTTACCCGAGATCTTGGGTTACCTAGCTACGCCACGCCTACACTTGAACATTTTCCTGAAATAGATCTCTGAAAGTAGGAAAAATATTTTCCATTAAAAGATTTCTTTTCTATTTACGAATATTCCACAATAAAAACTCATTTCGGCTGGCATTAACAAAGAACGATGCTGTGAATACATGTCACATCACCCGGAAAACCCCGGCTTTGTCCGAAGTGTGAAAGGGTGCACTCATTAGGAAGATTGCGGAGCGAACTGCGCTGCAAAACATTGTCTATGCCCGCTATGTTGCGTTGACACATTGTCTTTGCCTAGCACGTTAGTGTTGCCACCATTATCCCGTACGTATACGTTCAGGAAGTTTACATTTTCATAGACAAAAGATATGAGGCAGCGACAAAGCAAGTGCATTCGGGGTTAGGTTTGCCGCTGGAAACCATTCGTAGAGCTTTATAATCAGACGATGAATAGCATAACGTTTCTCTAAAGATTTCCATTATTTAGATTAATCGTCCCTAATTTTCTAAACTGGTGTTTCCGAAGAAAAATCGTTTATTCCTGGGAAAATACCACGAAACTAATTATAAGGAAATGACCAAACGAAAATTTTCAAACAATAATCCTCTAATTACATATTAATTCAATCGCTCTTGTCACTCACTAGTAGGACCTTATCATTAGTCTGATAAAAATAGTTCGCAAATATTTATAATTTACAATGACCATTTTCGTTTAGATACCTATTTAACTAGTACAAATCTAGACACAACAAGTTTTTCCTTTAGAACGCCTGAATACTCGAAGTTTACAACTCAATATTTTTGCAAACCTGAATAGGTAGGTACCTACGTGAAGTAAGACTAAGAACAATCATGACGATTTAAATTACCACAACTTCCGTATTTTTTGTCGCATCGCGTTTTGCCTAAGGTCACGTGACGGGCATGATTATGTCGTGTGTATTTTTCCGTGCAAATACGCAGACTTGTTTATTGAATGTAATCACAATCTTCTTTTATGTAAGAGGAGTTTCAGAGAATTTAGTCAACATTCATTTCATTTTCAAGAGAGTCGTTCCTCGCAAACTGCCCCTGCCCTGCCCTGCTTGTGTTATGACCACGTTTATCCCTCAGTGCATCTATAATCCTAATGTTATGTACTTATGTCTCAACCACAGAATATATATAATAGTACTAACGTACAGAATGGCCACGCTCCGCCCCGCACCGATTCGAGTTACCCCACCCCTCAAGCGCAGATTGCAGGAAAACCGCAGGAGCAGGAAACCAGTCGGGTGCACAACGCGCGCGACGCATGTCGGCCGCACGGCACTAAGTTCGGGAGCAATAATTTTACGAAAATGGTAATATACTGTGCATTGTATGGGTGTTTGACAACAGCCAAAGATAAGGAAAGGAGTTTACCTACCCTACCTACTTCCTTTTATAAAAAGTCGTGCGTGCAGTTCCTCCGCGCGGAAGAAGTGAAACTTCGTAATGTGGAAATGAAAAAGGCACTTACAGTCAATATGAACCTTATCGCAATAACTTAAAGAACTAAATTTACTTATGCATCTATGTGTTTAAATTACTCACTAGATGGCGCTTTTATCAAGTCTCATACATTTGCACAGACAGTATGTGTTCTGCATCGCACTATCGAAGTTTTTAACATCCGTTAGTACGTTATATACCTATACAATGCGAGATTACTTGCTTCGGCAGTACATTATACTAATGCTTTCATACCCCCCCTCCATGGTAGCGTTAAACGTTTAACGCAACCTTGTTAGAATAGAAGTCGCATTGGAAGTTTCACTTCAATAATGCTTTCTGATTAATTTAATTATTATCGCGATTAATACATGAAATAACTACCTACCGAACAATTCGTTTAAGTTTGTAGTCGTATATCCTATTGTAATTGAAAATAATAATGCTTAAGTAAACAGACAGACACATTTTAAGTAGGTTTAAATAAATAGATAAGATTAACGATTACATTTTATTTGCACATATCTAAGCCATACCTACACATATTATAAGTACCTAAGTATACAGGGTTATTTGTAATTCACTAGCATCCTTTTAACCCTAAACTCCTACCACTTAAACAAATGTTTTTTGTTTTACGGCTTTTGTCATAACTTAATATTTTTGGTGTAATAACGTTTTGAAAATTTGAGATTACCTCTTATTTTTACGATACTCTGTGTACCTATTTGTATGGGAAAAAAAGTGCTTCATTTTAAAAAGTCGTAAAACAAAAAACATTTGTTTGAGTGATTGGAATTCAGGGTTAAGAGGATTGCCAATGCCTAGGTAAGCATGTATTATTAAAGTAGGAATTTTTATGACCTAAGAAAAAACGAATTAAAGGTCATTGTCGTAAATGTCATCAATATAGCATTAGGTACGTATCTATAAAATGAATTAACATTCTGATGAAATAAACCGGAAATACTATTAAATGGATATACGACACTCCGGGCAATAGTGGCCGCAATTAACAATATTAATATATTTTTAATTGTTTTGGTTATTAAAGTTGACCTGCGGACGTAGAACATAGAAAGTCGTTCTGTAAATTGATATTATTGGAGAAGTATAATGGCCCTAAAATAAGTTAAATAATGGCAATGAGACTACCGAAGACAGCTAGTTCAACCAAAAAACCGGCCAAGTGCTTCTCGACTCGAGCCACTTGCAGTAGGTACCTACAGGATTCCGGGGAACGTATCAAAATATATAAAGTTTAAAACGAATAATGGACGAAATACATAATGGTCATAATATATATACTAAAATTTTCTTTGTAACTATTGATTAAACGAACTTTTTTAATCGTGTAATGGATTGGTTTAGGTTAGGTTAGGTTTATTAAATTTTATGAAAATCCTGTAAAGTTGAGAATTTCCAAGAAAATTGCATAAGCCCTTATGCACTCACTGACGGCATGGTACGGCATGGCACGGCTTGGCACGGCAAAGGATTTTATTACTATCAAGTTATTTTGAATCTTATTTCAATGAGTTTAAAATTCATGTTACTTTATTTCGATACCACTATGCAGCGACGTGCCGAGGGATGCTGCGGTAAAATCGTATGTAACCTGCCGTGCCAGGATGCCGTCAGTGAGCGCCGGCCCTTAGGTATATCAAATGACCATTATGTATTTCGTCCATTATTATTGTTAAACTTTATATATTTTGATACGTACCCGGATTCCGTACTAATGTGCGGAAAATTCCTACTAATATTATAAAATAGCCTTTGCCCACGACGAATTAACAATTTAGACAGCTTGTTTTACTGCTTACTGGGTCATTTACAGCGTAAAAAACAAAAGTTGTCTCTCCTGTGGACATAATATTAGTGGCTTCGAGTCAGCAAACTTAAAATTAATTTTCACACCACCTGCTCGACAATGCCTTATTATATATATCATGCAAACCTTTCTCAAAGTAAATCATTATAGCCCTTGGCTTTCGCCGGGCAGTAATGTTGTACTGAATTTCATTATAACCCGCCGGGCAGCCGGGCAGTAATGTTGTACTGAATTTCATTATAACCCCGGGTGGTAATGTGATTCTCACTTTTCATTGGATCGTGGATTGTGGATTGTGGATTGTGGACGGACGGACGGACGGACGGACGGACGGACGGACGGACGGACGGATGGATGGATGGATGGATGGATGGATGGATGGATGGACGCTGGGTTCCGGAATCTGGTGACGCACCATTTCGCCCAATCCTTCTCAAGTTCCCAATCCGCACTGGGCCTGCGTGGGAACTACGGCCCAACCCCTCTCATTCTGAGTGGAACGTATATAGGCTGGGATGATGAGGAGTAATAAAACTGGGGATCTACTGCGAAATTTTTGATCGTATCAGGTACAGTTATTAACTTATTTTTTGACGTGACAACGTCTAATAAATCGATGAACGCCGGCTGCATCCACGAAAAAGGATGACGCAATGTAACGTACATGTACGTAACGGTGCGTACAGAGCGGCGAGGGCCAGTTGCAAGAGAGCGGCGAAGGCCAGTTACAAGAGAGCGGCGAGTGCCAGTTGCAAGAGAGCGGCGAACGCCAGGATGTACAATGCGGGGTGCGGGGGGGGGGGGGAGGTTTGATTGTTTTATTATGACGTTGTCACGTTAAACTATCGTCCGTAAACCGACTTTACAGACAACCGGTTTTTTATTACCTTTAAAAAGCATAATCTTTAGATTACCATAATTTCACACACACACGCACAATAAAATAAAATTGAGAGGAAATATTTTATACCTATAGACAAAGCATGACGTTATACCTATACTTATAGCATTGCCGAAGTTGAATAAGAATAGAATGGACTACCTACCTGTTGACGCAAGGGTCGCAGGGCGTGACTCAGAACAATATTTACACCTGTGAGCGGGCCTTAAGCCCGTCGCACACTGCCACTTTTAGCAGCGACACAAACGCGACGCAGTATCTATGTCGGCGCTAATCGTCTACTTTTTAAAAGATTTTTATTAAATAATTTATTGAATCAGGCGTTACTTTGCGGAGGTCCATATTAATGAACTGAAACAATTACTTTGCTCACCCGTTACCTTACGATAGTTACGTTTATGCAAGAAATGCGTGTTCGTGCAGTTCCTCCACCTCCACACTGTACGAACACACACAAATCACACAAACCCAACCATCACCATATTTTTCTCAAACTACCCCACAAAAATTAACTTTTTTTTCTGGATGCTCTGGAATGCATGGAAATAATTAGGTACAACACTATGGGGTCTATTATTAATGAACAGGTAAATTTACTTAGTATCTTCTCCTTTACTGCGGCTTGGGTCTAATTTGAACAGTTGGTATTCATAAAATATGCCTTATCAATAAATAAACAAAAATTCAAGGTAGTTTTATATGACAAAAAAAAGTTAATTTTTGTGGGGTAGTTTGAGGAAAATAAAGTGGGTAGGTACTTGAGAAGTTACAGTGACAAGTTAAAACATTTGTTTTGGTTTGTTAGTTTAACATTTGGTAGCATAGCGTACGGTTGTGGTGCCTACTCTGAAGATGAGCTCAGTGTAAGAAACGTGTGAGAAACGCGTCAGTGTAGTTTGGTGGTGGTGATTGTTGGATTTGTGTGATGGGTGTGTGTTCGTACAGTGTGGAGGTGGAGGAACTGCATGAACATGCATTTCTTGCATAATTAAACATAACTATCGCAAGGTCGCGGGTGAGCAAAGTAATTGTTTCAGTTCATTTGATTTTTATTAACTTGCAATGTATGTGTGTACGGGTCAAATCTTGGAAGTTGAATTTGACCCACTTCCAGGGGTCAGATTAACTTGAAATTTGGTATACTATTATGTAGGTTGGATGACAATGCAAGTACAGTCAACAAAAAGTGCAGTCAGCGAAAAAGCTTGCATCGAAATTTTTAACAAAAAATTATATTCATGCGTATCACTTAAAGCAGCGACACAAACGTGATACAGTCGCTGAAAATGGCAACTGCAGTGTCTGCAGTGGCTCAATCGCAATACAAACAAATGCGGTACTACAGCTACAACGAAATTCGAAGTTCTTATCGTGCCGTCCCTTTCACTCTGTTTAATATTATTACAGTGAACGGAACGGCACGATACGATGTTCGAAAATCGAATTTCGTAGTAATAAGGCCAGTAATGCCCGTTCGTCGCCAATGCTCCAATCCACGTGCTTTTACGTCGATACAAACATGAATGACTGAATTTATGAAGTACCTAATTATTTCCATGCATTCCAGAGCATCCAGACGCAACCCCTTGCCGCAATAATGTAACACTTCATAAGAATCTGAATCTAACAATGAATGATTTGATTCCAACAAATGTTTTGCAAAATTCGATCTATCTGGATGCTCATTCCTATATGCCGAAACATGCTCTTTAAATCTAGTATTAAAACTTCGGCCTGTCTGTCCTACGTATATCCCATTGCAGTCATTACAAGTAAGCTTGTATACCCCCGATCTAGTTCCCTTATCTACCTGTTCTTTGTGGTTACATAGCCTAGAGTACAAAGAGTTGTTAGTCTTAAAGGCAACATTAATATTGTTTGATTTTAAAATGCCATAAATCTTATCAGACAAACCCCCGACGTAAGAGATGCTAGATCTATATTTGTTAGTAGACTGAGAAGGTAACGCAGCGTAAAGCATGCTATTTACTAACCGTGCCTGCTTCTTTTGAACTAAACTATCTACCATTGATTTTGTATAACCATTTGAGATCGCTATCTGATAAATAGTACTCAACTCTAAATCATAATGTTCCTTAGAAAGAGGCACAGTCAACAATCTATTAACATGACAATGGAAAGCAGCCAGTTTATGCTGCCACGGATGATTAGAAGATGCTGGTATAACAGCATCTGTGTACGTGGGCTTACGGTATATTTTAAATTGATGTTTACCATTTAATTTTGAAATCGTTAAATCCAAAAAGTTCAACGAACAATTTTCCTCCAATTCTTTTTTGAACCTTATCTTTACGTGCTTGTTATTCAAACCATTAATAAACACGTCAAGCTGTCTCATACTCCCTCTCCAGCATAGGATCAAATCATCAACATACCTAAAATAGTACACAATATTACTATTACCCACAATATACTGATTCTCAAAATGATCCATAAATATATCTGCCATTAAAGGACTCAGAGGTGAACCCATAGCTAAACCATCACTCTGTAAGTAATAAAGACCATTGAACCGGAAATAATTTTGTTTCATGCATAAAGTTACCAAATCTATTAATTCACAAACTTCACCCGGATGCAACCGCTTCCTTTCTAAGTGGTCTTTTAGAATTTCTAGTGTCTCACTATATGGTACGTTAGTAAATAAACTGTCTACATCCAAAGAAAGCAACGTTGCATTCGGCGGTATGCTGATGTCCTTAATTTTACTAACCAAATCTAAACCATTTTTTAAACTATAAGAAGGTTTAAAGGAAGCCTTCACACGAATAATACTATTTAATTTCTTCGCCAATTTATATGCTGGAGCACTCACGTATGAGACAACTGGACGAACAGGCACATCATCTTTATGAATTTTAGGTAATCCATATAGAATTGGCGCCTGCGGATTCATGGGAATTACAAAATTCTTTTGTTGTTCGGTTTCAAAGGCAAACAAAGTACCCTTTATTAGTCTCTTTAGATCTTTGTGAAATGTAATTGTAGGGTCCTTACGTAAAACTGTAAAACCGTCCCCTTGAACGATATCTAAAACTTTCCGATTATATTGATACCTATCCAATAAAACAATACAATTTCCTTTGTCTGCCTTTGTCACCACTAAATCATTATCATACACTTTCTCCTGAATAGATCTCAAAGAATTTAATTCGGTTATATTGACAATACACTCTGTGGAATTGGTATTTTTAAGTGTATTTGCCACTAACACTTTTGTTTCAAAATCACCACATTTACTGTGGTGGTGGTGGTGGTGGTGGCTTGTAATAGCAACCTCAGACTCTACCGCCAAACCTTCCACTATTTTTTGACTAAATTTAGTGGGTAGATTATATTTTAAACCTTTTTCCAATAACTGATTCTCATTATCCAAAAATTCCACATTAGTAAGATTTTTAACGCGAGGGTAGAAATTATGACCGTTAGTAGAACCTCGATAATTATTGTTCAAAGAAGAAAAAGATTCTGTTCGTCGTCCTGTAAGCCAACGTAACTTTTTACACTGAGTCAAATACTTTTTATGAGCGTCTACTGAAGCAAATGGTTAATGGTTAATGGTTTGAATAACAAGCACGTAAAGATAAGGTTCAAAAAAGAATTGGAGGAAAATTGTTCGTTGAACTTTTTGGATTTAACGATTTCAAAATTAAATGGTAAACATCAATTTAAAATATACCGTAAGCCCACGTACACAGATGCTGTTATACCAGCATCTTCTAATCATCCGTCGCAGCATAAACTGGCTGCTTTCCATTGTTATGTTAATAGATTGTTGACTGTGCCTCTTTCTAAGGAACATTATGATTTAGAGTTGAGTACTATTTATCAGATAGCGATCTCAAATGGTTATACAAAATCAATGGTAGATAGTTTAGTTCAAAAGAAGCAGGCATGGTTAGTAAATAGCATGCTTTACGCTGCGTTACCTTCTCAGTCTACTAACAAATATAGATCTAGCATCTCTTACGTCGGGGGTTTGTCTGATAAGATTTATGGCATTTTAAAATCAAACAATATTAATGTTGCCTTTAAGACTAACAACTCTTTGTACTCTAGGCTATGTAACCACAAAGAACAGGTAGATAAGGGAACTAGATCGGGGGTATACAAGCTTACTTGTAATGACTGCAATGGGATATACGTAGGACAGACAGGCCGAAGTTTTAATACTAGATTTAAAGAGCATGTTTCGGCATATAGGAATGAGCATCCAGATAGATCGAATTTTGCAAAACATTTGTTGGAATCAAATCATTCATTGTTAGATTCAGATTCTTATGAAGTGTTACATTATTGCGGCAAGGGGTTGCGTCTGGATGCTCTGGAATGCATGGAAATAATTAGGTACAACACTATGGGGTCTATTATTAATGAACAGGTAAATTTAGTATCTTCTCCTTTACTGCGGCTTGGGTCGAATTTGAACAGTTAGTATTAATTAAATATGCCTTATAAATAAATAAACAAAAAATTCAAGGTAGTTTTAAATATGTCAATAAAAGTTAATTTTTGTGGGGTAGTTTGAGAATAAGAAAAATAAAGTGGGTACTTGAGAAGTTACAGTGACAAGTTAAAACATTTGTTTTGGTTTGTTAGTTTAACGTTTGGTAGCATAGCATACGGTTGTGGTAACTCTGAAGATGAGCTCTGGTTGAGTTCGAAACGCGTCAGTGTAGCTTGGTGGTGGTGATGGTTGGGTTTATGTGATTTGTGTGTGTTCGTACAGTGTGGAGGTGGAGGAACTGCATGAACGCACATTTCTTGCATAAACGTAACTATTGTAAGGTCGCGGGTGAGCAAAGTAATTGTTTTAGTTCATTAATATGGACCTCCGCAAAGTAACGCCTGATTCAATAAATTATCTATATATAGGTATTATTAATCCAGGCAATAAGCTATCTGTGTGCCAAATTGCATCAGAATCCGTCAAACCGTTTTAAGTGCAACACACACAGAGAGCGGGCGCGGAGCGGATCACGCGCATGTTGTTTTTTACTGTTATCTAGCATATTCTAGCATATTTTATATTACTCTTGTTGGCAACACTGCACTGGCCCGCGCGCTTTTTGTGACGTCGGGCGACGGGCGCGGGCCCGCGCGGTCCCGCGCGTGACCCGCTCCGCGCCCGACCCACGCCCGCTCTCTGTGTTTGTTGCGCTTTAGCATGAAAGAGTAACAAACATCCTTGCATCCATTCATCCACCTATACAAACTTTCGCGTTGATAATATTAAGTAATATTCAACAGCGCGTTGAACTCGCGTTGCCCTTAGGGCCCTACGCACACGGCGTTTTTTTAACGCGCCGTCGACGCGCCTTTGTATCGATACAAACGTGATACGCACGCGCGTTATTATGGCTGTTCTATGGAATGAAAAACGCGCTGTAAACGCGCGTTCCTAAAATGCGCGTCGACGGCGCGTTTAAAAAACGCTGTGTGCTTAGGCCCTAGCCGGCCGAGGAAGGGTTGCAAGTCTTCTCACGCCCGCTGCAAGGTGCGACTTACGAGGTACAAGTGGTATCGACGAAATTACTCGCCTCACTAGTTACAGCCACTTTTGTTATTATGCAAATTACATGTAAGATAATAAATATAGGTTAAGCTTCTATTTATAGCAGTTTTGTAGCGCAAAGTTTTAAACATGTGCTGTAGAATTATGTCTAGTTAACCCCGGTGGGTGAAGCGTGTTTTCTACTTAGGTTTATTGCAATATACGTCTAATTATTAATGCTTGGCGCATGGAAGAAATAGTTTTTTAAGTGTAATTGCATGATCTCAAATGTTTTAATTCGCTTATGTATAAGTTTATGAAAAAAAAATACAAGATTCTTTGCTGGATGTACAGTCAAGTGTAAAAATATGGGTGCACACAACTTGCTCATAAATATGTCCCATAGCTCTTATGTCGTCGAATTAAGGTATATACACAATACAGGGTTATTTGTAATTCACTAGCATCCTTTTAACCCTAAACTCCTACCACTTAAACAAATGTTTTTTGTTTTACGGCTTTTGTCATAACTTATAATATTTTTGGTGTAATAACGTTTTGAAAATTTGAGATTACCTCATATTTTTACGATACTCTGTGTATTTGTATGGGAAAAAAAGTGCTTCATTTTAAAAAGTCATAAAACAAAAAAACATTTGTTTGAGTGATAGGAATTCAGGGTTAAGAGGATGTCAGTGAATTACGAATAACCCTGTATAGGCTTTGCTTTGTCATCCGAACTATATACCTATCTGTACTTTTCGTACAAAGTTTCAATTGATGTCATAAACTGTAAAGAGTTCTATCTTGTGGAAACGATTCTAGCTTGACCACAAGAATTTCACTGCCACTTTATTGTATTTGTCACCGGACTTACATAATTACAGATTACCTACAAGGTCCTAGTGAATGTGGCCGAAAGGCGAAAAATAGTTTGCAAACTTTGAAGTACTGACATACGAAAAATGTAAGTTAAATAAAAGCTTGTAACAAGGCATAAATAATAATAACACGGTACAGGTAGATAATATACAACACCAGGTAAGGTAAAGTAGAGATTATCATTGGAATGCCACCCCAGATGAGTTCGAGAGCAAAGGTTAAACCTGAACCCCGACTACCCTTCTATTTTTATTTGAGCAACAACTTCTTATTGTTCCGTTTAGAATGGATCCGAGTTTTAGCCTCAATTTTTAGGGTTCCGTACCCAAATGGCAAAAAACGGAACCCTTATGGATTCGTCATGTCTGTCTGTCCGTCCGTATGTCACAGCCACTTTTTTCCGAAACTATAAGAACTATGCTGTTCAAACTTGGTAAGTAGATGTATTCTGTGAACCGCATTAAGATTTTCACACAAAAATAGAAAAAAAAACAATAAATTTTGGGGTTTCCCCTTACAACTGAAACTACAAAATTTTTTTTCATCAAACCCATACGTGTGGGGTATCTATGGATAGGTCTTCAAAAATGATATTGAGGTTTCGAATATCATTTTTTTCGAAACTGAATAGTTTGCGCGAGAGACACTTCCAAAGTGGTAAGGCTGCTGAAATCCCACATCTCGTCTCCGTTCATGTAATATGATTGGTCGATCCCCACACGTCTCCTCTCAGCTCCGCTCGTC
This sequence comes from Archips crataeganus, assembly GCA_947859365.1. NCBI lineage: Eukaryota > Metazoa > Arthropoda > Insecta > Lepidoptera > Tortricidae > Archips > Archips crataeganus. The sequence goes on from OX402050.1 coordinate 9,729,416, forward strand.
TCCGCCTCAGTGGAGCCGCAGCCTAAAATGTGTGCCCCCCCCCCCTGTAACTTCTAAAATAAGAGAATGATAAAACTAAACAAAATATATGATGTTCATTACCATGTAAACTTCCACCGAAAATTGGTTTGAACGAGATCTAGTTTCTGTCTGTCTGTCTATATCAATAACCAATGTACACATTTTGCTTAGGAGCAGGGGTCTGCTAAGACTTGATGTTCATATAGATACATATAAATTTGTACGGAACCCTCGGTGCGCGAGTCCGACTCGCACTTGACCGGTTTTTTATTTTATTTTTTTGCAAAATTTTATTCTACCACTTTATCGGCCTGATTATTATGTACCTACCTACACCAAACCAAACCATAGGCGTTCTAGCACTAAAAGAGGCGTACATGGTGTAACTAAGTATAAAGGTTTTTTTAAGTGCGGTATACAAATGCGTCGGATAGGTGATCCCGCATAGCAAACCCCTCAAGTGCCCTTATTGCATCGCTTCTCCGAGAACACATGCACGCGTAAATAATGTAATTGCATTACAGCACCAAGTTACTACATATAATGCTATTGCGTGCGTGAATGCTTCGTTTTCAACATTTTCACACACTGCTTGAAACTTATGCGAATTCATGCAATAAATCCATAAATTATGAAAAAGTAACCGTTAGTGGATGAGATCGAACAATGTCTTCAACCAATCATTATTTAAAATAAGCAGCTAAAAGGAAACGTTAGAAATACAATCCCGGTGTAGATACTTAAATACCTCGTCAAGGATATCTATCGAAAGCGACAACCCATAGCGGATATTTCATTCCGTCGACTTTAGGGCACCATGTGTAGATCACATAACACATTCATAAGTAATCCCTAACCCTTCGCTTTCACCGAAATCAATTAATGACGTTGTGTCTAATCTGAACTCCTATGGAGGTGACAGATGTGAGCGACAGGAGGGTTTGGCGGTGAAAATGTGAGGATCTCCCTCTGTAAATCCGAACGACCCTCCGGATTGTGCAAACTGCTCGTTGTGCCACATCTGTCCACTCGTTTTTCCTGAATGCAATATAGGGTAGAAAAATAAATATCATCGATATCGATTGTAGATACAAGATCGCACGCGTGATAAAAGTAATGTTAGTAAAAAAGCGTAATTAGAGCATAATTGAAATAAGCAATAAGCAAAGTTCAGAACAACGGGGCTATATATAAGAACTTATCAGCCAAAACGAACGAGTATAAGCACTTCCTGAAACTAGCACGGTTTGCAAACAACAGCGGAACTGGTATTGTTTTGTACCGAGAACCATGTGTGCTTGAGACATATTCCAGCGGACTTTATGCTTCCTGTTTCCAATGAGAATGTAAACATTAGTTCTTTGTTAGCTATAATCTACGTACTTGCAGTGAAATGGCGTACCAAATACTAACAACCCAAATCGGTGCTCAATAATTGAGTAGCTAAGGGCCGCTTGCACGGTCTAGGGTTAAAAAATTAAATAGTTAACCCTAGGGTGACAGTTCCATACGTTTTGACACTACTTGACTCTGGGTTGGCACTTAACTTAAGAGTTATATATATCGTTAACACTGATCCGCGCAAGCTCGCATAAGAGGTTAACTTTACCTGTATCAATATATTCTATGGAAAAATGAGCAACGATTCCTTCATTCCAACATTTAGAGGTGTTTTAGAGTTGTTTCAGTGAGTATGGATATTTATATATGTTTTATAGATATTTGCCACGATGTCGATAAGCTACATCGTTTTTGCAACGACCCTATAGTAATAGGATAGGACGCTGCACTCTGTCCCTCGCCGAGATAAAGTCGCCCTAGCTAGCATTCAAACAAGTGGCTCACGCACACTAACACGTAATCAGGAAGTACAATGGAGATTAAAGAGACTTGACACACACGCGTGTCATTTAAGTAATAATATTCGTCCGCTATAGCTATAGCACCGATAGATGTAGGTGAATATAAATAATATTGCGTACGCACACAAAGGGACAATTTAAATAAAGCGTCTCGTACGTTGTACCAGGAAGTAGCAGCTTGGTACTCACACATGGGCGAGCGGCGATACGAACAAGTAGGTTGGTTTGTTATGTGGCGCTCTCGTCTCGCACACTTGTGCGTCAACTACGCGTGGGAGCGCGCGCACATGGCCCCGATTGGGAAATAGCCAAGCGAGCCCCCAGACGATACTTTTACGACACTGATTATTACAATTATTTGTCGCAAGCCGCATGTGTAAGTCCCCTCCGAATACGGCGAAGAGGTTATGTAAAAAATAAGCTAGCACTCTTCTTACAAATGCAACCTGAATTTAAATGGTTACGTATGAACTACGGAATAGTTCCTTGAACCTTGTTTGTTACTGTTTTGGTATTTTACTTTTGTAGTTATATAATTTCACAAAGTTTGCTTTAATTATTTTTTTAAATAATAATTATCCTATATAACACTACTTAGGCTGGATTTTACCAAACTTTTATTCGGAGAATAACGCTTACTCTCAGATAGTAATGTCAAACCGCCATAGTATTTGACATTACTCTCTGAGAGTAAGCGTTATTCTCGGAATAAAAGTTTTGTAAAATCCAGCCTTAGAGTAATTTTACGACAAACCCTGAAAAAGTTTTAAGCCTTCGTCAAAATTAAGATTATTGACTTTTTGACAATCATTACCTACTATATAAAAGCTATTTTGTCACAGGCAATAACGTAAATTAATTCTACCATAGTGGCTTAGGTACTTAAGTAGTCAATAAATAATTACATATTATCAAAAACTAAACAGTTCAAGTTTAACTTTATTTGGATTATTCAAATATGTCCATTTTAACGATAGTGCACTAATTTTACTACAAATACAAAAGTCTATTTATAATATTGATCCGAACTAGCAAGTTAGCGAGTTGCAGCACATACAATACACAGCAACTTGTGCCCTCTATCATACGGGTGCATTCCCGACCCGGTTTTTTTGATCACGTTGATCCCAAATGCATGAAGGGGGTCGCTTTGTCGTGTCATGAGACACTTGTGCGCATAGAATCTGCTCCCTGGGGGTTACTCGTTATAATGTGGATTAATTGTATAAGCTATAACGATGAAGTAATACTAATTTCGTATAACATATTTTGCTCTATCTACCTCATATAACTACTGTTGGCAACATGGTTTCAGTTTCAACTGATATTTTCTTGTATTCACGCATATTTTAACACTTCAAAATTTTGTTCACATAGAATAGCAAACGAAATACAACGAACTGGATTCGGAATCGATTCGCAGACACGGCAGAAACTAGAGCCCTAAGCTACACAGCGACAGAAGTGGGTTATTGAATGATAAAATACTATACAGATGTAAAGAATTGAATAAAATTACTGGTGTTCTCATCGCGTGACTACAAGTGCCGAGTTGGTGTTGGCTGAGGCCAACGGAAGTGGACGATTTCTTAACGACCATTATAAGGGGCTGCAGGAAGAAACTGCGTGTCCTCAAATTTATGTAGAAAATATAATGCGGCTATTAGTCACGAACATCCAGTCGAGAGTTTGAAATTCGCAAACCCGATACTACATGCTAATTCAGAATTATAATTGGACCGATCGGGTTTAATTTCTCAAATTTTTACTTCTTAAGCATGCGTAATTATAATGCTTCTTATTAATCGTCGTTTCACAGTTGACGTAGGATTAAACAATTTAATATTCACTTCCGTCCATTGTAGGCAAATATACCTTGATTTTCCTTTAAGTATTCAATGATGAGTGGTAATTTGTTAATTACAATTCACTTCAGTACTAAATTATTTCCTGTGTGTACAGTCGACAAAAGCGAGGCCTGCCCAGTTTCAAAACAGATTTGCTTGCAGCCGTTGAAGTTCATTGGTATGGATTGGTATGGACAGATGTCTAGCTACTGCAGCAAAATGGACATAAAATATAAGGTGTCAAGGCGACCTTTTTGTCGATGGTACGTACGCATTTATATATCCACAACAAACAATTATTATAGCTAGGTAGATATCTATCTATCTATCTATCTAATCTAATACCTTTAAACGAGCAATTCTTGTATATATATAATCAGAATCTCAGAAACGGCTCCAACGATTTCGATGAAATTTGGTATGTGGGGGTTTTCGGGGATGAAAAATAGATCTAGCTTGGTCTTATCTCTGGGAAAACGCTTGGTACCGAGTTTCAGCCCGAGCGGAGCTCGGTTGCCAAAGTACTTTATAATTATACCGTCGTGGCATATATAATTCAAACTTCTTCTGTGAGAAATATGTAACCGAAGTTACTACGGAGTAACCGTTTGTATTAATTTCGAATTTAATATTCTAGTCTATTAGGCATAAATTATAGCTAAGTATATCAAGAGTTTTAGAGAACATAACCTATGGAAAACCAGATGCAAAATTCACAGAGCGTCCGTTTTTCGTGAGGCGAAAATTTCGAAGTCATTGTTATCCAAATCGCCACGGCCTACTCTTACCTAACATAACATTACCTGATAGAGCCTCTTTGGTCTACAAGCAGTAAGTGGCGCAATGTTGCGGTGTGACATCATTGCCTAGTTCGGAGTCGAGTGGCACCCGATTATGTAACCAGAAACAAAAACGCGTGAATCGGGGCCGCGGACTACAGACCACGCTCTCGGAAGTGCGTGAAGCGAAGCCGTTGCAACACTGCGATATCGTGATTCATTGCAACTGTTGGATGGATGCTTCTTGTATTTTAAGACAGCGGACGGAGACAACACTGCTGACCTACTAACCGGGGAGACAATTAACAATGGTTTAGTAACTACATATTTAAAAAACAAATACAAATGGACCTGACTCTAACAAATCTAACATAACATTTAAATAACAAATCTAACAAATCTAACATAAAATTGTTATGGTCAAGGTATAGCCGTAACAGTACCTTGCCGTGACCCAGATAATTACATTACAAGCGTCATATCGTATAATGTGCATAAGCGCCAGAAAATCAAAACATAAAATATATCAATCGTCACCACAAACACTGGAGCTGTCTAGGTGCTAAAAAACACCTAAACCCTAAACCCACACAATCCGATTTTGTTCAGATATTTTTGAGCACCTAGACCACTTCGATGTTTACGATGGTGACTGTAAATCGCTATTTATCAACAGATTTACACTTACCGGTAGCTAACTGTATCCTCTTCGGTATTCAAAATGATGACAAATTTTAATTTTTAAACATTACCGTCTTCCCGACTAGATAGCATAGTTACAAAGTAGGTAGAAATAGATCTAGCGGACGCGAGTTGACGGGTCCACGCTTCCGCTACGTGGCCCCATTCCTTTTCCGGGCCGCGGCCATCACCGGAAGTTGAGCAGAGATTCGCGCGTCCCTCCCTGTGTAACCCCCATGCTTCCGGTGGCTGACGGCCGTCGCTGTCTAATTTCCTCTTCCCGCGTACCTATATTAATTTCCGGCTAAACTATTCTCTTATTTGTTTTCGAGATCGATATTACATGCACTATAGGACGTACGTGATGCGGGTGTAACCAAATACCAACATCCCGTAAGAAGTGCAAATGACACGCTTTCGCTCCACCGAAAAAAGATAAGGTAGAGTCCAATCTAATTTAAACTTATTAATTAGTTTAAAATTATGATTGATGATGATACCACATAACAATTTTTAGTTAATTTTGTTAATGTGCTGTATGCTGTGATTACGATTAGATACCTCGCCTTTTGTTTTACCAAGTCTAAATTTAGATCAAACGGAACCAATTTCATTGGATCTAGTTGATGTAGTAACTGCCACAACCGAACAAGCGTTGATTTAAAATTATACCTAAGCATTAAAAGACATAAAACTTATGTAGGTACGAATTAAACTCAGAATGACCCTACCTACACCCACGTTAACGAAACGTACGTATCGATTCCAAAAGTATGTAGCTGTTTGTACAATATACCTACATAGGAACCGGAACTTTCGCAGCTACAACACCAAATCCAATCCTTCCTGTTAGTAAAGTTACAGTCGGTAGAATACTTAACCACATTAGTAATTAACATCGAAATCTGAAACGTTTTGCCGAGCGAAGTCGATATTTTCGCGACTTCTTGGTTATCACGCTGTCAAGATGCCTCAGGTCACGGTCACGCAGTGAAGTTTGAACGACTGCACAATACTGCCTTTTATACTCCAAATTACTGCTTACAACTCCATGAGTTTCGTGATAGACGCCTGCGTGCCGCCAGCGCGCGACGGCGTCCAGCTTGTGTAGGAGTGAGATGGGACGAGTGGCGAGGCGGGGTGGGCGAAGGGAGCAACAGGTAAAGATTCCGAGGCCACTTCCGTCTTGGCTGCCGAATATTTCTGTCTCGAACCGGTAGTGGGACGACGGCCAGGGCACACACAAGTTTAATTTAAACATGTACATATTCACCAACACAAAGCCGAACATTGGCTGAGCTCTCGACTGATCCAGATAATGCCTTTGATATACTTCGCGTTCGTTACTTAATTGTTATTGCGTGATTGTCATTCTTTTGCCGGAACCAAGTTGAAATGCAATTTAATGTAACGGGTCGTTTGTATAGTAAGTAATACGTCGAAGTCGTAATCGATATTAATTTTATTGTCCTTTGTTTAACATTACTACTTATTATTAATGTGAAATATGAAAACTTCGATGCAACATGTGTATTTAGGATGCGTCTAAAATACTTACATATAGAACTTAAGAGTAATAGGTACATGCTTAAGACTTCTTGGAATGTGATTGAGAATCAACTGATTCGACATACTTACCAAGTTATCACATTTGATTTGCTGGTAAGTATCTAGTATAAAATAATAGGTACCTGCCTACTTAAGTTGTTGCCGAACATACCTATAAGATGTAGCTGGGTCGAATGAGCTCAGCTGAAACCGGTTGGCACTCATATTGTCTCACTCTGCACCAGGAAACCGCCGCCCGACCGCTCAGACATTTCCTGTGCTTTGTCTCAACGCTGCCACGACACACGCGTGCCTCTCCAAATTGATGACGCCCGTTATAATATTGTAGGGATTTTGAAATATCTAAACAAACCCACTGATAAACAAACTAAATCAACAACGAAGCAAATAATGTATTTTGCATGCGAAAATCATTAAAACCGGTCATGTCACAATATTTAACGACGGTGCAGAACAAGGAAATATTGAAAGTATTAAAACAGTTGCGCTGACGTAACGCCTACTCTGCCACTAAGCACTTCCGCATGCCCTAATCTTATTTCACTACAGGCAGAACACTTAATTGAGCTAAACTCACAACTCTAATTGAGAAAATCATTAAGTCATACCAAATTATGATTTACAAGCAATATAGGAATAATAGCATTCCATCAAAGATATTAAAAAATCCAGTTAGGCAAAAATTATCCCATGCAAGCATTGTCGTTTGTCATCGGCTGCGAAACGCGATAACATTTTGCGGAAGCATCACTCGTATTCGCGGTTCTACTCAAAAATTAGTCGTCTTGTTCCCGAAGTTTTATCTCAGCGGGCAATGTGTGCTCGGCGCGGCGGCGGAGAGGGGTGCGCGGGGAGGCGGCGGCCGCGCTCGTCCGCCCGCGCCGCCACCGCACCGCATCATCAGTCCGCGCCGAAGAGCCGCCCGCGACGCTCGTCCGCGAGTCTGATCCCTCAGATACGCTGCTGGTTTACGGCGAGCCGTAACACGACACGTTTGGAGGGACCGACGCATCAACGCGTGTGCCTGGTGCTCTGTGAACACTGGATACTGTGCTATTAGTGTTGTGAACTATGATGCAAGTGTGCTGAAGTTATCCAGTTGACAACTAATTCTAGGATTTTTAACACAGCCGGTTCCGGATCAGCTTAGCCGGTGAGTAACTAACTATCGGGCTTATCACGAACCACGCTATCGCGGACTCACGCATTTCCGACCGCGCCCGATAAGGCCGCTATGCTGTGCCTAATGATATGAAGTTTGGATGCGGCTAAGAGGCAGAACTAATAAAAAGTCCTTAAAATTACTAAAAATGAACTGGTGGAACACATACAAGTCTCGTTTAGGTTCTTGTCATTTAAGTCGTCCGGAAAACTGTAATATAATCTTCAGTCAGTCAAATGAACTTACATCCCTAAATTAACTTCACTACCGTGCCTACATGCACCCTTACTATCTGCTCCTCATAGTTTGTCCCATGAGATCAGGGGATTCAAAATAATAATAATACACACCCCTACAATGTAACAAAGTCCCCATTGATCTCTATAAAAATTGCGCCCGAGCAGGTGCAACCCTAAATATATCACAACGCATTATGCCCTAGTGACTGGGTCTACGCCCCCAACGAATTCAAAAAAAGACAAATACCTACCTAATAGGTACAAATTTTGAAATCCAGGTGGCTAGATTAGCTTAATTTTACAGTAACGCTTTAAACAGTTTAGAAGGGTTTTAATCCATTAGTAACTAACCGGTCCTTACAAGCAAGTTAAGGATATTCTTTGAAATACTTATAAATAACAAAAAAAATAACCAAGAACCTAGGTATAAACTTCTAAACAAACCGCGTTAACGTGACTATGAAGAGCGACAGACTCCCAAGTTGGATCTCGAAGGCAGTAGGCAAGACACCTAATTAATTTATTGAGTAGGTACTTAATTTATTTAATACGCTGTCCTATCTCGTTTATATTGAATCAATACACTACAAATTATCAGAATGCCTCTCTATGTAGCTCTTTTCTTTAATGTTGCAATGGGAAATACAATTACAAATAACTTCAGGCACTGTCATCCACAATCAAGAAACTTATCTCATAAAGTGCCAAATGTCGCGATAATATTATTCGCTCATAAATTGTAGAAACCACTTGCACAAGAACATATATATAAATATATACCGATACACAGAATCGTAAAATTATTTATGAGGTGTAGGGAAACAATAAAATTCATGCAAATGCATATCCAAAATCTCGCGCTAGAAGCGGATAGCAGGATACTAGGCATCGTATCGTATTACGTAATATGCCAAGGATTATACTTTGATGCAAGATATTTCAGAAATAATAGAGACTTTGTACTAGATGAAAAAAATAATTGTTCCTCAGAGACTGCATAATGAATTAACTTATCGAAACGCAGTACCCAAATATTGTTTACCATTGTTACAGATAATCGTGATGAAAGTAGTCAGTTTACAACTGCCTTCCGGGCCAAGTATGGAGCGGCTTCCGCTTCCATTTAGCCCAACTGAGCTTCTGTGGCGGTACCCGCTGCCCTGGGCACCACCACCGCCGTCACCTCTTGGGGACACAAAGGCACAGCTTCCCGCTGGCCTCCCTCCAGAACCCCGTCTTTGGACCAGAGAAGACGTCTCCGTTTTCTTGAAGTGGTGCGAAAGAGAATTCGATTTGCCGAACTTCGACATGGACCTCTTTCAAATGAACGGTAAGAAAAATGCAATTAACAACTGACGCTAATAAGATGCAAATTTGGGTCAAATCTAAAAATAATATTTGTTAATTTGCAGGAAAAGCATTATGCCTCTTAACCAAAACGGATTTAGGCGAGCGTTGCCCGGGTGCCGGTGACGTTTTACACAACGTTTTACAAATGTTGGTGCGTGATGCTGCGCTCCTAGGCAGAATGCCATCCTCACCAGTGACACCGACAGCGCGGGCCGCACCCTACCCGCCGTCTCCCCATTCGCATCCCCCAACCCCCACATGGGCCGTCGATGGGTTTCACCACTTCCATAGCGCGGCTGCAGCTGCCGCTCAACCTAATTCTGTAACATTGAGCCCAGCACCATCCGTCGATAGTTCGGGTAGTCCCCAGAGAGGGGAAACAATGGGCTACGCACCATCGTACGCACCCTCAACGCCTGCTGTGGTGCAGACCACGAGCTCTGGCAGCAATCATTCGGACTCCGATGAAGAGGCTCAATTCACACCACAGCCACGTTCACCTAAAGATATACAGATGACGAATTCTGTTTCGCAAAACCACCAAACGCAACAGCACTCTCACTACCGAACTCAACATAGAGAATTCTTTCCTAGTGACATGCCAGAATCTAATACGAGTAAGTTATCAAATGACATTCAAACTATTCAGGCTAACTAGTATTGATTGACTAAACGATCAAAGTTATGAGTAATTTATTATTATTTTCAGATGGAAGACTATTGTGGGATTTCCTTCAACAACTACTTAATGATCCAACACAGCGATACACAAATTACATCGCGTGGAAGAATCGAGAGACAGGTGTATTTAAAATCGTTGACCCCGCAGGCCTAGCGAAGCTTTGGGGTATTCAGAAGAACCATCTTTCAATGAACTATGACAAGATGTCGCGTGCTTTGAGATACTACTACCGTGTGAATATATTACGGAAAGTGCAGGGCGAACGACACTGTTACCAGTAAGTAAAGCATAATTTGTAAAAACTTAATGACATCGAATCCCGATATTATGTCTTACTAGCTTTTACCCGCGGCTTCGCTCGCGTGAACCATAAATATTTCAGAGAAGCAAGCTATTATGCAAGCAAGTATGTCTTATTTGATATTAATCATGAGTTATGCTATTTCAACAGGTTTTTAAGAAATCCAATTGAACTGAAGAACATCAAAAACATCTCGCTCTTGCGGCAACAAATGAGCCCAACGCGCGTGGCTCCGCAACCTGTTGTTAAGACAGAGATGAAGGAAGAGCGTTGTGAAGAAGACGCCGTGGATGAGGATATGCCAACCGACTTGAGCATGGCTGCGTCAGAGCCTTGGCGTAAACGCGCCCGCTCGGACCCTATCTCAGCGCCCACGCCACATGAAAAACATCGTATCAGTGCCCTCATTGGAGAGAACATGCTGATGAAACGAGAACCCGATTACACCCCTGAACATTATGCGTTAAACCTCAAAAGTGAAAAATGTGAACAATGATCGTCGAAAATCAATGCTGGACACTAGTAGTGCAACGCGTGATAAATACATGCATGATTGTGCGCAAACAGCTCCACCCACTAAAATTCTAGTCAAAATCCTCTCAGATAGGATTTATTTGAAGTCTTCCTACAAAATGTTTGGCGAGATTGTAATGATTTGTCATCGTCGCAAATCGCTGAGAGTACTTTGACAGATTTAAGATGGTATATGGAGTTATAAGCAGGGTATGGACCTTAAAAGCCTTTGTGCCAAGTGATTTCTTTTTATATTTAGTGTCAATTAATTATTAAGTAGTTAGCAAAAGGGACAAGAGTTTATTTGTGTTAACATAATAGAGACTGTTTTAATACTTTGTGCAATGGATAATCGGCTGCTTTAGAAACGAGCAGTTGCAGAAAACATTGTTGCCAAAAGTCAATAACGCGTGCGTAAATTCTTACGTGCTTGTTGATGCATTTTTGTAATTTAATTTAGTTGTATGCATGTTTATTCTTTTTATGTATCTACCTACTTACTACTAAAAAGAAAACGTATCTTACTCCGGAGCGTAAACCAGTAGAATTTGTTCAAAGATACCATTATTGTCTTCCATTGATTATTTTTGGCAAAACTATTGTATTGTAGCATGTGAATCAAATCAAAGAGCCTAACACGTTAATGGCAGCTTCCCCTATTGTTTAGTAGTGAACGCTTGTAAATTATTATGTCATTGAGAAAATATTTACAAAATTGACAATAACAGACAACAATTACCTAAAATGCCTTGAAATCATTAAAACTTCCACTGTGATAAAAATGTAAAGTGGTAGACGTGTAGAAATTCTAGGGCTTACTTATACTCAAAGATTTCCAGCTACAATTTTCTGTGATCTCTTTTATCATTATAGGTAAATGTCATAAAGAGTAAAGATAAAAATATCCTGTAAATATTAGGTAAGACATAAAGTAATTAGGACTAAGAAACTGACTGTAAAGAGAATGTATGTATATGATTTGTAAAACAAAAGTGAAGCTTTATCAAAGTACCTAGTATATCAGTACATTCTGTATGTACTACGATTGCAACTGAAGACGAGTTTGTATTTTTACAATTATTTCTACATAGGCATGTACTTGCCATGATTTTCCAACTTGTTGTACACAATATAAGTATGTGGTTCACTTTGAAAATATTGTGTCGGATTTATTATTACGTAAAAATAAACGAAGATAATGTTAACTGAATCTACGTATTATTTTCCTTCGTCGACATTGACCCGTTTAAACTTTTTTAAATCAATATAAAACGAAATGGGTATGATAAGAAATCCGGTATATGCTCAATTTAGTATATTAGAATGAAGTTAAGAAGGAGGACATAAGACAATCTCAATCGATGCATATTTAATTGCATAATGCTACGAAAACAATTGATCAATTCTTCTAAGACATCTCGCATAAAATGCGTTAGGTGCGCGGAGTCTACGTGAAATATCACAGGGATCTCAGGCCGCGAACTGGATGCCAGCGGGCAACGGCGCGGGCGAGCGTTTTCTCTGTTCATTGCGTGTGCTGCAGACAACTCTGGGCGGCGAGCGTCTCGGCCACACAATGAACAGAAACACGCTCACCGTTCCGTTGCTCGCTGGCGTCCAGTCCGCGGCCTAACTCGTAAGACTCGAAAGTGATGCTGGTGATTAATAAGTGCATCCATTTGTGTTTAGTCATGAGGTCATCATCGTCAATGCACGATTTAAAAGCATATTAATTAACGATTCTGAGTGTAGCAGTAATTGCTCGATATAATAATGATTTCGCGGTAGGGTAGATTTGTATTTTTTTTTTTTTTGTAATTTTTTAAGTTTATTATGGTAGATTTGTATATTATTGTATAATGTTGCTCATCAGAGTAGAGCCATGAATAGACCAGGGGTTCCCAATTTTTTTGTGTCAAGGAACCCTAATTGATTACATTTTTCCTAGCGGAACCCTTCTTTGATAACACCTTAAAATAGGTATAAATGAAAAACAATTAAATTGCTCACCGCACATGAAAATATTTTTTACGGAACCCTTATTGCCCTTCCACGGAACCCCAGGGTTCCGCGGACCACCTTTCGGGAACCGCTGGAATAGACTACATTCACCCACCCAGCAAAGATACAAATCGATATTATCAATAATTACTGTTTGGTCTGTTAATTACAGGATTTAATCATAATATGATATTACATAATAATTTCATTAGTCGATTTCACCACACTGAGTTCAAAAAAAAGTACGTGTTATATGAACTTAATATAATGGCGCCATCTTTTGTTGAGTAGCGAAACTATTAATGTGATAGCTAGGCGATTAAAATACGATCGGTACGAGCACGTAGTAATAAATTCAAAACCTTATGACAATCACAAGAGGATTTGAATAAGCAGGTCGTGCATCGTTGTAGTGTAGATCATTCTGGCCTTACGAAATCCATTTTTCGAACTTCGTATCGTGCCGTTCCGTTTACGCTAATAGTACTAAACATAAGAGTGAAAGGGATGACACAATACGAACTTCGAATTTCGTAATTTTTGAACTTCATATTGTGCCGTTCCATTCACGATTATCTATTTAAACAGAAGAATAAAAGGGATGACACGATACGAAGTACGAAATTTAAATTTCTTAGTAGCCCCAAACCCGGCCAACAAATGCAGATCGTATTTTAACCGCTCCCGCATTGGTGTCATAATATGGCCCGTTTGAAGTCTTTGTTTTTAGGACCAGAAGACCAATTTTTGGTTTTCATTGATCAACCAATCAAAAGTAAGATCTTTTTATTATTACCAAACCACAGCTCATGTAAAATTCTCGACTAGTTGACAAGATTAATTAGAGCTTTGATTCCTTTTCAAGTTTGCTACAATTTTTCACTACCTTCAAGGTTTTTATTTCACTACCCCAAGCCTAGGTGTTGAAGGCTATGCTGGACGGTTGTCTTGGTACTAATGGATTTAATTTATAAGATATTTGTCCTGCCAGTAATATTTTGTGACAAATTATTTGAGAAGGAAAGGTAAAAAGACAGAAATATGGCATAATTTTATTGTAACAAACTGATGTCACTATTAGCGCTTACATACTAAATTGTACACTTATGCTATCTTATGTTTCAACATCCGTTAACTGGCCTTGGAAGAATATAATGTCATCAGCAATAACAGTGGAAGCGGTTCTCACTTGTCCATCGTCACTTTTAATTTCACCATAGGATAGTTTACCAGTTACATACACTCTTTGGCCTTTCTTAAGATATTTATAGACTGTGTCTCTTAGACCAGGCCTAAATACACTTACTCGGTGCCAATCTGTTCTATGCAACATGTCTCCAGACTCATATTTATAGTTGAAATGAGTGGCAAGTGGGAAATTTATAACTGGACGCTCTTCAGTGCCTCTTTTTTGAGGATCAGCTCCAACTCTTCCCAGCAGAGTTACTTGGTTTATAGCTATGGACATAAAAAAGTGTTATTAAATTGAAAACATAAAGTATTTTGATAGGTAAAAATCGTTTGAGGTGTGCAAATGTACTCACTTTTTTCTGTTTTTTGTGATTCAAAGTTTATAGCTGTTGTGTGAACTGCCGAACCCTTGGCATTGATGGATTGACGTATGCCGCCTATTACCTAAAATATAAAAAAAAGATAACGGATTAAGTATTACAGTACTTATTCAAAAAACGTAATCGACCTCAAGTTTCACGTTAGTATAACCTATAATATCATAGAAACGAAGAATTTATCAAGCTGAAGCTTACCTTGTGAAAATATTAGTTAAGAGAAAGGATTCACTTTAACTTAAATGTGATTCGCGGGAAATTAATAAAAAGATTGTTTATAAAATATTCAGTTACAACAATGCCTACCGGTGAACAAGAAAATGTGTGGTTATTAGGACTGGATAATAAAATAGCACGGCACATTGCAAAAGTACTTACCCTCGAAAGGCGAAACATGATAAAAATGAAAAATGGTTTAGTAATAAATTAATCTGAACGAAAAATTTATCCTGTTCCGCTGATCAGTAACTCAATCAAGAGTAAACTTAACTTCTTATTGTTTTGTAACTAAACGCACGCGATTTAAACCCCTTCTACACGGTCGGGATCAACCGCCAACCGTCGTGTCGCTCGCATCGGCCAACAGCGTTCCATACGGTTGGGGCCGACCACGGACAATGCGCTCGCGACCAAGGCCGTTGACATCAACCAAATATCGGTCGGGTCAACCGATTTCCACACTGTCCATTTTTAAATCAACCCGACCAAGGACACGATGGTTGGCGGTTGGTCCCGACCGTGTAGAAGGCCTTTTAAGCGATATTGTTATATTGCGTTTAGTTTTTAAAATATTTTATACTGGCAATACCAAGAATCTTATATACAAACGGCAATACAGTAATTACCACAAACAATCAAAGCTTTTTTTTCGAATGTTAATAAATGTCAACGCACATTATCAATAATATCAGACAAAAATATTTCTTCCCTTGTCCCTTCTGGTTTAAAGCTAATTAGCATCTGGAGGGTAAAAAATAAAATAAAATAAAACAAATATCGGAAATGTTATTTGTAAACGATGTTTGTACTCAAAGCAAAAGTACAATAGTTGTGGCGTATATGTCATCGACCTAAAAATAATGTTGCAAGTTCTGAAAATATAGGTGCGTCGTTTTCCTCCTTGCATTCGTTGGTTCGTTGACAGTTGTGTTTGTGGTTATACCTATCTATATATAGTAAAGTTATAACTCCAAAAACCACCACCATACTCAATCCTGGAAAAGTTGTTGCCAGTGAAGGATGCCTTCAGCTGCGAATCCTAAGTCCGAAAAGCCGGCCTCTTCGGAGGCCACGGATAATTCACCAGTCCGACAAGTCATGACTATTATTGAACATAAGATTCGAAATTTGGAGAAAAGAAAGGTATGTATATTGCTAATTTACTCCACAATACCAACACCCACTTCCAATTGTGTACCATTGTAAACTACTTTCTAGTTTTCTGCTGTTTATTAAATATCTCCATTATCATGATAAAAATGAGAAATCCTTCGTGATTTAGACCCCAAATCAAGCGGATAAAGGTGCCGTGAATCGCTGACGCCATTTTTACATGTGCTCAGTGTTGACGATACAAAAGAGAAACGTAACGAGTCCTCAAACATGGGGAGCATTCACTCTAAACCGGCGGATTATAAAAGTAACACGTGTTATGAATTCCCAATGTTTTCTTACTTTTGTGGATTATGTTGATAATAACATGATGTTGATATTGATGATTGGACCATTATGGTAAAAGCGTAGAAATAGAAACCGGGTGCCGGTGAAAGACTTCAATTGCTTTGTTTGTCCAGAATACAACACGCGAAAACAAGTTTCTCAGCTCTTTGAGTCATACTAATCCAAACACATTATATATTTTTATTTGCTATGGAACAAATCTATAGGCTTTTGTCATATCTGGCTTGAAATTATAACTGTTTTCGAAAGGAGGAGTCCCTCACAACAAAAGCCAATTTCCATGTTATGATTTCAACAAATTTGATATAGGTATTAAAACATTGTGAAGTTTTATCAGAATCACTGATTAAGTCCAATCTTATCACTTCTGCTTTTAAACTACCACTTTGCCACTATTTAAACAACAAACAATTGTGTAGATAGAAAAGATTTGTATTAGTTTATTGTTACATACAGGTTAGATCTGTTAAATGTTTAAAACAGTTTTTGTTGCACTGAAATTGAATTTATGATCTTTTGGTTAAGTGCATTTGTGTTAATGAGAGTACCTGGCTAATTATGGGTATGGATAAAATACAGCTGGTATTTGTCATCCTCAAATGAATGACAATATTACACATCTGATAATTGAAAACCTCATGTAATTGCCAAAAGGGTTTGAATTTTTGAGTTGTTCATTCAAGATTGATAAATATAGGATCACCCACACTTCTATAGTAAATATATTCATGACAAACAGTTTATGAGAATTGTTAACATTTAAATTTAAACACAATTTTATACACAATTTACTTATTTATACACCAACAAAGAAGTCACATCAGCCCCTCTGCACCACTAAAATTTCAAATGCATATTCCTAAGCTGTCTGTTTATGTAGGCTGTGCTTGTTTTAGAAATAAACACTTGCATATTAGCATGATTTCTAGAGCTGCCACCCCTCCGGATTTGACCAGGAGTCTACGGGTCTGAATAGTGCATATCCGGGCTTTAACATTAATATGTTTGGGTGGTGAGAAAATGCCAAAACTTTCATTGGATAATGTATCCTCAGTTTGTTAAAGTACCTAACAACTTTTCATCAACATCGGTTAATTTACAATGGGTTGAGGTGTATAAAGTCACCACTTTTACGGAATTGTCTAAAATAACAGGTGAAATGTTATCAATTCCTATGAGTAATGCATTTGTTGAACATGTTTTGTCATTGATGGTGAATTTATGGACCTATGAGCGAAACTGATTATCAGTCAACATAGAATTAGCTAGGCAGAAAAACTTAAGTGGCAGCACTATTGATTTCATTAATTTATGACAAATTAACCCGTCGAGCATCCCGCTTTTTTTTGTAGTAAAAATTCTAAACTGTTGTGCGCACACCGTGTGCGCACAGGACGCTCGACGGGTTAATATGTGGTTGTTATTAAACAAGTTCTTTCAAACTTGTATTAAAAACAAGCTGTGGCATTAATAATCATGACAATACAGTTAATTAACAATTAAAAATGAATCCTAATTTATGATGACTTCTTGATTAAAGAACAATTACATTAATGAGGACACTTGTTTCGGAATAACTGTCTACAAGTATAATTTAAATAACAAAAAAGTTCTGTGAAATTTTGTATGTAGTTAGGTAATAAAAATTTCTAGCATTCACAAAACCTTGAAGCATTTTAACCTGTCATAAATTAAGTTTAGGTAAATAAGTGCCTGAATGTCCTATTTTTATCATGTTTTTAAGGAACTCCTTGTTATGAGCAGAATAATAATAAACAAATAGTTTTGTAGCATTGGCAATTTATCTATTTGGGACCTGATTTGTAATAATGCTTAGATTTAGATGTCAATGTCTGAGCAATTTGGAACAAATTTCCATTTGTTAGTTTTGTGTTCCATCTCATTATTTCCAAATCATCTAAAATAAACTGAACAAAGAACAACTTAAGCAATGTACTTTTATTTTCTTTTAGAGTAAGTTAACATCATATAGAGACTTACAAAAGTCTGGCAAAGAACTTAATGCTGATCAGAAGATAGCAGTTGCAAAATATGATGAGGTGGCCCAGACATTAGAGTTTGCTCGAGACCTCTCTAAGCAAATTACTTCTATTGCTATATCAACAGAGAGAGAAGCTAAGAAGCAAGCAAAAAAGGTATGTGTACTGTGATTAATTGGAAATGATGACAACATTGTTAACATTCCATGGCAAAGCATAACCCCTGTGTTCAGAACTCCATAGATTTTTTTTATTAATGAATCATAGAAGCTAGTTCAATCAATTCTTTAATACCTATGTTAAAGATAAGCATTTTGCTGTTGCACTTGTTAATTTTGTAATTAAGAAGACAACCAAACATCTTGATGAATAGAGCATTTATTTTGAGATGTTTTTTGTATTTCTCGAAATTTGAATTATTTGCCTACTTTTATGACAGAGGTCATAAAATGATAACATAACCTGTCATAAATCCACAATAACCTAATTGAGTAAATGCCACCGTAAAATAATTCTAAGATGTGACTAGTAACTTTACACTTTATTTTAACTCTGAAAACTAGATTGATTTTAATTAACTTCAAAATTTGACTTTAGTTGTTTCAAAACAAATAAATAGTTAATAGATTGAGTTTGCAAATAAGTGACGTCATAACTAGATATTGCCATGCAAAATCTAAGCTCAATAAAATTTATAATGAATGCAGGATACCTGGATCCGCTATGCAGCAGACACCAACAAAATCCGTGAAGTTCTTCTCATCCTGGACTGCCTGACGCAAATGGGCAACTCCGAAGCCAGAGAAGACTTTCTAAATGGAACCAATGGTGCAGCAAAACTCACAGAAGATGATCTTAAAATCCTTGATGATTTGTAAGTTTTGTTTGAATTCTTTGTTAGTTTGTAAGTTAGTTGATGGGCTGTAGCCTGTAATTTTGCTTGGCTTGTATCCAGCTAAAACTAGGATTTTGCTAAGACAAACACCATCATTTTCAATTATGTCTTGAAAACTTCTTTGATAATTACAAATTAACATTAAAACTGACTGATTCCATAAAAAATTTGGCATTATAATTTTTTATCCTTAGTTGTGAAATTTGTTTTAATTGATGTAATTTTTTACTTCCTGCATATGAAAACATGCTAAATAATTAAGGCAGACATATCTTCTAAGTTGTTTTCTAAACCATTTCATATTGTCCTTTTTAAGGTACCCTGAAGTGACCCCTAAACACGAGGTGAATGAGGAAGGTCAAGCTGCATTCCCCGCTCACACAACAAAAGCAGCTGAGCATCTGTATGCTATTATAGATGGCAAGCCCAAAGAAGTACTGGGCACAACTTACACTCACATCAAAGAGATTATCACAACCGTACATGGCTGTGGTTATTTCGATAAGACATTAAATGATACTGTCGTACCTGAGGTTGAGGAAGAGGTTGTGGTCGTACAGGAGGAAGTACAAGAGGTAGCAGAGCCGGCAGCCGAGACTCATGTGGCGTACGCGATTCCGGCCGCGCTGCCCGCGCCGCCCGCGCCCGCCGTCGTGCCCGCGCCCGCCTATCCACTTCGCCCGCTGCCGCCCATCACCCTTCAAGAAGTCGAGCATGCCTACTTCGCCCAGCAGTATCCCCAACAGCGACCCATCTCTGAAGTCATCGGCTCACAGAACTTCTTCTTCCTCCAAGAGTCCGAAATCGACAGCCCCGCAGGCACGCCGCAGCCGCCGATGTTAGCACAGCCGTCTCCACCGGGCCCCATCCCCACGCAGACCTTCACCAACCAACACTTCGTCCGCGTGCCGGACCCCGGCGCGCTGCCGCTGCCGCCGCACTTCCAGCACCCCGAGCACGCGTTCGCGGGCGTGCCGCTCCCCGCTCCGCTCGCCGCCCCGCTCGCCGCGCCGCTGCCGCCGCCGCCGCACGCCGCGCCCCACTCGCTGCCGCACACGCCACCGCAGGCCACGCCGCAGACCCCGCAACTCCCGCCCGAGCACGAACTCCAGCCCGAAGACCATAAGACGCCCCCGCCCGTCGACGACAAAAACGATGACGAATGGAAAGAGAGCCCCGAGCGAGAGGAGGGTGGCGAGCGCAAGACCCAGGGCCAGGGAGACGGACAGAACAGATTCAGACGGTACGGCCGCGGAGGCGGCAGCGGCCGGGGCGCTCCGAACGGCTACCGCGGCCGCGGCGGCTTCCGGCAGAACGACGGCTACGGCGGCCGACACGGCGAATACCAGCGTAACAACAAGGACGGCTATCAGAGTCGCCAGTACGGAGACAGCTACCCGCGGCACGGCAAGGAGTACCACGGCCGCGGCGGCGACAGCTACTACGGCAACGGCGACGCCGGTGACCAGCACGAGAATGGCGCTCGCGACCGCTACAGCGACAACCAGAACTACCAGGGCGGGTTCAAGTCGCGCGGCCGGGGAGGGCCCCGCGGCGGCTCGCGGCCCGCGCCCCGGGCGCCCCGCCCCAACAACTACACTCGCAACAAACAGGACAACGTCGAATAGCTCACGTGACCGACGACGACCTGTCGCCTCATCCGTGGCATCGCCATATAAAACAAATAATTATTCTATGAAGGACTAAATCATTCGTGGAAGGCAGATTTCACCGGCAACAACGCGCTGTGGTAACAACAAACAGAGATTATGGTATAAAAAAATAAATTTAAAAAAAAGAATAAAAAAAAAGTAAAATAATAAAACGTGAAACTGAATAAAAATAAGTTACTTGAATTTAGATGTACGATATATGCAATTATAATAAGTTACGTAATTCTAGATTCTTATATAGGTTATGTCACGCGGCGCTGGCGGCCGCTCCGCGCCTGCGCTCTCGTGATACTCAGTGCAGGAACACGCCACTCGACATGCATTACCGGGACCTTATCCAAATCTCATTATCTTTGTACTTTTCATACAGTTAATAATTATTATTGATTCCGCGTGTTTAAGTGTTATACGAGTACATGTTCGTTTTCCTGTACGGAATTATTTTATGTCAGTCAATTTAAATTATGATATTGCTGTAAAGCGGTGTTTTTTTGAGGTTTTTTGAAGTTGAAAGATTATAAGCTACATTACAGCTTATTTAGTTTAAAACGTCTCGCATTTTGATCAACCTCTTGTGTCAGTAAAGCAGGTCAAGACTACACCACATAAAAAGCAAACCTGTAAAAGTGAAATAAGATGTGTCGCTGAATTGTTCTTTTGGTTCAGGCCTCAAATTTTATTTTATTTAACATTGTTCTCAATAGAGGCTGTGTGCAAGAAATTAAAAGTATTCTACGAATTACTGATTGTTTGATTTACCAAGAAACATGCTAATAAGAGTTACTAAATTGCTGTATACCATAGTTTGGTACTTGAAAGGAGCTTTGGTTTCAAGTGAATGAGCGCTAATGATAACTTAAAATTATAAAACAAGTCTCCCAAA
The DNA here is from genome assembly GCA_947859365.1 of Archips crataeganus. Lineage (NCBI taxonomy): Eukaryota > Metazoa > Arthropoda > Insecta > Lepidoptera > Tortricidae > Archips > Archips crataeganus. The sequence continues at coordinate 9,751,122 of OX402050.1, forward strand.
GTTCCCCGACAATAAAATATATGACATGGAAAATAGATTGTATTCGCAACGTTTTAGCTGGAGGTTTTGTCATATCTATCTCGGTTATTTGATGCTCAATCAAGGGACACTAAAAGACTACCTAAATAATAATGTACTGGATGGAGTTCTAGAAAAGGCCTATGCCCAGCAGTAGACGAACATAAGGCTGATGATGATGTTCTAGAAAAGTTGAATAACTTAATATTTTATGCGACAACCATCAGCTGAGTCATCCAAGTAATTAGGTTCATAAATTTTTGGTAGGTCAAATATACTAAAACGCGGTTGCTTTCAGTGACATGGTCAGCCGCAGTCTAAAGGCCACCACAAACGGAGCGCGGGGCGCCGACGGAGCGTGCCCTGCGCGGTCAATAACACTGAATGACATACGATGTGCCGCGCTACCGGTGTGTGTCACCGTATATAATTATGATTGAGTGTTATTGACCGCACTGTGCACGCTCCGTCGGCGCCCCGCGCTCCCCGGTCTACGGTGGCCTTTAATTTAGTTAATACGATTGTTTGTGTGTAAGAGGTAATCTTTGGAGCTACTGAACTGATTCTCAAATTCATTTGCCTACAAAAAAAGATACTTTATCTCTGAGTAACTTAAGATAAGGTAGTATTATACATTATACCGGAAAAGGGCAAAGTTCGTGCAGAAGGCAGACAAGGTAACGGGCAACAGATAGTTCATTAAAAACTCTAAGGGTATGCGCGCACAGAAACTTTTGTCTCTCACATAAAGTCGATGCATGGCCATGCAAGCACACTGGCGTGGTTTGGTTGGGCTGCACGATCGTTCCGCCGCTTGCCGGTTCCCCCTGTTAACATTCTTCCTTCGACACCAGCGGGGGAGGCCGGGGAAAGCCGAGCCCGCATTGCACGGTGTCAACAGAGGAGCCCCATCCCGGGGCGGCCAGTGGGAGTCGCGGTTTCCCGTGCTCCCGTGGCGTTCACATTGGCAACGAGGGAATCCGGGCGGTTTTTAGTGGGTACCTAGGCTCCTTGTGGGAGAGCCCCACAATTCAGGTAGAGAGTAGTCGTCTTTATTAGGACGGCTTTTATTTAAATACCTAGCAGCGAGAATCTCGAGAACCACTATCAAGAATTTGCCTTCGTGCCTCCACTCGCTCTACCCTCAGATAGACTGCTCGGCGCGCACAATGTACGAGCGCAGTTTCGCGATGCACAACTGAATTCTGAATAATCCCCCAAGCGGGATTAAATTCAAATAAAAGCGAAACTACTCTTTCAAAAGTACTTTTCCATCAAAGATGTGCCCCTTCGCAGCTAAGGGATGTATAGTTTATCTTTTAACCCTTTGACCGCCACAAAACAAACGAAGTGACATGCTCTGTACGCCACGGAACAAACCGTCTAGTCGATAAATAGGGCTTTGTTACCATTGCAGAAGGATTTTTTTCGAGTTGAATGTTGGTCATCTATAGATGACTCTGGCGTGTCAGGCATTTTATTGGCTGTCACGACTGGTTGACTCTGGCGTTCAAAGGGTTAATCTTGAACAAGTTATCTATAAAATGAATGATCGTAATTATTGGATTGGATATCATTATACACATTCTCATCTACGTAACTTAGCACGTTTCTGGAGGAAGAACAGTCTTAATAATAGTTAAATCCTTCAATTGTGGAAAATAAAAAATGAAACTTTCTTAAAATTGCCATTTATTGAGGATTTCTTATGTATAAGAATGATGTTAAATCAAAACGACCTAGACCTGTGATCCTGTCCATTCTAAGCAAATAAATAAAGTTCTCTCCAACTTTATACTGACAGAAACTGTTATTTATACAAATCTATTAACTATTTACTACCTACCTGTATCTATATCTGCGTTATATTAACCTATACAACCTAATGCAATTATACAAAATATCTTTTCATAGTGTACTTATTCGTAAGTAGAAATATAATATCGTCACATTTTGTTCACGTGTAAATAAATAAGGGCAAATTTAAGCGTTCCGAAATTTATAAATTAAATACAATACTTAATAATCATTGGGACAACACAGTGGAGTGATTTTTACTAAAATGGGAGATTTTCGAAACTGGTCAATCTTCGATTATTTAATGATGGTCTAACTTTACCCAGGGATCGCAGGAAGCATTAATTTGGCGTTTTTTGCGCGACTCAACTCATTAATTAATAGATACATTACATTACAGACTTAGCAAAAAAATTTAAAAAAAATATTTGAAGTTCTTGCTAGATCATTTGCAAAATCACACAAATTTGCTGTCTTTAGGCTTCAATAAAAACAATACCTACCTATAAAGGCATCGAATAAAATGAATTTAATTGCTTCTTCGGACAAAACGCCAACAAAAGGAAAATTATTTTTGAAAAAATGTGAGATATGATTTTTTTCCAGCTTTAAAAGTATGTTGGCACAAAAACATTGCTTTGATTGAACACGGTTTGAAAAAACTAAGGATTTTCTAGGGCCTTTTACCATTATAGGTTTGTAAAAATAAGGTACTAAAAATACGATTAGCGCTTGTGCCATAACTACTTGCGCCGTAAAAATCATCAAAATTGTCGAAGTCTTAATCAGGGACGCAGTTTCGCAAAAACGATCCAACCTTCAAAGTCGTTTTTTGATTTTGGACGTAGTTTTAGTACCAACAAAAGCGAACGTAAAAAAAAAAGAAAATGTCAGTGGATTGGATGAAACGTTTTTGCAAAACTACGTCCTGTTTTTAAATCTGTCACAGTGTAGATTATTTGTTGTTTCAACCATTCTATTTACAAAATAAAATAGAAAATAAAGCTGTTTATATTTTTGCCTTCAAAAATCATAGAAAAGTTTTGATCGGTTCTTATTTTTTTTATCAGAAATTTACGCAAAAAATCATTAATAAAAATCTGAAAATCATTAATCCCCTACAAAATCAATGATCATACCGCCTAAGTGTAGCTCCAGCCATATTAAAAATTATAATGAATGGCTTAATTCAAACAATTTTACGAAAAAGAATCACTCTTTTAAAGCTTCTAGGACAAAGGCCGCATTCGGAATGTAATAAAATAATTTTAAAAAATACCAGTCTCCTTGTACCTATTTAGCTGTACATTTGAAAATCACATTTCGACAACTACTTAATTGTGAATTTGTGTCGATTGTGTACTTGAGTATAGTCCACTAAAGGCCAAGTCAATCCGCAATCAATATCGTTTCAACTGACTTTTATTGTCACTTTTAGAAATATCGTCAGGGAAAACTGCAGTGAAGTCAGTTTAACTTTGCGAGTTTGACGTTAGCACTGTCGAGTGAATCATCTCGCTCATTCGCTTAGGCACCTTGCATAGATAGTTCAAGTGACTGTGACATCGTGTATGCGCCCCTTTCCTACTATCTCGATGCTGGACTTGACAGATAGAGCTGCTAAGGCAACCTTGCATAACATTCGCTACGACCGTCTTCCCTGCGATCTACTTGTTCGATGACGGACTCCCATAGAGGCTTTAGCCGCGATTACTTATGCCAGCTGAGCTTTTCATGGACTGGCGTGTGGCCGACTAGTAACAATTGGTTTTATGTTAGCCCGCTATTGAAAATGTCACAAAAATATTTTAAAATAAATTTTACTTATTTGATCTGTAATTTTTGTTGATTCCAGCCGTGTGATTGGTACAAAATTCAACAACGACCACCATAACAAAGTGGGGATGTCTATTTTTTTTGCAATGTATAGTAAATCGAAAACCATTTCGAGATAAATGGTTTTTAACTCGTTTTCTGTAGTTATTTAATTTTAATATTATATAATGAATTTATTACATAACAAATAAGCAATGACCTTCATTTGACTTTGGTGTAAATTGCGTGACCGGTCCAAGTCGTACTTTATTCTGTGTGGTTAGAATTCTTCACAAATTTACGCGTGGATTATAACTACGGAGTTTGATTTGGACCCACTGCCTGACATCTAGCACTTTGACAGCGCCAGTAAAGTGACACTAGTTACAGTGTACCACCACGCAAAAAATAATTAAAGGGGTTGCCTTATCGTACGCATTTAGATAGATTTAGAAATTTGGCAGTGTGGGAGCCCTCAATTACAATCTGACGTCATCAACCAAAATAGTTTCAATAATTAATTTTGAAAAAAGTAGTGAACTAAGTGACAAAATATTGAAATTAGTTTCTTATAATTGACTTTTCTATACAAAAAAAATATAAAAACCACTGGTAATTTTTTTTAGACATTCCCAATTATCAACAGCAATTTTTTTATACCAAAACTATACTCGTCTACTATTGTTCCTGTAGTTATCTAAGTTATATACATGAAATTTAAAATAGTGTATACATACGGTACGTATTTTATAAAAGGCCTAGTGTACTTAGGTGGTTCTAAAACCCGTTTGTACAAATAAACACAATGGACAAATACTGAACGGTTACATGTCATTCACTCATTCATTATAAAATATTGTATTTACACACTGAGATGTAAAAATTAAGTAGAGTTATTTATCTGCAACGTATTTTACTCAGTGTATAGCTTTTGACGTAGAACCTTGTTAACGACGCACTAGACATTGTACACTGAGATTTTATCTGCGACTAATTAAGTATTATTTCGGAATTATCGCTAAATTTAAAGACCATTTTTCACTGTCCAAGAAATTTGGCACTAGCATCGAAATGTTATAAAAACTGATGAAAATTGCGAATTTGTAATAAATAATAATATGAAATAAGCAGTCGATCAGATAGACAAAATCTATTGTCACTATCATAATGAATTAACTCTAGTGAAAAGATATTATGATTATTTCTGGAATATTTGTATCTTTTTCACTAGCAAGAATTTGTCGGACGCAACGAACCAAATTGATCATGTGTATTCAGTGTCCAGTGTGATTATTTGCCCGCATGAGAATATGGTTCACGGTACAACATTTACAACATCAATAAGGCTGCATTGGTAACTGAATTGATTGACTGCCAACTGTTCATATAATCACGATTTAGGCCTTAAGCGTATCGAATAAAATAGCTAACAATGCAAAATATTAATATCGCATAAAACATGGCACCGGAGCATTCAAAACTGATACATACTAAGTAACAGCCAATAAAAATTGCCGAGAATTCCCGAATTACAACTAAACCTAGGTGTGATGTATAAAAACACCGAAGATCCTGCCCCAGTCAAGTGAGTTAAATGCTATAAGGAGTAACAAAAAATTACATACAGGCATTCGTTACATATTTGACAGCTACAAAAGGAAAGGACAGTTCGAATGACGCGTAACGGTGGACACTGTACAAGTATTATTTATTGCTAACGTTAAATCATTTGCCGCGACATCGCGTGTCGCATTTTGCGCTCCCAGGACTCCGCTTCAGCCCACGAATGCCGCACGTCACGGAACAGCTGGAAAAAACACGGGAAAGTCTTGAATATCATTGCGATTTATTTAACAAACTTTAGGACCTGTTTCAATACTAAAAAACGTAAATATAAAGAAAACTTAGTATTCATCAACAAATCTTATTCCTGTGTCAGATAGCCTATACTTCGTTTTTATTGCATTGGAAAGAAGGTAAGCCTGGACGTGTTTTTTTGTTGAAAAACACTTGAAAATGACTCGTCAAGATTGTTTATACTCTAATTCGAATGCTAAAAAAACGAAGTATAGGTTAGACCTATAGCTTCTCCTGCAAAGGATCGTGGTTCAAGCCCGAGCACACACCTCTGTTCGCAATTTACGTGCGAATTATATTAAAAAATTTCTGCTTTCTGGTGACTGAGATTTCTGATTTCTGAGAGAACGCCCAGTACTGGTTATAATGAATCGTTGATCCATAAAGATTTTTAACAGTGTAGGGTCTAGTGGCCGTAAATCGTATCAAGCTAATTCGAAAAAAATTCAAACTTGAAACATACCTGTGATAACCAAACTTCGTCGGCCAGCAACTCGTTAAGGATAAGGGTGGTGTCTTTGCTTGGGTTTTGCATGCGCTTGCCGGCCACTCGCTTACTGCACTCCGCATACATTAGGTACTTCTGATGGGATATCCTAGAGTAGAGCTGCACCCGGCCGCAACACGTCGCACAAACTAAGAATTCCTAGAAATAGAAAATTTGCACATGAACAAAGTGAAAAAATGTTTTTAAATTTAAAATGACTTTGTTGTATCTCTTTAATTGCAAAAGAACAGGGGTTTTTTACTTGTGTCCATAGTAAAAATATATTTTCCTAGTTTTTTTTAATAAGCGGAGATGGAGGGACAACGTAGATGTGTATCACTTGGGATAGCGCGAGCTCGCGTTTGATAGGTGAGAGTGAAGCAAAAGAGAGGCCTTTGCCAAGCAGTGGGACACAAAAGCAGGCTAAACCTGTTCTTATTGAATTTATGATTCATTAAAATATCTGTATAAATGGGTAGTTCTACTAGCGTTTCAACTGCTTTCAGTATCCTGACGCATATATTGAAGAAATAGACCACAGTCAGCATGAAATTATAACAAATTTAAATTGTGCCGCAACCAACACCGTCGTTTTATAAAAACCTAAGCTTCCGCTGGTGTGGCTATTTCTTCAATATATGCGATAGGATACTGATAGCGGTTGAAACGCTAGTAGAACTGCCCAATATAGTTTCAGCGCTACTTATATTCACATTATTTGTCAGATTGATCCAAATAACAAAAGAACTATGAATAGTGTTTTTTTTAAAACGATTATTAAATAATCGATCATCTTTTGGTGATATATTCAATCTTGAATTCAAGGATAATCTCATCTTCCTCGCACAGCTACACAGCTTAGCATTGGTGGAAACGGTCAGTTTCGTAGCGTAGCTTTCAAATCTACGCAGCATTTTAAGGAAAATGAAGTAGGTACTCCCAAAAAGATGCTCTTAGATTGTGTAGTTAGGTGCCGTGATTAAGTGTGTTAAATCAATTTGAATTCTTAATTAGCATTTACCTGCTTACTAATCATGACAATCGACAGGTTACCTACCTAGGTTAGTTACCTACTTACTTCAATATCAAATTTCAGTACAACAATACTACAATGAACCCTGGGGTCATTACACATTATTGGGGCCTACTTTTGGCGGCATGTACTCAGGGTCGTACACAACACAGCGTAAGAAACAAAAGTTGTCTCTCCTGTGGACATCAAATTAGCGACTCCGAGTCAGCAAACTTAAGATTTATTTAATTGGGCCAAAAGTTGGCCAGGCGTCCCACACGCCGATGTAGACTTGACCAAAAAATATTGGCTATGTATCCTTAACTTTTGCCATGCCCACAAGAGAGACGCAAACAAAAAATGTGTATGACCCCTTAACGACTAAACCCTACCAGTATGTGTACACTCGCTCCCATAAATTTTTGCTTTGGTGTGTTAGTTAAAAAAGGATTCTTGACGTATACGAAAAAAAGATGTTAGTTAATAATATATTTGTACTTAAGCTCTCTTTCCTCTTCACAAATAAGTCTGTATTCACCTTCTCATAGGCAAGTCTAGCGTCAGGCTGCACGGGTTCCAGCGTGCCGGGGTTGTAAGGTTGTCCATAGAGCAGAAGCCGTGCCACGGCGGGTCGCGAACAAGCGCGACACGTGCCCGCACCGCCCGCCACACTCAGCCCCGGCCACGTCGCTACGGCCGAGTCTAGAGCCCGCGCCCCGCCGCCCCCGCCGCCGGACGACACCCGCGCTCGCATCGTTTCCGTCACCTCGTCGACTGTCTTCACATTAGAGAGGAAGTATTCATCTGCGGACATTGATGAAAGGCATGATTACGTAGCTGCCGCGGACTCACGAGCTACAATCCCTCAGTGACAACTAATTTTGTTCTCGACTTAGGCCCCGTTGTTTGATCAATAGTTAAATAAACTAATAGTTAAAACGTATGGCAAAGATAACAATAGTTAACGCATTTCAAAGGCAATTTGACTGTTAGTTTGTTTAACTATTGATCAAACAACGGGCCGTTAATCACGATCAATTTATTGCTAAAATTACCTCGACGTCTCTCCTGACCACGGCCGCTGCAATGTAAATAGCTTTTTCCATAAGGTTCTACTTGAAATGAAATAAATAACATTGAAAAAGCTAGTTACGCGGTATTTCAGTTTCATCGACGATATGCGTCACAAAGTACAACGTCAAAGTGATCTTCACGCAATCACATCACGCGGGTCAAAGTAGCTTTACGTTCGGCTGAGCATGGCGTTAAAAAGGTTAAGTCCCAAAGAATATTAGTTATGAGTGACAAACGAGAAAGTTTAAAACATTACCTTATCCCCCAGTTTCTAGTTAAGGGACAGTGGGCAAGTAAGAAAGGCTATCCAATCAGAACTTGTGACCATTGAGAACTGTTTGAGGGGGTCACGAATAGGAACAGATTTGCAGCGTGAACAATAGCTATAAAATTAAGACGTGACCTAACTAAAACTAAATTTACATGTGACGGATTAAGACAATATTGCTTTTAGTGTTATGACCAGTTAGAACACATTTTTGGTATGACGAGTTGATGGCAGAATAGACACATGTCGCTCAATGCAGTGTATCCATTCTGGTTGAGACATTAAAAGCTAGCGACAAGCTAGGTCATCACAAACGGTGGCAATGTCGAGCATGATAAAACTTAACCTAATATCATAATTCTTGATTTTTTTTTAATCTGAATTTTGTATGTCAATTTGAATATTACCTTGTTCCTGAAATATTTCCGTTAGGAAGTTAGGGTCTAACGCGTGAGATATCAACGTTTGTATGTACACTTCAAAATTCTCCTGGTACATCTGCGTTTCCAGCATCCTTTTTTCGATGAAATTGCAGTCGTCGAAAGGCAGCTCACTTCGCACTAACTCAACTATTGTCTCTAAGTGAGACTGAGATCTGACTTTAACTGGTACTTGGGTGTACAACTTTTTGTTTTCAGGATTCCATGCAGCATACTGTAAAATTATTGTTTATTTTATGTTACAACATATTTCGACTTTTTAATCCCAATTTGAATATAGAAGCAGTGATAATGGACAATACTTACTGTTGAAATATTCCTATATAGAACTTTACCATTGTCATCGAAAGGCTCGTATTTTTGTAACAGTGTCTTGCCATCTACCCTCCAAATAGCCGGCCACATTTCTGTTAACTCACTTTTTATTGCGACGAACTCTCCAGACTAAACAAAACAACAAAAAAGAACAGTGAATGTCACTGGTAGCACCCATTTTATTGCGGACGTAAAACATCTATAACTTTCGGTCTTAGACTTGCCTATAATTACCGTCATCTATGAACTGACCTTCCACAATTTTTCAAAGTTTTTGTGGTATCACGGATTTTCATAAGTACGCGTAGCTGTTCGCCGCAGCTTCGTTTATCGCTATCGTGCGGCAACTATGCAATTGGCCATGCTTCATATTTTTGTTGTATGGTTTTTATAATTTATTTGATAAATATAGACTATTTTAAGAAACTAATTTCGGTATTTTTGTTTTTAATGAATCCTATCTACATTAAAAAAAAATATTAATATATTGCTGACGTGACGTCATCAAACGCATAATGGATAATGTAGTCTTTGCCTGCACAAAAAAAATACAGTAAAGTCTATGGTAAAGTCAACATCAAGGTGTTAACGTCACCGCCGACGGCTAACCTCAAAAAAATTTGAAATCACTAACTGAACTTGTTTGAAATGGAAGGCTACGAGTGTTTCGCCCCTTTATGTTCGAATAACAGCAGGGATAACCCGGATTTGTTATTCGTACCAATCCCAGAACGACGGCGAGAGGAATGGTGTCGAGAAGTGAAGCAAAAATACTTCAAGAACTATTTGCAGTTTTGTTGTGAAGATCATTTAAATGTATGTGCCTATTTAAAACAAACACATTACTTGTAAACAATGGTTTAACAATAAAGTCTTGACCGTTGAGTAGCTCCTCTTATTTCAGCGGTGTTGTGGTTGCTAGAATTCGTCATGAACTCCAGTATCATGACATTGTCCACTTGTGGCAAATTGCGAGAATCGGCTTTTTCGTTATTAGCCGTCCTTTTATAATAAAATGCTGCTTAAACCTTATTAGGTATATGGTTTTACTCTTTGTGCTTAAATAACAAATAAACAAACAAACTACAAAACGAAACGACACGTCAATGTCAATTTTGAGTTTATGTTTGATATAGACTAGACAGACGTCAGTCGATTTTTTTTTAAATAAGGCAAAAGAATCATTATCCATTATTCGTTTGATGACTCACAGAAAGGGCATTTGAAGGTCAAAACATTTCAACGAATATCTTATTAATGTAAGACTTTTTTTAAAATCTGATATACAGAAACTGTACCGAAAGCTTGTTTCTCGAAATGGTTTTGAGATTTCAATACATATTTAAAAAGTTAGCATGGCTAATTGTCAGGTATAAAAAAAGTATCCTGTGTTGATCCAAGTTCAAGCTATCTAAGTGACAAATTTTATCCAAGTCTATCGAGCCGTTTCATCATGAAAGAGTAACAAACATACTAACACAGCTTTTCGACAAACACAAATTTTCGCGTTTTTATGATTCCGTACATCCTAATGACAAAATAGAACCCTTACAGGATCACTCGTCTCTACCCCGCAATCTCCGAAACCACTTCAAACTTTTCATCACTCTTTAAATTTTTGAAATAAATACATAAAATAGTACATTACTGGAAAACCTATAAGAAATGTGGTTTAAATATGGAACTACGAGTAAATACGGAACCCTGTTTACGCAAGTCAAACTTGACTTGTCCGGTTTTTAGGGTTCCGTACCTCAAAAGGAAAAAACGGAACCCTTATAGGATCACTTTGTTGTCCGTCTGTCAAGACCCTTTTGTCCGTCTGTCAAGAACCTTTTTTCAGGAACGCGTGGAGGTATCAAGCTGAAATTTATATCAAATACTCAGGTCTACTGTCCCATGGAGCTATGAAAAAATCAAACTTCTAAGCCAACGCAATCAAAAGATACAGCCGTTTATGCCGCAAATTTTCGAAACTCGCAAGGGAATCAAAGCTACAGGGTACTTTCCCGTGAACTCAGAATCTTGAAATTTAGTACGAAGCAAGGTCTTATAGCACAGATAAAGGAAAAATTGCGAAAAGCATACATTTTTTTGTCTGTCTGTCTATATCAGTAACCGATCTATTTATACCGCAAATTTTCGACGCTCGCAAGGGAATCAAAACCTACAGGGTACTTCCCGTAAACTCAGAATCTTGAAATTTGGTACGAAGTAAGATCTTATAGCACAGCTAAAGGGAAAAACCGGCCAAGTGCGAGTCGGACTCGCGCACGAAGGGTTCCGTACAATTATCTACAAAAATCACGTTTGTTGTATGGGAGCCCCCCTTAAACATTTTTTTATTTTAATTTAATGATTTATTTTTAAAGTCAATATATAATTAAATATTCTGTGAATATTTCAAGCGTCTACCTGTTGCCGTTATCAATATCGAGCAAAAACGAGCAAAAAAATCACGTTTGTTGTATGGAAGCCACCTTAAATATTTATTTTATTCCATTTTTTAGTATTTTTTGTTATAGCGGCAACAGAAATACATCATCTGTGAAAATTTCAACTCTCTAGCTATCACGCTTCCCGAGATACAGCCTGGTGACAGACGTACAGACAGACGGACGGAGAGACGGACGGACAGCGGAACCTCAGTAATAGGGTTCCCGTTTTTACCCTTTGGGTACGGAACCCTAAAAATTGCGAAAAGCATAATTTTTTTTGTCTGTCCGTCTATATCAGTAACCAATCTACAATGATCCCACACTGCGCACATTTTACTTAGGAGCAGGGGTCTGCTAAAACTGGCTGTTCATAGATACATATAAATTTGTACGGAACCCTCGGTGCGCGAGTCCGACTCGCACTTGGCCGGTTTTTTATATATTAGTAGAATGACTGCGACAAAATCTAAGTGTACTACAACTAAGCCTCTTTTAATATTTTGTGAAACAGGCGTAAGCCGTAAACCGTGAAAGTCAATGCATTTTGTGTAAACGTCCAACATAAATGCTAGTTAAATTAAGATTAATAATGATAGTGTGCAACATAAAATGGTCATACCTGATAGGGCATTTCCTCAATCGGCCTAGAATTGTCAAGCTGACCGGTGTTGATTTGTTGATGTGATTTAATGTGATGTAACTTCCTGTTCGAATTACTGTCATTGTCGGCTGCCCCATAGCTTCCATAACCCAAATTTGCGCCATGTGCCACTAAAATTTTGAATAGAGGTTTATTTTCGTACTGTATTAGACATTAAATTTTAAAATATAACGGTGTTTTACCTTTTGATCTTGCATAAGTACTAAATGGATCTCCACTCAATCGCAACTATTGCAAGTGCAATAAAACTGAATTAAATTGATGCATCTGTTGCTTTGCGTGTGTCTAATAAAGGTAGGAGGGGTAGGAGGGGATTGCCAAGATGAGCAGTATCATCGTAGCGATAACATGTACATCGTCTGCCGTAGCGACCAGTAAACGGTTAAAATAACTTAGAAATTTAAACATAATGAATTGCAAGTGTTATCCTACACAACATATGTTACAAATGTACATGTTATCCCTATTTGGCGAAGAGAGGGGTGCTACCAGGAATAATTATACACTAAAATTATTTAACACATCGTAGCATTATACTCGTGTTTATTTTATGTTTTCTCCTATTATACAAAAGTATTTACATAATAATTGAGAATTGTGCATAAACAAATAACAATTAAATAGAAATACAAAAACTTAGTTCAGGACATGGCCTTTCTAATACATTATCTTGCACTTATTTTTAGCTGTCAATCTATTATGCAATTCATTTCATTCTTATAATAAAATCACTTTCAGCTAACAGCAAAGAATATGCATACACTAGTTGTAAGTACCAACTAAATTCAAATACTTTAAAATACAATACATTGTTTAATATAATATATACAACAGACACCCACTGGTATTAATTCCATAAAAAAATATACGACGATTTTGGAATTATTAATGGTAGCACCCCTTCAGTAGCGAGTATGACAAGAGTCACAAATTCTACAATTTACAAGAAAATGGCACTAATAATGTGTCATTAAATAACAATTTGAGTGAAATCTTGTTACAGACTAACCCTAAAAATATCGACTCTACTAAGATACACGCAATCGCTTTATAGAAATTATTTACAATTTTAATAATCATAGATTTTATCTAATAAACTGTACAGTATGTATCACAGTTAAAATGTAACAAGTTTTCACGACCTCCCGCCATACGGCAGTTAGCTTGCTCCTGTCATACAAGCTTCAGGGCTAGCTCTTCACCATCGCGCTCTACTTCTCAAGTGGAAATCTAGTAAATTGAACGCACCTTCGTCGGGCTGGTGCTGGTAATAGTACTGGTGCTGCGGCGCCGCCTGCAGCGACGCCGGCGGCGCAGGGGCTCGTGGCTTCTTAGGCGCGGCCGGCTGAGGGGCCACCGCCGCGGACGGCGTCGGCTTGTTCACCGCGGCCCGCCCCTTCTTGCCCTTGTCGTTCAAGGGCGTACTGGGCACGTTCAGCACCGGTTTATTTAACCTTCTCGCTTCCTCCTCCGCGTCGTAACTGGTCTCCTCACCACCATCATATTTACGTTTTCTGTCCTTATTCATATAGTACCGGGGATCGTCCAACTCTACGCCTTTCGCTTGCGAGCTGAGCAGATTCGATGACGCGCCTTGTATCTGGTTGGCACCCATTAAGGCTGCCGAGCTCATACTCGGTGTGGAACTCATTGCGGGGTTCGTCAGCGACATCCCAGAGTTTATTACGTTCGCAGACATTGCGCCATTAGCACTCTGCGTGGAATTTCCGTCACATTGACTTTTAGGGTGGTCATTATGAGGATATAATTTATTGTTTGTATTGCTATTGGTGTTAGTTCGAGACCAAGTCGACTTTCTTGCGCCTCTGCCGGCCGGCGGGGGAGAGGTATCACGCTCTCCTTGTAAGAATTTTAAATAAGAAGCCATGAAACCTGATCCAGGGCCCGTGACAGGCACATTGAATTTTTTTTCCATTATTTTTGAAGTAGCGTCTTGTGAAGTGCTGTTAAGGTTCTGCTGCTGTGAAGAGGGTGCTACCGAAGATGCATTTGCCCGTTGTTCTGCAAGGAAACCAAGTTCTTCTTCTATATTAGGCACTACCACCTTAGGCTGTTCCTCTTCACGAGTTTCAGGTGTTGAAAAAGATGACGAGGAAGCCGAAGGTGGAGTCTCACTAAATGACGATAATGGTGTTAACTCCACAGAGGACTGGAAGTCAGGATGGGGTCCTAAGTGGAAAGGCGGGAAGTAAGTTAATGCGTGTCCGTGCTGCATGGCGAGTGCTTGGTGTTGGTTAAAGTTCGTGGCGTGAAGGGATGCTTGTGAACCAAATGCAGATGTACCAGGAAACATTTTTGGTGGAGGTGGTGGAAGGTTCCACCTCTCAAAATCAAAGTAGGTACCATTCTGTTGTTGACTACTAGTGGAGCTATGGGCAGGTGGTGGAATTCTGTTTGCTAAATAATCAGCCATTACTGCATTTGATATCTCATTCATATTATGAGATACTGGTTTCTCTGTACTTTTTCTGCGAGGTGTAATTTTAGCAGGTGTGGTTGGAATAGGTGTTACAGTTTTACTAGACTTAATGTCTTGTAATTGACAACTTTGTTGTAAGCTTTGCAAATTTTTTACAATACTCATAGGGTCACCACGACAACTGGATAAATCTTGTAAAGCTACATTAGTACTATCAAAATAAGTATGTTTATTTTCAGATAAGCTTAAAGATCTCTGACTTGTATTTTGGGGCTGAGATACAGATTCATCATTATGAGTATTACTTTCAGATAATCCATTATTATTATAATTATTACTGTTACTACTACTTGAATACTTTCTTGCTGCCTGACGATCACCTTCCCAACAACTTTGTCCTTGAGTGGAAGTTTGATTTTGAGTACGCTCATAGCGATTTTCCGAGTATGTTTTACTTTGTTCAATGCCTAGTGCCCTAGTTATGACTGAAGGATATGCTACCTGACTATTTTGAGATGGTGGTCGCGAGACTGAAGCATCTAAGGGTGAGCGCGGCGCAGCCGCATTTACTTTGCTGTAATGATCTCCATGCTGCTGAGGCGAATTTACGGAGTTCATAGGGCTATGATACATAGGATATGCAGGACTAGACACATGACCGAGGGGAGAAGTTTGTGCAGGTGCCTGTAGGGGACTTGGTCTCCTCGGGGCCACCACGTTACAATCTGGCCCATTTTGTGAGCTGCTACTTGAGTAGCCAGTGTCCGTACTAGAACTACTCTTAGCTCTGACATGATAATCTGACTCAACATTATTGCCACTTTGATAATGCCTAAAACTAGAACTTTGATTAGATGAATATTGAGAGCCACCAATTCTGTTTGATTTTGAAGGGGCTGCTCCAGTACTACTATTGTAACTGAGTCTACCTGGTGCATCCATAATGGAGTAACTAATAGGGGATGACTGGGGCTGAAGTTTTTCACTGGATTCACAACTCTTTCTTTGTTCTGTACTTATCTCTGGATATATTTTACTTTGTGCTTTAGTCTGTACTTGAGGGGGCTTGGTGGTGGGGGAAAGAAAGCTGCTTGTGCTGTTGGAAGTTTGACGGGGAGATTTTTCACTGGTGGTATTTTTGGGAGACTGGGAATTGTAAATGGAAGCAGAGGATCTGGAAGTCGTGCTGGAAGAGGATCGGTAATCTTTGCTGGGAGTGGACGAGGAAGAGGTTACTGCTGGAGTTGACACAATACACGATTGTTGTGAATGGGCAGTTGAACTTGCAGAACCTGAATAAGACTTACTTCCAGCATAGTCCTGAGACGAAAGTTGTCCACTCTTTGCACTGCTCGAACTGTATGAGTTATCAGTCTGATTTCCAAATGTTGAAGGAGATTGAAAAAATGTTGATGATGATGTTGAAGAAGCCGGTTGCTTGGATGCAGTGGCTGGTGAACCTGACCTATTACTTTGTTTACCGGCACTGGAAATCTGAGAGTTAAGGTGGTTATTAAGAGTCTGTGCAGCAGCAAAATGTGCATTAAAATTATCATAAGTTGCTGAGGCCTTTGTTGTAGCAGGACTTGGAGATGAGGGCACAACACTTTCATGGGGTAATATTCCAAAGGGGCTTGGAAGTTGGTTGTTTCCCTGCCAACTAAGTCCACCAGCTCCACCAGGTGTCGTTGGTTGATCAAAGAATGATGCTGTTCCTTGTGCTGCTAGTGTCTGATGAGAATAATTCTCTCTTAATGAGGAAAGTTCTGTTTCAACTGATGATTGTTTTGATGCAACTGCTGCCTGAGCTGCCTGAGCAATCACTTGTCGATGCTGAGCTTGGAGGGAAGAACTATAATGTGCAGGTTTCGGGTTTGCATGATGAAACAGTGGCGAAAACACTGCATCATACCCAACGGCCGGGGGAGAAAGAAATCCTCCAGGATTAAAAGGTGAAGCCGTTGATGAACCAAGTTGCCCGGCCAGTGACGCTGTGGTATGCGCCGCTTGTAACAACAGTTGGCTGGTTGTGGAGGGCACTGACTGACCACCAAGTCCTGAACCTCCACTTGCGAGGTGGTGATGAAAGTCCCCACTTGCAGCACCGGCCTGAACCCCTGCTAGTCGATTGTAGGAAGCATATGCTGACCATGGTCCTACTGGATCCATTACCACCTCCGTGTTGTTATGTTTAGTGTCAATGTATGCAATATGTCAGTAGAAGTCCACACTTTCATCCATAGTTTGTAATGCACATCTAATGTATTCTTACTACCACTAAATTGGAGCACTTGAAGTCATGATGTATATTCAATCTTCACTTAAACAAAACCCCTGAAAATAAAAAAAAAACATTTGCATTCAAAGAATGTTAATTATGTGATGTTCTATGTAGATCATATTGGAATAACTAGGTTAATCATGATGCGTTTAAAGGAATCACGTTTCCTGTTGAATTAATTCCTGAATATTAAAGAACCAAGAACACTTTAATCAAGTTGTGAAATAAAAATAATTCCGCCGCTACGCCGCGGAAGCGTCAATATGTAGGAACAATAGAGAAGGGTTTTTACAAATGGGCATGAATGAGTGTGCATATGACTAAAGAAACCTACCATCGCCTTTATTTCCAGCAAGCATTTATCAATGTGCTTTCGGAGGACGCTCACACAACAGATAACATCATAAATATGGCCTCGAGTGCTCGTTGCGACGGGTTTTGATCTATTGTGTAAAGCCACTTGGATTTTTCAATGCTTACAACTGTTCACTTCGTAAATTACACTTTGCAACAAGTCATCCTCCTTTTGTATAACAGTAACAACGTTTCAGATTACCAATTACTTTATTTACAACTAGAAATAAGACAACGTTTCGCCTTTCACATTAATCGCCGCCATTTTACTTGTGAACGAACATACGAACGTCGAACGACCGCACAGCACAACAAGCCAGGCAGCGCCATCTATAACATAACCTAAAGAAAGGAACAAAAGTTTTACAGAATTACAGCGATTACTCTGGTTGATTTCTCACTTTCAATAATTTACGTAATAAAATTGTATCGTTAACATGCACAACTTAAATTGGTACCAGGTACAATACATAGAAATGATTACATTGCAAGTTTGAATTGCAAATCAATATTTTTAAAAAACAAATTGTATTGGCGCCACTTCCGTTCGTTTCTGCGTTTAGTAACTGCATCGTGAAGGATACTCAAATTAAGGTAAAGATTTAAACTAGTGATGCAACGATGCCGATACCGATTATCGTATACCGCCGATTATCGTGTTTTATTACGATAATCGGCATCGTAAGCACATTATACGATTTTTACGATACGATATCTGAAAGAAAACAACATGCTTCATGTTGTCAAGAAATTGCCAAAAAAAGTATTTGTCTATTAAGCCAGCTACTGTGGACTCAGAGAGATTGTTTTCTACAGCTGGTTTGATTCATACAGATATAAGAAACCGACTTAAGCCAGATAATTGAAACATGTTATGTTTTCTCAACAAAAATTTATCAGAAATTAATTTTAAATATTAAAATTCATAAAATATGTATGTAGGCAGGCCTCATGCATGCCATGTACTTACGCGCGATATTTACCTACCGCGGGGACGATCTGCTACGATCGAAATTTCAGTAGGTTGTCACAAGCGCGCGCCGACGCACGTTCATTCGTGTTCCACGGAAAAAATATGCCGCCTGGACTTTTATAACTGAAAATGGTGAAACAGGGGCAAACTTTAATATGACTATGCTAGAATTAATAGCTAATATAACAATTTGGAAGTTCGTATCGTGCTGTCCCTCTTACTCTTCTATAAAAAGCTATAAGCGTGAGCGGGATGGCACGATGCGAAGTTCAAAAGTTGACCATCGTATCTAGTATAACGTTAGGGTACTGTGAGCATGGCAATGTGTTCTGCGCATTACAATAAATATCCTTTTTTGTTAGGATTCCAGAGCTAAAATGGCAAAAACGGAACCTTTATAGTTTCGCCATGACCGTCTGTCCCTTTGTCCGTCCGTGGCTTAGCTTAGGGAATATTAGTGCTAGAAAGTTTGCATGGATATAATATATAGCAATTATCCCGACAAAATGATAACACAACATGTAGAGAAAAAAAAAATAATCCAAACTGCCAGCCCTTGTCACTGTCGGCACGCACACATTCTTAAGGAGACGGAGTAGTATAATCTGTGGCTACAATCGCGGTAAGTACCAAGATTTTGTACGGGATGCAGTATCTGTTACGAAGTAACTATTAAGTAATCTGTGATGTAGGTTTAAGTATACTTAAGTGTACCTTATGCACACTTAAGTAGGCAATATCAGAAACAGACTGAAACAAGACATTTATGTGTTCGCTACTAGTATTATTAGATAGAATGAATAATTGGTAAGTTACCTGATGTTAAACATAAAAAGTATATTAAAAACTATAATAGATGTTGATTTCAAAGAGATTTTTAGTTTTTATTTAAAGTATCGTAATGTATTCGTATCGTATCTGTGTTCGTATTCGTGTCGTAATGATATATCATAATCGTAATAGCATATACGATATTATCTGTATTCGTATCGGTATCGTAATAGACATATCGTTGCATCACTGATTTAAACACGTATTACTTAACACCCAATTGAATTATCAGCCTTGGAGTCGACGTGCGACTTCGTGCCTGGGGGGTTACTACGAAATTCGAAGTTCGAAGTTCGGATCGTGCGGTCTCTCTCACTCTCGTAATAAATACCATTAGCCTGAGCGGGACGGCACGAAACGAAGTTCGAATTATGCACTTGGTGGTAGGGCCTCTGTTGCGGTCGAGGCGGCTGGTCCCTGGGGAGTGGACGCCAGGTCATTGGTTGGGGAGTTGGGTCGCACGTTGCGGGACAGAGGCGGTGACCCCCGTTCCGGGTCGTACTTGGTGCAGCGGATCTCGTTGGCCATACAGCGGGGCAATGCTGCTGGAGTGATGGGCACGTTTGGGCCAAGTACGATGCGGGCGGGTAACATTTAAGTTTTTTTTTTTTTTTGGTTAATTTTAATTTTAATTTTGAGATGAATTGTTATTGTCAATGCTTTGGGCCTTTTTTTCTCTATTCGTTTTTATTTTATTTGTTTGTTTTATGAAGCTATTTATTTGAATTTTATTTAGGAATTTTAATTGTGATTAATTTATTGAATTTATGTGAGTGTTGTTGATGTTGTTTGACTGTGTTTTAGTATGTGTATGATTTTTTTATGGTGGTTTATGACATATTGAATTATTAATTTATTGTTTTTTCTCTTATTTTTCTATTGTTTATCATGTTCGTAGATCTGATTCACTCATTTTATGCACAATATTTTTATTGTTGACGTAATGTAAGTATGAACCACGCCTTATGTAATTGACATTAATTAAAATTTTCATTTCCTCTACTAATATTCTAAATGCGAAAAAGTATGGGTGTGTGTATTTGCTACTCTTTCACACTAATCAAGTCACTGGATCCCAGGGACATCCTACTAATCCTAAGGGGGACATTACATCACATAGGCTACTTTTTTGAAGTGAAACTTCTAATGCGACTTCCTTGCGTTAAATGCGTTGCGTTAAAATACGCAACGCAACGCAACGCAAGTTGACGTTTACGAGACGTTCGCATTGTATATATATATATATAATAATAATAATAATATAATAATATTTATTTAACAGAATTTTTTTTTAACAAAAGATCCTTATAATAAATGGAACTCAGTTCCCTAAGTAGGTAAACCTGTATTTTAGGATGAACATTGCTCCTCCCCTTAATGAAAGACTTATACTAAATATAACTAATAAGAAAATAACAAAGTAAATTTTTTTAAATTAATATTAACTACAATGCACTTAAAACTTAAATGAAATCAGAAAGTGTGTGTGTGTGTGTGTGTGTATGTAGTTTGTGAGTGAGTGACTGAGTGTGTGTGTGTATGTGTGTGTGTGTGTGTATGTGTATGTGTGTGCAAATGGACAAATATTATACTAACAGATCTTAAAAACTTCGTCAGTGCGATCCAAAACAATTGCGTGGTTTAGTATGAAAACATGTAAAAATCAAAACTATTTTAATGGTAGATCTTAGAATAAAGTATTTTAAACGTATTTAGTAAAAAAAGTATTGAATATCTTTGAGAATTACGAAAAATCAAGAAAAATTATTGAAAATAACGTGCGCACGAGGAGCAACGCCATCTAGCGACGAGTTATGTAACTTGTTTCGCTAGCGATTTGATAAAAGCGCCATCTAGTGAGTAATTTAAACACATAGATGCATAAGTAAATTTAGTTCTTTAAATTATTGCAATAAGGTTCATATTGATGTATAAGTGCCTTTTTCATTTCCAAATTACAAAGTTTCACTTCTTCCGCGCAGAGGAGCTGCAAGCACGATTTTTTATTTTGATATTCCCACGGAATCGGGATGAAATCCCGAAATCTCCACACAGGAATGAAATTTTGAACAAGACAAGTGTTCTTCATACATCATACTCAAATGAAGACCACGATGTAAGTTTTGGAAGTTGCCATGGGTAAATCCTAGAATCCTGGAATTTCAATTCAACTGCCACATCTAACGATGACGATCTAATGATCATGTTTCAAGCCAATAACTTATTTGTAGCGTCAGTACGTAGGTACACAACATCTACAAATAGGAGGTATGAAATAAGGAATCAGGTTCAATCAAACACAATTTTAAGATCGTTTCTTTTATTGGACATTTACCTATTAAG
Organism: Archips crataeganus; assembly: GCA_947859365.1. Taxonomy (NCBI): domain Eukaryota; kingdom Metazoa; phylum Arthropoda; class Insecta; order Lepidoptera; family Tortricidae; genus Archips; species Archips crataeganus. The sequence goes on from OX402050.1 coordinate 9,772,526, forward strand.
TCTAAATTCGCAACATCTCACAAATCTTTGGTACCAGTGTAATAATGTTTTAGGAAGACTTGGAAAACTAAAGAAAGGTAAATGAATGCCGAAAGATATTTATGCTATTGTCACACACAATAGGGATGTTGACACCACCATTCAAAGACGTCACTTGTTCGCCAACTCAATCAACTAACTATTTATTTGTTTCAAAGCAACAAAAAATCTATTTTTGTAGTTAATCGAAAATTAATCTTGACGTGACAACGTCTAATAAATCGATGAACGCAGGCTGCACACACGAAAAAGGATGACTCAGTGTAACGTACATAACGCATTGTCCCGTTACGCGTCCCGTTTTTTTTACTGGAGTCGTGTCTTGTAGTTATTTATTAATGCCGTCAACAACCCTATTTTTAAAAAAAATTTGACATGACAGGGTAGAGTCAGTCAAAAGCACCATTAAATGAATACACTTCTTTATGATCATTAAATTATAAAAACACGTGTCTTAATATATTTTTACCTTATAAGCGGAAGGCATGTGATAAATTTGAAATAAAACCGTGTAACGTAGGTACGTATACCCAGTCCTAAAGAAAACAGTTTAAATTTTTTACTCATAACATCAAAGTAACAAAGAGGGTGAAAGAGATAAATTTTGTTCGTTTGTTTGTGGGTATGTTTGTAGGGGGAAAACCTCTGGAACTACTGAATCGAGCCTTAAACTTATTTCGTTATTAAAAAGTTACATTTTTATACCAGCAATATACAAAGGTTCATACGGGATGCAGACCAAGTTAGTATCTTAGGTATACATAACTGAAAAAGATGGATATTACAGTCAGATTTCAAAGTTTCAAGTTTGTCAAAAAGCAGCTTTTACATCTTAGGTTGGGATTGGAGTTGTATTTGGGCTACGTCCATTACTATTATACCATAAATTGGTTTATCGGTAGCTGGACGGCAAATAAATAAAACATCTATTAACACTTAGTAAATATACAAACCCATTAAATATTTTTTTGTAAATTTTCTATACGGTAGGTCATTAGTTTTTTGGCGCTTAATGCCGCCAACTTTCGTATGCAGCTAAAACAGGGTCCTCTTCGCCCCCCCCCACCCCCCCACCCTCCCTTACGCTACGACACTGGGTTAAGCGCGGAGCTCCTATTATTATAATTTATTCATTCAACAATTTTGAAGTGGAAAGGTTTGTCACATTTTTAAAGATTTTTTTCTGTAATACCTGATTTACACTCTCGCCTCGTCACCTCGCCTCGTCGTCTCGCTCCGGACGCGAGCCTCAAAATCAAGGCAAATCACGAGACGAGGCGCGAGGCGCGCCTGTTCACACTCTGGTCTCGTGGCTCGTGCCGCAGTTCGTCTCGCCACTCGTACGCGAGTGTAAACCAGGTATTAGACAATTAACAAACATATTAGATTTTACTATTGTATAATAATCAATACAATACTATTTTTGTTTGTTGACATCGATTTGAAGTTTAAAACAATTCAGTCCATTTAATAAAGCTTGAAGCTTCATAAAATTGCAAAGTCGATCCAAAACTTGGTCACTTTAGTGGATATAGACAGGCATAAATTCAAAAAATAAAATAAAAAAGGGACGTAATTTTACACTTGTCAAAAATGTTTTATTTTTCCCTACTATTTTAGTTTTAACGACTGTCCAATGATAGCGAACGAAGGTTCTTTTTAAGAGTTTTTCATACAACATTCTTATTATCTATTTACTAATGCTATGTTTCAGTTTCGATCGAACACTTCCTGAATTCTATAGAATATCTTTGGTACTTAATTTAATTCATAACTACAAAGTAATACCGCAAATGTAAGTTTGAAGACCTAAGTATTAAGATACTAAGGAAGCTTTTATTACTTAAGTTTTCTATTCTGTTAGGTCATAGAGGTAATGACAGTGTTAAAAAATCCTGATACGCTCGACGGCCATATTCTGAACAATGAGATTTTTTGAGGTCGCCCTGATGTTTGGCTCTTCCATGACACCTAATTTTACTTTTCTGGTATTACAAATTTTTGGCACGAATGGTAGGGTATGTTGACATTATGGTGCGCCGGTCATTAAGTAGGATTCATTAAAGTAAATACATTTACAAATGAATGAATGTGATTGCTTATCCGTTATTGGAATTTATGCAAGTTTTTTTATCTGATTGGTGAAGTGAAATCCGTACAAATTAAATTTGACTAGAATTCACAATTTTATTTAACAATCTGAACGACGCAAAGATATTCAGTGTTTATCTGATTACAATATTAACACGATGTAAGTTTGACTAACGAAGTTTACATTCATTGATAATCTAATTAGAGAAATTTGTAGGTGTATATTGATAAATTTACCAAAGGTTTATCTTATCGTTGTAACTTTTTTGATATCCTATATAAAAACAGATCATGAGTAATTCGTTATAATAATGATCGACGCTCTATAATATTATTGTGTCCTTAAAAGCTGAAATTTTCGAACTTCCCGACCTGATAACTTACATGAAATATAAAATGATTACACTTATTATGAAGGACGATTATGAGCTACTTACTGGGTTTCGACAAAACCAACCTCTTAGAGAGCTAAATAATATCTATGTAACTATTTCATAAACCGCTTATGACTTACACCATAGGAGCTTGTCGCAGATATCAAACTCATGTCACTTTCTAATATTTTTACAACAAGTCTGCGGGAAAGAGACAGAGGTTTGAGTAAGTATCGCGATAAACGCAAGAGTACTAGGGACAGTTCCGTCAAAAACAGTATTGACTACTTTACTTACTGATGAATGACCCATTGCTTCCACTCAATCTATCGCTGTGTGTTTTCTGATTAGATTAGTCTAATGCAACAACAGTGACAATACACTAGCTGTCATTCAATTCAATTATTGAATAAAAAACCTAACTTCGTATACTCTAAAGTCTTATTCTGCTGTAAGCAATAATTTGGCAAGTCATGTGGCCAATATTGTTGAAGACAGAACTACATAAAATTTTGACAACAATTATTAGGAGGACGGCAAGACACAAACAACAGTTTCACGAAAACAAATAGGGGTTACATTATGCGGCTTAGCCGAAACTGAATGTAGCGCCAAGGTAAGAACCTTTAGTGCCAAATAATAAATGAAATTGGCGGACAATTATATATTACGACCTATCAGTTGATTGAAGACGATAAAAATCAATCTTTCAGAACATGGTCACAATGTGTAGAATTGGAGCAAAAAACTATGACAAAACACAACCAAGTTTTTTTATAAGATAAAGATAGCTGCATAAATAGTTATTACTGTTAATTTAATAGGTATTGTAGGCTACGTCCAGTTTGTCACACTATCTGAGAGTGAGCGAAATAAACCTGTGTATATTAGTCTTAATGCTTATCAAGCGTTTGATTAGGAGATGCCAGAATAAGACAAAAAATATTACATCTTAACTTCAACATCATCTCTGCTGGAAGACGTCCACGCTGGACGTAGGCTTTCCCCAACTGAGCTTCGTCTTAACACAATTGCTGAGAATTACAAAAATTATCATTCAGATGAAAGGTTTTAAATCGAATTAAAAATAAATTCATAAAGAAAGCTTACTGATTAAATTATATCTATAGCAATAACATTCCCTGATTATAAACTAAGTTACCTGTCCATTATTGTTTCCTGTAATATATTGGCTTTAATTAATTAATAGCTGAGGTTAATGGCATGAAAGTCTGTATAGCTGTTGCAACTCACGAGTGCTCGTAGGTACCTGTGTCTAAGATGTCTTTGTCCGGGACCGCAGTTGTCCGCGAGTGAACGTTTCAATAAAGACAAATGCAACGTACTTGATTGACTCTATACCACTTACAATCAAATGCCACAAGGGCTTGTGAGACACAACACCTAATACAATAGTATTCGAATGGACAGTACAGCTAAATGGCTTTTACTAGGTAGTACGATGCTAAAAACCGCAAAACTCTCAAAATTGATCAGTTGATTTTTTGGTCACAATTGGGAATGTCTAAAAAAAATTACCAGTGGTTTTTCTATATTTTTTTTGTATAGAAAAGTCAATTATAAGAAACTAATTTCAATATTTTGTCATTGAGACAGCAAAACATTCAACATAACTATAGAAGTAAAGAAAAAAAAATCATTTATTAAAAAAAAAAAAGGAAACATTATCAGACATGAAAACAATTTGCACAGGCTTCGTTAACCTAATAATAAATCTAGTCATCCAAATACACATTTTTTTTGTCATTTAGTTCTCTACTTTTTTCAAAATTAATCATTGAAACTATTTTGGTTGATGACGTCAGATTATAATTGAGGGCTCCCACACTGCCAAATTTCTAAATCTATCTAAATGCGTACGATAAGGCAACCCCTTTAATTATTTTTTGCGTAGTGGTACACTGTAACTAGTGTCACTTTACTGGCACTGTCAAAGTGCTAGATGTCAGACAGCGGGTCCAAATCAAACTCCGTAGTATAATCCACGCGTAAATTGTGAAGAATTCTAACCACACAGAATAAAGTACGACTTGGGCCGGTCACGCCATTTACACCAATGTCAAATGAAGGTCATTGCTTATTTGTTATATAATAAATTCATTACATAATATTAAAATTAAATAACTACAGAAAACGAGTTAAAAAGCATTTATCTCGAAATGGTTTTCGATTTACTATACCTACACTGCAAAAAAATAGATATCCCCAATTGCGAAGCTTTAGTGTAAATTTACTTAACCTCACCGAACATTACAAATAGGTACCGTACTAGAAATTGACACACCTACTAAATTATTTTCGATAAAATTCACGACAGGGCTTAAACACTTATTTTAGACAGCGCACGGTGGATGTCATGAACAGAATACGTCAGCAAAAATAATAAAAAACTCTTTAAGTAATGTACGTGGCAAGCAACCATAATAACTTCAAGATCAAAAGCAGTTAAACACAGGACTGTCCAAAATAGGCGGTTTTACCCTATCTTTATCTTTATTTATTAATTTTTTTGTAGATTCGTTAATCAGATCTGATCAAAAACACGTCGAAATTACACACGAAGACACAATTTAATGCAAGAGAACACCAATTTCAAATAGATAGAAAAGGAACAATAACCTTTCTTGTACGTTTAAATTGTATAGTCAAATAAGGGTATATACGATTTTAACTTGCCTTGTTGCAAAAAGGCTTCTACGACCTATTTGTAAATTTTACATGTGACACAAATTGACCATTCGTTTTGACACACATGTGATATTTACAAAATATTGCGCTGAACATGACGACGTCATCTTTTTTTCTTAACCATAAATCATATAGAATACAAGCACAATATTATTTAATACATCTAAAATAATTAAAACTTAACTTTCATAAGCACCATTGTAAAAAAATAATCTTTGGGTTTGGTTTAACTGGCAAGACATAAAAATATTAAATTACATTAAAACTTAATAGGAAAATAATAACTAAACATAATATCAAATTCATAATCAAATGAGTATTTCATGTTGCTTAATCAACAAAGAAAATCGCTAAAACACTAATGCTACAGATAGGGTATTTGAGTTAGGTAGTACATAAAATATCCTTTATCATATAAATTAGAATGAGATGGCTCACAATAAGATCGGTCGGTCTAATAATTACAGAACTGAATTTTTAACCACCTTCTACATACATTAGTGTCAAATACCCTATAGAGCTAAGTAAAAACCATATACTAAGAGACTGAATTATTAATGTCCTATCACAACATAATTATGATTTTGTGCTGTATTGTGCGTTTCCTTAGGAACATAAATGATTTTCGTCAGTGATTGCGCAAAACGAAAAAATATCGAAAAACAATCGAAGTTATCGAACGTCAAAAATTAAATACCTTGTGTGAGAGAATTTTCTAGAACTATGTCGAATTCGTCCAGGGGTTCAAGTATTTGTCGGAGGAAGGTAAGGAGACCACGTTTGCGGATGAAACTCTGTTCTTCGTACATTTCGGCGGTTACGCGAGTCAGTGACATTGGAACCAACATTCTATGCAGCCAGTGTTCTCTGTAAGATAAAAAAAAACAGTACAAACCTTGAAAGTAGCAGAAAGTTTAATGGCGAGCGAGAACGATACTCGAAGAATTAATATCTCTACAAATATTTTCGTTGCTTTTATGTTATAAATTATAATTTTCTTATTACTAATCAAATCACTATTATACTGAGACACCGACTTCGCACAGATTAGAAACTAACGATGTAATCATACGGTGACAGATACAAACCTTAAACTCAAACAAATGAACAGCTGGAACTTGCCATCCTTGCCGAGCGTTCGGCCGACGGAGTTTATTTCGTCCATGAGATGACAGTAGCAGCGCCATATGGCTCTGTGTTCCTGATCCTGACGGCAGTTGTAAGCCACGCCACAGCTTTTGCTGGCTTGCGCTGTTGGCTCATCGCATAAGCTCATTTTGAATTCGTCTTTTACTCTCGCTGTGGACAAATTTTACGGTAAATAAAATGAACTTTCCGAAGCTCAAATTCAGTAAAAGAATTTCCTCACTTTTGCTGGTTTCACATTAGCTCGTGGTGAATAGAGGCGACAAAAAGCGCGAGTGGTATTTCAAGTCACAAGTAACTAATCGTCTAATCTATAGGCAATATGATGCGGTAGTAGCTCCCGATCGGAAGAGACGCACGCTTGTATGCTAACAAAATGACAAGTCAAACGCGAAATATTGCAATCAAATGATTAATCAAAAACATGTATGTACCACGTCGTTGGGAAATCGTTCATTAATCATGTGAGTAAAAAAGTTGTTAATATCACGTGATTAATAGACGATTCCTTATAATGATACTATTGACTGAGCTGGACATAGTTTCCAACTGTTTTGAATTTAATTAATTATGACTAATCACAGATAAAACATAACTTTTGCGAGAGGTTAACCAAAAACAATGCATCAATTTGCTTACCAAAGTAGTCCCATATGAAGAAGTTTTTGCCAAAGAGCCGGCTCGACTTAAATCCGCAGAGGAACGCTTGCTCTAGGCATTTAACTAGGCCATTCTCTCCGCAAAGAAGCACACTGAGCGAGTTGGCATCTTTATCGCGCTTCGACTGGTAGTGCCATTTTACTATAGCGTTGACGCAATCACCTGCAATAATTAAAAGGGATGTCACGATATCAGTGTCATACACATTTATTTTGCATCTCTCCTGTGGACATCATCATCCCAGCCTATACACCGTGAAATTTTAGTGGTTGTTTTCCCGAAACGAGGTGATTTAGTTTCGATTGTACAATCGATTTATAATTACTATTTTGACTAGAGTCAAAAATCCAATTGTGAAAAACGAAAGTCGAAAATGACCGCAAACCAATAGTAACGCTTCGTTGGTACAAGTAGCGTACGATCGTACGATAGGTTAAGTACCAACGAAGCGTTACTATTGGTTTGCGGTCATTTTCGACTTTCGTTTTTCACAATTGGATTTTTGACTCTAGTCAAAATAGTAATTATAAATCGATTGTACAATCGAAACTAAATCACCTCGTTTCGGGAAAACAACCACTAAAATTTCACGGTGTATACGTCCCAATACGGGGCACGGGCCTCCTCTCAGAATGAAAGGGTTTGGGCCGTAGTTCCCACCCGGGCCCAGTGTGGATTGGGAACTCCACACACAACATTGAATTTCTTCTCAGGTGTGTGCAGGTTTCCTCACGATGTTTTCCTTCACCGTAATGCGCATGGTAAATTTATAATAAATGGCCCAGATTCGAACCCACGGCCCTCTGCTTGAGAGGCAATAGGTCAAACCACTAGACCACCACGGCCTGTGGACATGGCAAAAGGGTTTGGGCGCATAACGTCCCACTCGCAAAACGTCCCTCCACCAAAATTACGCCCCATTCGCAAAACGTCTTCTCTGCAAATGGTCCCTTATGTAAAATACCCCATTCGCAAAACGTCCATTTCTCAAAAGGTCCCACCCATTTCGCAAAACGTCGCTTCTGAGAAAGCCCCTTTCGCTGAAAGTCCCTACTGCATAACGCCCCCTTCGCAAAACGTCCCGTCTGCGAAATGACCCATTCGCAAAATGTCCCGTCTGGAAAAATCTTGTTTCAGTAGAGACTAGGAGTCTTCTCATGGGATAAGAGATGGCCAATCGAACGGGTCATTTTACGAAAGGGACGTTTTGCGAACGGGTCATTTTGCGAAAGGGACGTTTTGCGAACGGGTCATTTTGCGAAAGGGACGTTTTGCGAACGGGACTTTATTTATGTGCAGGGACTTTTTGCGAACGGGACCTTTTGCAGAAGGGTCGTTTTGCGTAAGGGACAATCACGAAAGGGACATTTCGCGAAAGGGACAAAGGGACATTATGCGAGTGGGACGTTATGCGCCTAAACCGGCAAAAGTTAATGGTCTATAGTCAATATTTTTTAGTCAAGTGTATCTAAGTGTGGGACGCCGACCAACTTTCGGCCCATTTAAATAAATCTTAAGTTTGCTGAGTCAGAGTCGTTAATTTTATGTCCACAGGAGAGACAACTTTTGTTTCTTACGCTTTGTATGACCCATCGGTCAGATAGGTTTTTAGGCAATTTACTATATAAATATTTACTAGATTCGCCAGTCAATCGTTTATTTACCAGACGTGCTCGTCAGAATTGTTTAAGAGAGATAATTTTTAACCGACTTCAAAAAGGAGGACTCTATGTTCGACTGTATTTTTAGGGTTCCGTACCCATAGGGTAAAACGGGACCCTATTACTGAGGCTCCGCTGTCCGTCTGTCCGTCTGTCACCAGGCTGTATCTCATGAACCGTGATAACTAGACAGTTGAAATTTTCACAGATTATGTATTTCGGTTGCCGCTATAACAACAAATACTAAAAAAACAGAATAAAATAAATATTTAGGGGTGCTCCCTAGTAAGCGATAAAGCCAAGTCTTATACTACGAAATTCGATTTTCGAGCTTCGTATCGTGCCATTCCGGTCACGCTAATAGTATTAAACAGAAGAGTGAAAGAGATGGCGCGATACGAACTTTGAATTTCGTAGCAGCCCCCCAGAACTGCCGAGAGCGTATTAAGAAAACATGGAACACAAAACCGCCACCGTTTTCAGCACAGGTAATAGTACTTACCTACACAAGTTTTACTTCTCGCATTAACGGTATTGTTTATTTTATAATGTCGGTAGTTTTTGTTGAAGGCGGCTCCTTACTGGGGTGAAACTGAACCATGCAAAAAAACATGCTTTGTAAAAAATAATGTTAATTTCATAATTCGCAAAACAATAACAGCTAGTATTTTATAAATAGGCGTGATACAAATCAAGAAATAAATGTTAGCATAACAGTTTATTAAGAACTAAATTTAAATAATTTATTGAATCAGGCGTTACTTTGCGGAGGTCCATATTAATGAACTAAAACAATTACTTTGCTCACCCGCGACCTTACAATAGTTACGTTTATGCAAGAAATGTGCGTTCATGCAGTTCCTCCACCTCCACACTGTACGAACACACACAAATCACATAAACCCAACCATCACCACCACCAAGCTACACTGACGCGTTTCGAACTCAACCAGAGCTCATCTTCAGAGTTACCACAACCGTATGCTATGTTTAACGTTTGGTAGCATAGCATACGGTTGTGGTAACTCTGAAGATGAGCTCTGGTTGAGTTCGAAACGCGTCAGTGTAGCTTGGTGGTGGTGATGGTTGGGTTTATGTGATTTGTGTGTGTTCGTACAGTGTGGAGGTGGAGGAACTGCATGAACGCACATTTCTTGCATAAACGTAACTATTGTAAGGTCGCGGGTGAGCAAAGTAATTGTTTTAGTTCATTTTAACTAAATTTAAGGTTAAAATTAAGAAGTACGAAATATTGTAAATAAAAAAATAAACAACTCAAAAGAACTGAATAGGAGCGGAGATTTTATGCAATTCTATTGGTGGATTTTTATCTCGAAGACCGTTCCGCTGCCTCACTGCATTCCAGATAACAAGGTAGTGTCTTTTGCTTCGGGTTGTCGAGCGAGAATTCTCACGATATGCCACTGATACTGACCGATCATGTGTTGTATGGTGGGCGTGGAGAGGTGCGTGGAAGTGGGCGTGGGCGGCGCGGGCGCAGGGGTGCGCGGGGTCCGTTCCCCGCGAAGCCGCGCCGCCACAAGAAGACGCTCCGTTGATCCGTCGTCGACGCCGGAGCCCAGCCAACGGTTGCATGGGAACCTGGTTTGGATACACCTCAATCATGTACGTATCTTGATTCCAATTTTAATGAATTGTAAACTAACTCGAACTTCCGTAAAAGGCTTTGGTTGATACGCGTTTGAAATGTTACAATGAAAGAAACTGAAATATTGTCATTCCTTTTATGCAGGAATGAGTGAGGTGATGAATGGTTGATCCAATGAAATGATGGAATGAGGGAAACGGAGTAAATTAACACATAAGACAAAGACTGCAGACTTTTTTTTGGGTTTTGCTTGAAGATCAAAGCTACGTACATTTTCAAAAGAAATCATAAAATTTATTGTGAAAAGGTTCCGCCTTGGCATGTGATACAGGATACAGTTTCTCAACTGTAACTCAACTGCAAGGATTTTATGCATTCTCACTAAATAAAATATTAAATAAAATTTGATGAGTCTCGAATGCAATTACAGTCATACATTTATGGCACAACACTTCAATCAGGTCAGTAAATTATTTGCAAAATAATTTACACCTACTGCATAATCTCCTTTAAACATAAAACGACTTACGTATAAGTATGTCCCGTTACTTCGTTTCTAACGTACACTTGATCGAGCAGCCAGCGCGGCGAGAGTCCCGAGTTGTCATGGCCGATTCGCAGCGTTGATATGACACCCAAGTTTTTATGCTGTAACAATTGAAGCCGCAACATAATTAACTGACGTTAATGGCATAGTGGAATTAGTATATAACTCAGCATGATGTCGGCTGCAAGGCCGACATCATGCTGAGTTGGGACCATTTCGTGACAATATTTATTTAGTATCTGTTTCCGATTCCTCTTTTTGTATTTGTTTTTTCTTTGTCACGAATAAATGTTTTTCTTTCTTTTAAAACCACGAGTTGTGATAAACAAATCCTTAGAATCGGATTATTGCAATGGAATAAATTCAAAAAATGTGAAATGACGATGAAAAACATAATTAATAAAAATCTTACGTGAAACACAAACTCGTTGGTGTTGCGGGGTATAGGTATCTTCGGTGTAGAGTCCCCATTCACTCCGGAAATTGCGATCCAACAGTTGGCAGTCGTTTGACTGGCCTTCCTGGACGGTGCGATCAACACTCGGTATGGCAGTTCTGAAGAGAAATATATTTAAATTTGAAACCTTAAGCAGTTGTTTATGCAGTAATTTTTCTTCAACAAAATAATTTGTAATAAGATTGTTCTGCTGACTATATTTTTTGTTTACTGTACTTAATACGAATTGTCATCCTATCTACATATGTATACCAAACTTTAGTTCATTCAAATTATAAGATTGGACCTAAAACAACTTACAAAGCTTTTAAAAAATTGTAAAAGCGGATCAAAGAGTTTAGCTACATGTACTATTGTCTATACTGTAATTCTGTAATTGACAACCTTTCATTTTTTTAACACCTGAAAATTACTGCCGGAGTCGAAAGAGTTTCGCCTCCACACGGAAAAATATTTATTATAATTTATTTCTCCATATTTAAATACATATATATTTGTACTTACAAATAGTGCCACAGAATAGTTATGTTTCCTTTACCCTTTTCACTAGAAAAAAGAGCTGTCATAATTTTAAATTTGATATAACCTTAACGTCAAATTTACGTCATCACTTTTTTTTAATAGAGACTAGACAAAAGTAATGGATCTATTCTATCGTTACGCTTTTTTAGAATAAGCACATCTTTAAAAAATTGTAACAAATTAATTAATAATTCTAGTGGAAATTTAAAACTATCAGCGTCTTTCTCTTTCCAAACAGAATACAGAGAACGAATCAAATTATAGTCTTAGAAATATGAAATATTGTCAATTCAGCAGCATTTCTCTGTGTAAAAAACTTACTAGTGGTGGGATAAGTGTTAGTGAAGCAGTTGTAATCGACGGCGTTTAAAGTGAGCAAATGGTACAGGAACTGTTCTCTTTCTTCCTCGCATCGCAAAAAGGCAGTCTTCTTGTACTGTGACCGCAACAGAGTTGTATCGGCCAGTAGTTCGCGTAAGTGCTTTGAAAGTAGTTTCTTTTCTAAAGATAGCCGAACCCAGGCGCGAGCGTAGCCTATTTCTGTCTTGATGTCTGTCATTGCTTGGATGTTCCTGTAAAATTAAAAACTCGAATAAATATAAAAGCAAAAGGGTGAACATTCGAGCGTTTTGACCGCTCCGTTAAACCTCATTACCATCCAATGATTATTATCACACCTGAAGGACGAGGCGTACGAAATTTGATCTAACTAGATTCAGCATCGGTACTGTCTTAAGTTTTCATGAAAAGTTAACCCTAAGCATCATCCTTTTTAATAATAATTGCTGAGATGGTAATGAACACTAAAAGTCCCACTGAATATTGAGACAAAATATAGCTTAAATAGACGACACACTAGTAAAAGATGCACCGAACATGAATTATTTGACTCAAACCAAGGTTCAATCATCATCATCATCATCATCATCAGCCGGAAGACGCATAGTCGACCAAGAAATTCCTTTACCACCAGTTCAACATCGTTTGTACGATTGAAAATAAGAAAGGTCATTTTGACGTACAAGTCAATAATGTGACAATCAGACTTATTGTACCTATTTATTTTGATGTAGGAACTGAGCAAAAAATGGTAGGGCACTTACAAAGGCAAAGACCGCCGAGTTGCAAGACGAATTTGCTGGCGCTCGCATTATCCCGCAAACTGTACTGTGAACGGTTTGGCTCACCTCATGTCGAAGGTGAGACTCTCGGGCAACGGGCGCAGCGGGTTAGGCTGCGACGGGCGGCGCTCCAGCGTACCAGAGTTGCTGAGTCTGTCGCGCGAACTGTCACGCGAGCCTCCACGCGAACTGTCGCGCGAACGGCTACTGCTACTCGAGCTTTGTTGCGCTTCCACCTCAGCACCGACGGAGGACAAGTCTGGAATGTGAAACAACTTAAGCATGGCCCTTCGTTTATATTCCTACCTTTCGTTGAATTCGACGGTATTTTTCTAATGTGTTAAATGTCTCTATTTTCGCACAGTTTCATATTTATTATTGCAATTTACAAAGCAGTGCTTACTGCGAGCGGTGACCCTTTTAAAGGTAGTTAATGTATTGGGCGAATATTCAAGCGTTTTGAGCGTCCGGTTGTACATCATTACCATCACACGATTATTACCACAACGGAAACACAAGTCGCAAGATCTTTGATCAAACTTGATTTAACATCGGCACTGTTTGTAATTTTCATAAAAAAGTTAACACTGAGCATCATCTCTTTTAAAAATATTTGCTGAAACGGTAACGACGAAAAGAAAACGCCGTTACAACGCTGAATAGTCACCATATTCCTCTACATTAGTGTTAAAATCCTGCTGCACAAAAACTGCTACATATGATTACTTACAATCGAGCCGTTTTCGTAACACACACCAGGCCAAAGCTGCATGTTTAAAAAATTACAAAAAATTGTTACTTACACAACATTTTATACAAACGTTTTACTAAAATCGAACCGCGAACAGCTAAATAATTTGACAGCCAGTCCCCTATAAGCGAAAATGTTAAAAGGGTAAGGATTCGGTTGCAAAGGGTCTGAATTATTTTACAATGTTTCCTCTGGCCGAAAATTAAGCTCTGGAATACCTCTCATTTTGAGGCTGTACGTAGATCATGCTAGTAGACCTTGCTAGTTTAGTTCATTTATACATAACTTTACTCAAATACAGCAAATGTCATACATACCAGGTGTAAGGTAATTAGGGTCTATAGGTTTAGTAGATTTGCTGCACTGCTCCAATTCTTGATAGTTAGTGAGGTGCATCCAAAGTGCCGACTTTCCCATTTTGTGCTGCACCCCGTGCGACCACAATCTTTCGAGCAAGTCGCATAAGGAGGCAATCATGGTGCTTTCCTCCACTCCTGTTATTGACACTTCGCAGCCCAAGCCGAGATCCGTCTCTTCAGTGCCCATCTTTTCCACTAGCATACGCTTTGTCTTGCTTTTACATTCCTATTTAAAACGAGATAGCAATAGTTAAGACACTTCCAGTTAGAAGGTAAGCATCGTGTTGTGTAGAATGGGGACTAAATTTAAATCCTGATGTCACTAATCACACTTATTCCTCCTTAAATCCGGTTGGACGGATTAGGATGAAATTTTATATGTGGATATTATACCCATACCCAGTTATATTACCCATGAGATTCCAACGGGATTAACCGTTAAATCTAGACGGGATTTTCTAAAATCCCGGGATTCCCATTCAACTGTCAGACCTGATTGTTCGTGCGGGAGAGATGCTATGGCTAAACTAAAGGCTAGTGGGTACATAAGTGCTTAGAAACCAGTCTCGTATAAAGTAACATACGGTTTCTATCACTCGATATTTTTGAGCAGTGTTGATGAAGTAATGTAACGCTAATAGATACTAGTGTTAACAACTCAGATACTCTAGTCCAATGCATACCTTTAACAGTTTCTCCACAAAAGCCCGATGATTCTGAGATATGGCAGCAGTGGTAACCTCCGTAGACAGTCTCCTACCGATGTCCCCAAGTAATAACTCTGGCGCACAATCCTTCACTTGCCACTTTGCATTCTTAATGCGCTTCAAACTATTTGTTCTGGAATTTAAAGTCAATCTTTTGTTTTAGTATTTTCACAAAACTAACCACCCACATTCAAACAAGCACATAAAGCACTAAGCAAATCGGCCGTGAATTTGTGTCGAGTACACTCAGCCACACTTAGAGACGTCTGTTAATGTATATCGCTTAGTGAAGATTTTCCATATGAAAACTATAGAAAAAGAAAGGTCATGATCCATTTCACTTGATTGACGTCTCTGAGAGCGGTGGATACTGTCGCAAGACAAGGGTGTGACTACTAAGGAAAAGGTATATAAAATACTAAAATACACAAAAAATAGTTCAACAACATTTATTTTACACTGTAAGTTATATACATATAAACCAAAATCTGCAAACAGGTAAAATGAAGTTACTATTATGCTTCACAGAGTTATTATTTGCTATCGTCGACTTTGCTTAAACTTAATCATTTAGATTGTCAGAAACGTTGTAACTTTAGTATTAATTAATAAATTGTACCCAAATACTATGAATAAAAATATAGTTATCATGATTGCACATACATAATACAAATGGAATGGACATCACTATAAAATCACAATGATACACATTAATGTCTACACAACACATGCTTGGAGCAGATACAGACATCAATGAATAAATTATCACACGACATGAACAAATATAAAAATAACATTACTTTAAATATCAAACGGTAAAGCATACAGTAAAATAGTAATAAATGTAAATTCGAATCAATTTAAATAAATTCACTGAGTTTCTATACTGATAACAATTCGTATAAATCTGAGCTGAAAAATATATCTAAATGAGCGAGACTCAACAGAGTTATATTACGTGCATATGCGTTTAAGGAGTCACCATTACGGCTTAAAATTATACAAATGTCACTTAATAGTTAAAGGCTTTTAATATAACAAGTTCTAATTGACATCAGCATACCAAGGTAAATAGAAGCGCAATATTTAGCTGCCAGCTTTTTTAAGTGATACTGTATACTCAGCCGCTACATGCAAGTCAAGGCATAACATGCTGATTTAATATCTGTCCCGCGAGATTATTATTTTAACTATAAATACAAGCAAATATAACTTCTCACAACAACATGGAAGAGATTTTACCAATACAAATACCTTAGAGGCGCTTAATAAAAATAAATCTGCTTATTACAAAATAATGTAAAGAAAAAAAATTGGAGATTCAACAGCTTAATAAATACATTTTTTTTTGGAAACATCAATTGTTTCTACATTTGTACACTACACGGTAGTGCCAATTACACTAGTAAAAAATCACTAACCACAACAAACGTTGATGGATCACATGCTACGAAGAAAAGCGGGCGTTTGATTCGTATGATAATTCAATACTCTTTTGTCGAACACAAACGACTTTTAGAGATCAATGAGTAAAAATAAATTTCAAAATTGCTCACCGAGTTAACAAAATGTTTAACTTTTTTGCTCAATACAGTACCGAATCTCTTTGAGTATTAATTATTATTGATTAACTATGGGTTAATTAATTAGTACTATTGATATTTTATTATTTTAGTGATAATAACTGGAGTTATCTCGGTGCGCTGCAGTTAGTGTTGGGGAAAACTCGAGTCCTTGAGTCTTTATTTATACACTCTACTCTATCGACAGAGTCGACTTGAGCGCGAGTCTCGGTATGGTGAGGTGACTAGCTAGTCTGAAAAGGAATCTGTATCGCAAACCTAACTTCAGTCTTTAGCAAAGATCAAGTTCGAAGACTCAACTCGAATCCAATCCGATTCGAGTCGAATTTTGGCCTATGACCAGATGATCACATGCGGTGTGGCTTTACTATACTAATCGTACGATTTTTGGAGGCTTTTTTTTAAAAATTGTAATACTCCTTACCACACCATATTACGTCTTACCACACAACATATCACAATGCCACATTACACCATAATACTGCCCAGTAGGTATAAAAAGATTCGCGCACGATTCGTTACATAAGCTTTCTTTGTGCGCTCCACACAAAGAAAATTCGAGCATTAATGTCGAATGTGAATTTATTAGGAAAATAGCTAAGCTTGCAACACGTTGAACAACATTCTGCCTCTGTCTTTATGAGTCGAGTATTGTGATTAAGAGTCCGAGCCTTAAAATGTAGACTCGAGGACTCGAGTTTTATCCAACATTAACTGCGGTATTATTGGCATGCAGACTTGGACAACCGATGCTAACTCTGCTCGACGAACCGCGAACGGGAATCCGAGAGCATTACCCTTACAGCCCTCATGTTCACAACAAGCGCCTAGTGCAAAGAAATCCTCGATAAAAATTCGAACCAGCTTAAATTTGTGAGACGAAGAACTAAATTCGTTCTTAGAAAAACAGGCATACAAGTAGAGAGACTACAGTATATTCTATACCTACTTGAAAGACGTATATCGGGAGAACACAATTATTAAAATTTAATTTAAGGCAACGTCAAAGTGACTTCTCGTGTTTCTAAACTTTGTGAATCGCCTTTAATCATACCTTATAACATAGTAATGTTATAAGGAATGACACAATTATTTTGTTCTGCTTTAAAACGTATACCCATTTGCATCTCAGGCTAGTATGGGCAGCATGTAAAACTAAGAAATCAATGGCCCACATAGCTAGCTTTAAATGTAACGCATATAACGACTAAGAGATGGTCTGATTCGGTGGGCGTCACACATCGGGCGTAATGGTATTGCAAATCGATTCCCCTCGCTTTGACCCTAGTGTTACCACACTATCGATAGGCCTATCACTAAATCAAAACTATCGATAGTAGCTCACTTCCAAAAATATCGATAGATCAAAACAATAAATTCTTTACTTGCGATGGTAATACTATTGGCAGAGAATAGTCGATCAAGTAACCATACCATTACCATTGCCATTTTTATGACAGTTCCTACATCAGACTAAAACAATAAGGCTGATTGTCACACTGACTTATATGTGAAAATAGCCTTTGAAGTTTTAAGCTATACAACTGACATTTTACCTTCCTTAGGGTGGCAAAGCATTTTCTTGGTCGACTGTACAATACTATCGATACTATTGCATTAGTAGAAAGCAATACTAACAACAGTATCGATTGCTTTAGGTTAGTTATCGAAAGTGAACTACTATCGATAATCCAAAACAATCGATGGTATCGATACGATTATTTTTCATAACTTAAACACTGTCGATAGTATTACAATCTGCCAAGACTATCGTCTCGGTTTGAGTGGGGCCGTGAAGCGTTTCAAACGTCGTGTTTCCGTGTATTACGATAATCGAAAATAATACGTCTGTCAACTAAAAATCGTAGTGACCACCACCACGCGAGTTAGCCTCCTGCAGCCCACGTCAAATCTTCTTACAATGAAGTTTAAACTTTATGTCACCTATGAGCGAGTTCGATGACACATTAGAATCATCATCATCCCAGCCTATATACGTCCCACTGCAGGGCACAAGCCTCCTCTCAGAATGAGAGGGCTTGGGCCATAGTTCCAACGCGGGCCCAGTGCGGATTGGGGACTTTAGAATAAGTCCTAATAATTAAATAGGACATTGGACATCAAGAGGTTTATTTCATGGACATTATTCTTAGATTTTCATAACACACGGGAACCGACGGTTGAAATGCTTCACGACCTTAGGCCGTGTTCAAACCAAACTGACTATCAGCCGCCGAAAGTGAGCGAACGTTACGCAGTTTATTGTATTTCCATACATATTCATTTTTTCGTTCACACCTAACCGACAATACGCTATTACGTTTTTTCATATTAAACACTGGGGCTCAGTGAGCCTGCTCACATTCGGCGGTTGACTATACGTTTGGATTGAACACGGCCCTACCCAGCACCCAGCTATCGATTGATTTGCTACCAATGAGCTATCGATAGACTATCGATCGGCAACACTAAGTGGAGCTAAGCGGCCGGCATATCGGACCTGCGGTCGTTGGAGGGCGGCGGCGCGAGGGCGGCGGGGTCGAGGCGGGCGGGGAACGCGCGGTAGTACGCGGCGCGGTGGGGCAGCCGCTCGCCGGGGGGGTCCACCTCGAGCTCGGCGCCGGCGCCCGCGCCCGCGGCCCCCGCGTACACGCTGTACCCGCGCGTCGCGATGCCCCCCTCGCCTAAGCGACGTCTGGAACAACATCTTGCCTGAACCCGCTGTCGGTGAGCGACGGAGCTATGCGATCGTTTACACTGTCAGGTGGCCCAGAGGTTAATGACCTATATTAAAGTGGGTGACGTGAATGCGGTAAAATGTGGGCGGAGTTCAAAAAGTCGCCTACGTTAATCTAGTTAAACGACTACAAAGCGACTGACTGGAAAAAGTTTCTTTTTGACATGAAAATTACCCATACGTTTGTTTTGTTATAGTCAACAGCCGTTATGAAGTAAATGATATTGCAAAACTATGAAGTTCTGAATACTGGCAATGTTAGCCATAGGAAACAAATGCTATATGTATTACGACCGGATGGCCTAGTGGTTAGAGAACCTGACTACGAAGCTTGAGGTCCCGGGTTCGATTCCCGGTCGGGGCAGATATTTGTGTGACAAATACGAATGTTTGTGCTCGAGTCGAATGTTTGTGGACTAGGTCAATTGGTGTCAATCGTCCCACGATTTATTTATTTATTCATTTATTTATTATTCGCACACGCAGCAAGTATGTAAATATAATATTTATATCTTCCTATGGTTGACATAGTCAATAATCAGATACTTTATAGTTGTGCCATGTGTCAGGATTTACTTCATAGAAGCCGTTAACTGTAATTGCCTGTCGCACAAGAGATAAAGTTCATACTACTTTTAACTACTTGTGTTAAGGTCTCAATATTTGAATTTGAATACAAAAAAATCTACATTCTGTCGGCCATCTGTATTTAAATTATTCAGCTTACCACGTTTCGCCATTTTCGCTTTAGCTAAACAAACCGACTCGAGGAAAAAGCGACGTCACACTTAACGATTTCGTCTCGCTTTCACGCATAACTTCGTCCCTCACCTGCATACGAAGTGACCATAACGACGTCGCTTTAGGCATCTCCTGGCTACAGACTGATTAGTACCCGATCTCCAATTGGCTCGCTATTTCGGCAAAATGACAATAACAAGTCGCAGCATTTTACTTTTGTAATAAAGAATATCAAAAGTATTCACAATAGACTACCTAAGCCAGATTTTCATTTGACAGCACGACATCTATAACAAAGTGTTTTTTTTTTGTCTAATACTAAAACTCAACATACTTTGTGAGAATTACCATCTGGTGACATAATCGGCAATGGTTAATAGGTTAGTAGATGCTTCGAGCAAGCAATCAATGCACACTGGTTTATTATTAATATTAACTTTAATGTGATGTTATTGGTCAAACTCAAAGTGCATAATCTACTGTTACTCGTCTAATGCATCGTTTCGTATTATAAACCCACGAACATAATGATTAGTGCAAAAATATTAGCATACGGCAGCGTGGTCGAAAGGAGTCGGAAGTGTTAACTTTTGGGCTGTTGCAGACGTACTCCACTGAAACTCGACATTTAACCCATACATTTTAATGCAGCTAGTGTGCAGTTCATGAGCAGTTTTGCCGACTGCAACGGAAATAGTGTTGATAGTTCCGTTGCAATTGGAATGCAGTTAATCCTAACTTCCTAACTTACATATAAATGCGAAAGTAACTCTGTCTGTCTGTCTGCCTGTCTGTCTCGCTTTCACGCTGAAACTACTGAACCGATTTAAATGAAATTTGGTACACA
This sequence comes from Archips crataeganus, assembly GCA_947859365.1. Taxonomy (NCBI): domain Eukaryota; kingdom Metazoa; phylum Arthropoda; class Insecta; order Lepidoptera; family Tortricidae; genus Archips; species Archips crataeganus. Next base: position 9,793,187 of record OX402050.1, read on the forward strand.
GACAGTCTAGAGCGTGAGAAAGGACATAGGCTATATATCATCACGCTAACAACAATAGGAGCGGCGCGGAGCGGAAGAATGTTTCAAAATCGGGGGTTTTTGAAGTAAAACTTCTATAGGCACGCTTGACTTGGGAGTACGGTGGTGAATGTGAACGCGGGTGTGCGGGGGCGGGTAATTTTTATATCACGGAACTAAGGAGAGCCATAATTGATGAAAAAGCAAATTGGATAAAAAAAATAAACTGCCCAAATTACTAATTCCACGCGGACGGCGTCGCGGGCAAAAGCTAGTCTATAATAATGGCTTTTAGAAACTGCAATCCAACGCTTCGCACATTTACGCTAGCTATCCGTAAAAAAATAGTAAATTATTGCTTGCTCTGTGGAAATGACAGGAGCTGTGAAGTGTCAATGTTGTTTGACCAAATGTTTGCAACTTTCGACTGTTTTGACCACGCTGCACTTCACTGAGTCATGCATAAAAATGTGGACTAACCTGGTGGTCTTGATCCGATGTTCGAACACTTGCAAGTTGGCATCGTACTCTCCCCAAGTGGACATAATCCTGTTGTCTATGAACGTCGCGAACATCTGCGTCTCGAGGAAGCGGGAGAGGAAGGGGCGGTGGCGCTGCGGCTGGTCGGAGAGGAATGAGGCTTTGTCGAAGTTGACCATGGACTCGCGGGACGATAGCCACGTTTCTCGGTCCTGGTGACAAGGGACGTTTATTTGAATCATCACACGCACAACTCAGGGGTGGAAACTGATTCCATGGCCAAAAATACAGACTTTAACTTTAACTTGTTAAAGTTGGCACAGTAGCGCCATCTCTTGGTCCAGGTGAGCGGTTAGTTCCGAAGGAGTGTTAAGTCTCTCGATAGAGGGCATAACATAGATGCGCGCTTTATCACTGCATAAGGTGATTATAACAGACTGAAATGTACGATGTATGGGAAATATTCGTCGCTAACCTCTAGACCAGTGATGGTCTAGGGGTAAGCATGCAGCACGGAACGCTGAGGACCTGGGTTCGATTCCCAGCATTGGTCTTTTTACACGCTTTATATTAGCTTCACCTGTATGTTTGTATGTTTGTAACCGACTCCTTAGGGCGCGATTTTGACCCACTTCCCGGTTTCCGATTGAGCTGAAATTTTGCACATATGTGTAAATTGGATGACAATGCAATATTATTGTAACATGGAGCTGATCTGATGATGGAGCTGGATGGTGGCCATAGGAACTATGTAATAAAACAACACAATCCCGTCGAGTTTGGGCTCGTTTGATTCATCTTGACGAGCACTTTGATCTCAGATGGTAACCAGGGTCTGATGATGGAGCTGGAAGATGGCCAAAGGCACTCCACAATAAAACTACACAACCCCGTCGAGTTTGGGCTCGTTTGATTCGTCTTGACGAGCACTTTGATCCTAGATGGTAACCAGGGTCTGATGATGAAGCTGGAAGATGGCCAAAGGCACTCCACAATAAAACAACACAATCCCGTCGAGTTTGGGCTCGTTTGATTCGTCTTGACGAGCACTTTGATCTCAGATGGTAACCAGGGTCTGATGATGGAGCTGGAAGATGGCCAAAGGCACTCCACAATAAAACTACACAACCCCGTCGAGTTTGGGCTCGTTTGATTCGTCTTGACGAGCACTTTGATCCTAGATGGTAACCAGGGTCTGATGATGGAGCTGGAAGATGGCCAAAGGCACTCCACAATAAAACGAAACAACCCCATCGAGTATGGGCTCGTTTGATTCGTTTTGACGAGTACTTTGGTCCTAGATGGTAACAAGGGTCTGATGATGGAGCTGGAAGGGGGGTAGGTGGCGGGGTGGGGGGGAATGGGGTATGGGGTAAGGGGGTCGGGGGTTTAGAGGGTTGGGGGTTAGGGTGTGGCGGTTGGGGTTAGGAGATGGGGGGGGGGTTTACGAGGAATAGGGTGGGGGTGTAGGGGGGTTCGGGGTAAGTGATTTTGGGGGGTTGTGGGAAATGGGGAGGGGGTAAGAGGCCTAGATGGTAACAAGGGTTTGATGATGGAACTGGAAGGGGGGGCGGTAGGTGGCGGGGTGGGGGGGAGGGGTTGGGGGCAGGTGGGGGGGGGGGTCCGGGGGTTTGGGGGTTCGGTGTTAGGGGGGTTGGGTTTAGGTGGTTCGGGGGTTTGTAAAATGAGGAGGGGGGTAAGGGGGGTTTAGGGGATTGGGGGTAAGGGTGTGGGGTTTGGGGGGGGGGGAATGGGGTGGGGGATGTTGGGGGGTTGGGTTTAGGGGGTTTGGGGATTGTAGGTGCGGGGGGTAAAGTTAGAAAGAAAAAAAATGCAACTAAAAAATTAAAAATAAATAATAGTTTAAAAAACTAAAAAACACGCTTTAAAAAATAAAAAATAAATTTTAATAAATTTCAATTCACTATTCTTATAGTGCAGTAAAAAATCTTAATAAGCAATTATTATATTGTTATATCCAGATCAAAATTTGTAAACAATTCTAAATATTGATAAAATAAATAATAATAGTTTAAAATATTTTATTGTAATAAAAGCGTGGGGTGCTTTTTAAGATGTTATCAAAATGATAATCCTTGACAATTGACACCATGCACCCCACGCTTTTTGTACAATAAAATATTTTAAACTATTATTATTTATTTTATCAATATTTAGAATTGTTTACAAATTTTGACCTGGATATAACAATATAATAATTGCTTATTAAGATTTTTTACTGCACTATAAGAATAGTGAATTGAAATTTATTAAAATTTATTTTTTATTTTTTAAAGCGTGTTTTTTAGTTTTTTTAAACTATTATTTTTTCTGGGGTTTTTTCTGTGCATCTATATTTCAGTTTGTATTTAGCTTGAAATATATGGTTTCACGGGATGACCGTCAAAGTAAAAAAAATGAAGTTGAAAAAAAAATACAAAAAGATACTTCATACCTAACTTGTCAAATACTGACCATTTACTGACCATTTTGTAGCAAATAGCAGCTCGGGATATCCGGGTTCGCATACCCGTGTACACGAAAATTTAAATTACCGCACAAGTAAAATGAGCCAAAGTACTCCCTGGATGAAATGGCTGCAGGAGAGGCGGATAAAATAAAAAATCATGTTGATGATGGACAAATTCGCATTTTTGTCAATTCAATCTAATCTACAGAAATCGGATCACTTTTATGGAAGAATGAACCATGACTCTCAAAGTACTGACTTTACTGACCATTTTTCGAAAAACTGACTATTACTGACCTTGGTAAAAAAAACTGACTTTTACTGACTTTACTGACCGTTTTCCACCCCTGACAACTACGTCCTGTATACATCCCTCAGGACACCTTACTGGACACCTCTCAGGAAGTGAGGGCTTGGGCTGCAGTTCCCAAGTGAGCCCGGTGTAGATAGAGAACATCACACCCATAGTTTAATTGCTGTTTTCTTTAACCGAAACGCTTGTGTAAATTTAAAATGTAATTTCGAAAAATTCTTCACTGGCTTCATTTGAACCTACTATCAAGGGAGATGGAGGTATGTATGTATGTAAATTCTTTATTGTACATAAGTGACAAAAACAATACAAAAAAACCGGCCAAGAGCGTGTCGGACACGCACAAGGTAGGGCTCCGTAGCCATTACAAAAAAATCAAGTAATATTTTTCTAAGGATTTCGTATGTGTACGGAATCATCCAAGTTTAGGTATGTTTTATACCTTAGGCTACTATTTACTCTTAAACTACAAATAATTTCCAAGCAATCTTAGCCGCTATATTTTTCCTAGTAAATTTGATATATTTACTACCATTCTGAATTTTTTCAAATTTTTCCACCAAATAGTTTAGATTTTAGAGGGGGGGGGGGGACGCTCGATTTTAATGAAAATTTTCACTTTAAAGTTGAATATTTCGCAAACAGATCACTGAATAGAAAAATCATGTTAGCAACCCCGCAATGGTTTTAAAAGACCTATCCAACGATACCCCACACTATAGGATTAGTTGAGAAAAAAAATCACCCCCCCCTTTACGTCTATGGGAGGTACCCTAAAAAAATATTTTTTATTTTTTATTTTACCACTTTGTTGGCGTGACTGATATGTATATTCATGCCAAATTACAGCTTTCTAGTACTAACGATCTCTGAGCTTAGCCGCGGACAGACAGACAGACAGACAGACAGACAGACGGACAGACATGGCGAAACTATAAGGTTTCCTAGTTGACTACGGAACCCTAAAAACAAACAAACGAAAAATTACAAAGGCGAACTTATTTCTAAACGAGATCTTTTCAAGCCAACTTGCTTAAGATAGGAAAAATAAAAAAAAGATAGGCGAACAGTCATTATACAGAGGTCAATCGCAGGTCTGTTTTAAATAAAAAAAATAGTGATAAAATACGGATAACTCACGTCTATGAATGAGTTTAGAGCGGTGGCGCGTAGTGCGCGTTTGGCAGCAGCCGCCGTGGCGTGTGCTCCGGGAGCAAGGGCTACGGATTAGCCCGAAATATGTCGCACTAAACTCGAGCGTAGAGGTGAGTTCTGTTTTTTTTTTCATTACTTGTTAGAAAAAAAATCTAGATTTTTTAAATACCTGATCCGGCATAATGACGAAGTTCTCGTACATAAGGAACATATGCACAAATCTGTTGAGAAACGTCTCTCTGACGGCAATGTTGAAGCGTATGTCTTCGTTGTATTGTTCCTCGTCGTTGAGTGTTTTCTTCTTCATGGCCGGCATGACCGCGTCCGCGTCTACTTCGTCTATATTGACACCTAGAATTAAATGGTACTGTTACTTGGACAAGTTTTCCACAGTGCGGTTTAGGTACTTGCATTTTTTGCCCTCCAGTACTAAGTTGCGGGAAATTTCCCTTGGCAGTGTTTAGCTTCGACATGGGACCCTTGATGATTTCACTACTTCATTATAAATAATAATGCCTCGTCATCATCATTTCAGCCGAAAGACGTTTACTGCTGAACATAGGCCTCCCTCATAGTTCGCCAAACAGATCGTTCCTGCGCCATGCGCCACACGTGTTCTGACGATTATTCGTGCTATGCCGGTGACCTGGATGCATGCCTGGGTGCTGAATGCCTCGTGAATCCATTACCTAGTATCCATAACACAAGCTTTGCTTACTTTGGGACTAGGTCAGTAAATTGGTGTGAATTGTCCCATGATATTTATTTATTTAAAATCACTCCTTTCTAATGCTTTACTTGCTTTAGAATGTGGAAAAGCGGAAGAAAAATCATATTGAGAACACGAATCTGTTGAGCCAACTTCCTGTGACACCCTTAGTGTTGCGGGTAATGCGGGTGTCCATGGGCGGCGGTGATTGCTCCCGTCACCAGATGCATGCTCGATCCCTCCCTTTCATCTATAAAACCGGCCAAGTGCGAGTCGGACTCGCGCACGAAGGGTTCCATAAAAATCACGTTTGTTGTATGGGAGCCCCCCTTAAATATTTTTTTTATTTTAATTTAATGATTTATTTTTAAAGTCAATATATAATTAAACATTCTATGAACATTTCAAGCGTCTACCTGTTGCCGTTATCAATCCCGAGCAAAAACATCACGTCTGTTGTATGGGAGCCCCCTTAAATAGTTATTTCATTCCATTTTTTAGTATTTGTTGTTATAGCGGCAACCGAAATACATCACCTGTGAAAATTTCAACTCTCTAGCTATCACGGTTCCCGAGATACAGCCTGGTGACAGACGGACAGACAGACAGACAGACAGACAGACAGACAGACAGACAGACGGACGGACAGCGGAGCCTCAGTAATAGGGTTCCCGTTTTTAGGGTTCCATAGTCAACTAGGAACCCTTATTACCCTTTGGGTACGGAACCCTAAAAACGACCCAAAATAGTCAAAAAAACAAAAACAAAACCTGTCCGTTTGACGATATCGACTATCCGCTGCAAAGCATCGAGGCGACGCGGCGCGCGGCGAGTGGGCGACCCCGGCGGGGACGCATTTAGCGGCCGACTTTCATCCCACTCTAGCACATCGTGAAACGAATGCTTGCGACGGAGACCACCTATAAACCAAATGACGCAATTAAATCTAAATCTGTGGTCAGTCACTGTCACTCAACTTTGCAAGACGTCCCGATTTCGGCGGGACGCCCTAATATTTTGTTCCTAAGTTGAATGTCCCGGCCAGGACAGGCGCGGCCCCGCTTTTGGAGGATTGCTCGACTGTGCGACGACGTATTTTTTAAGTATGTCCCGCTTGCGACGTAAGAATCCCGCTTTGCCCGAAAAATAAAAATTTGGCAATGCTGCTGTCACTCTAACTAAACGATAGAGTACTTTCCCAGTACTATCGTAGACACGTAGTGATGTTAATCACTGTACTGTATGTCAAACTATTTTATAGTGCTTACAATTAGTTTATAGGCATTAAAAAGTGGTAGACGTATTACCTGACGGCAATGTACAACTGCTGCTCATATTCTCGTTCATATGTTTGTATGAAGTTCCATTTAAAGGCACGCCGAGTTTGGTGGGCTCAGTTTCCGGTCTTAATATCTGCAAATACAATAAAAATATTGTTATAAAGAGATTATGGCTGCCTTTCAATTTAAATTAATTCCACGCTTCACTGATAATAGTATAATTTGGAACAGGGACAGTTGTAGCACAGAAGAGTCGACCCCAATAATACTTTTATACCAAGTAGGTAGGTAGTTAACATAAAAAAATCTACATTAGAGGTAATCAAAGCTACTTTATACAGTTTAAACATAATATGTCTTAGTGCATGAATTCTTATGTAAGAAATCGTCACAAATTAACCGGCTTAATTGGAGTTAATTCACAATTTCTCAGAGCTCAAGCGAGTTTAATTAACGCCTATAATACGCCGACCCTAATTAAACAATTAAGGGACAAAATTAATTGATAAAGGTGCAATGATCTAATACACAAGATAATCTGTACAAACACTACATTCCAGCTTAATTATCAAACGGTACAAGATTGTGGTAAAAACATGATGAAAGTTATCACCAGTGCGACTAATTCTGTTTGCAAATAAATAGAACCGCGAAATCTGCAAAAAACCGCCGTGCCCCCCTTAGATCACTAACCTGATGTTTATCCAAAATGTGGTTCAGTTCTTCAACAAAAGGTGTCCGATGTGGGAAGATTGGCAGTTCCTCAGGCAGTTGTATGTCTGGCTTGTCTATGTCGACCAAGCATAGCGCTGCTTCCGACCCAAGCGCTAGACGTGCGCCGTTGCTCATAGCGCCACTGTCCGCATGTAAACCTGTACATAAAACCAGCCTGTAAGTATCCTGAATACTTTATTCAGGCCCAGTTGGCAAAATACACGGAATTTCTATTACACGCAATCCTTGTATATAAAAAAAAACCGGCCAAGAGCGTGTCGGACACGCCCAAGGTAGGGTTCCGTAGCCATTACGAAAAAATCAAGTAATATTTTTCTAAGGATTTCGTATGTGTACGGAATCATCCAAGTTTAGGTATGTTTTATACCTTAGGCTACTATTTACTCTTAAACTACAAATAATTTCCAAGCAATCTTAGCCGCTATAATTTTCCTAGTAAATTTGATATATTTACTACCATTCTGAATTTTTTCAAAACGGGGGGGGGGGGGCCGATTTTAATGAAAATTTTCACTTTAAAGTTGAATATTTCGCAAACAGATCACTGAATAGAAAAATCATGATAGCAACCCCGCAATGGTTTTAAAAGACCTATCCAACGATACCCCACACTATAGGGTTAGCCGAGAAACAAAAAATCACCCCCACTTTACGTCTATGGGAGGTACCTTAAAACATTTTTTTTTACTTTTTTTTATTCAATCACTTTGTCGGCGTGACTGATATATATATTCATGCCAAATTACAGCTTTCTAGTACTAACAGTCTCTGAGCTTAGCCGCGGACAGACAGACAGACAGACAGACAGACGGACAGACATGGCGAAACTATAATGGTTCCTAGTTGACTACGGAACCCTAAAAACCCGTGGTGGCCTAGTGGTTTGACCTATGGCCTCTCAAGCAGTTTCGTGGGTTCAAAACCCGGCTCGCACTTCTGAGTTTTTCGGAATTTATGTGCGAAATTACATTTGAAATTTACCATGAGCTTTACGGTTAAGGAAAACATCGCGAGGAAACCTGCACACACCTGCGAAGAAATTCATTGGTGTGTGTGAAGTTCCAAATCCGCATTTTGCCCGCGTGAGCTATGGTCCAACCCCTCTCATTCTGAGAGGAGGCCTGTGCCCTGTAGTGGGACGTATATAAACTGGGTTGATGAATGTATATAAAAAGTCTTCACTGTAACACTGATCTACTGGACTTAACTCTAAACCGAGAAAGCTGAAACTGCACAAACGTTGCATATTCAGTGTAGACAAAGTACGGACGATTTTGCAAAATTCCGACGGGATAGGAGTTCTGTGACTGTAAAAAGCCGATGTAAAAGCCTCTTGATAGCTGTTCTATACTCGAGGCAGGAGTGACGATCTATTCGGGTTTTGTAAGATGATTTACGATTAGAGACCATCAGAGTTTTTCAATTACGAAAAAACAAGATTTTTTATACTTTAAATTTTCATTGATTATATATTCTGTGACCGCTTTAACAACAAATACTAAAAATAAAATAATGTCAAAAATTAAAGGGTGCCGTCATACAAGAAACGAGTCATTTTACTGAACCATTTTTAAAAGATTGTACGGAGGTACGGAACCCTTCATGTACGAGTCCGACTCGCACTTGGCCGGTTTTTTTTTCAAATAACACATAGTGTCAATCACGAAGACTTTATTTACAAAACAATTTAATTGTGAAATCCATTGTACTGTACCCATGACGAAAGGCACCGGCGCGTCAAGGAAGTGGTACAAGGGCGCCGGCAGTATTGGCACGTAGACATGGGCCCACGTAAATGGCAACAACAGGGACACTATACACTCCGCTACTAGCATCAACTTGCTGAAGTCTGAAAAGACAAACAACGAAGAGGCGTCAAGTTGACTGGTGGGTACGGTCAACAACTTTAATTGCTGGGCAACTTGTCACTGTTCGTATTTTAGCCATGTAATGCGAATCGGTTTTAGCCGCTTATACTCGTATATCCTGATTGAGTGGCAAGTTGCTCAACAATTAAAGTTACAATTATAAGCATCTCGTGTGATTATAGCAGCTTGACAGTAATGATCTTCAACCGCGAGCGGGTGGGTGTGCTTTGTCATACATAAATTAAATATCAATATGTACAATCAGCTGCAGAGAATAGTAAACCATCTACGAGCGAATTCTACAGGGGTAAATTTTCACTGCAGCTTCTAGTGCCGGCCTATTTAATTTTAAAAGTTACGACAGATACCTCTAATTGTTTGTGTATGAAGTCGTTTTGTTTTCAGTAGTCTTAATTCTGATAGTTTTAGCCCATTAGCTTAGAAAATACAATACACCAAGCCCCAGCTCAAAGTACGACATAATAAAATAACTACGCGCATATCCTCGACGTTTCGTTCGTGATGTAAATTTCGACGATCGAGATTTCGAGAAGACCAAAGCGGAGTTTTCGCTTGTTATATATAGTTGTTATATATAGTACGTACAGATACCAGATACGTAACAAAAGCATCTGGCTTATTTCATATTATAAGTTTGGTCCTAACACCCAAAATCAGTCGCCAACGCCAAAACAATTTACTCACCACTTGATCTCAGAAGTACTTGGTGCTCCAATAAAACACAAGTGAAAAGTTGAACCACACATTCTACACCCAGCGTTGAGAACATTACTCGCAGTGGGAAATCGAGCAGCGGCAATTCTTCCGGTGCATTTGGCATTCGTATCACCTGAAAACAATGGCTTTTGTTATGAACGAGCCAGGCTCGAACTCGAACTTTTAAGCAGCGTTGATAATAATTAATTATGTTTATTTTTGTTTCTTATAGAAGTCTGATGAAAAAAAGGTCAAATAAGTCATGATTTTTTTTACTTTGTTAGGTCACCATGAATGGATTTTTTTCCTTATTTACAAGACTAATTAATGTTGCCACTTGTCTTATACTTTAAATACCTTATCACGGCCAAAAATAAACACGGGGATTCCTAAAATCTCCAAAAATGTGAACTTTTATGAGAATGAACATATTTGATTTAAAAGTATGATATCGAAATGAGTAAATATTATTTCATGTTGTTGTACAGTTAAGTACAGAGCAGAAGTAGCTGAAATTGAAACAACATACGCAATAAACACAGTTCAATTAAAAACATTGCGCGGGAGTCAGTTATGCTCACTTTTGTTATTACTTGTGTTTGTTTGTATAACTATTGAACAGACTTAAAAAAACTCCACAATGCCTAATTAACAAAAGTTAATTTTATCTCGAGAAAGCACCAAGTTCCTGTGGGACAAAGACGATATTGCGGGCAAACGCTACTTTTTGTAAATCTATCTACACACACTTAACTGACCATTTATGCATCTTGTTAAACTGTGATAAGCTTCACGAATAGTCAGTTTAGTGTGTTGACGACTGTACTTAAAGATATTGACTCAATAAATACCATGTCCATATATGAGTTAAGAGAATAATAAATTGTAATGAATACGTTTCAAGTGCCATTGACTGAGTTGTTAAGCTTACATCTTGGGTAATTCATTTCGCACGGTTAGGTACGGTCACGTAGTTAGATTTTGTCCTGGATCTGGAATATTGAGGTGAGTACAGACTGATCATTCAACCTTTTTAACACGCTTTTATTAGCTTCGTACGTATGTTAGTATGTAACGGAAACTTTGAACATGATTTTGACCCCCTTGAAAACGTCGGATTAACTCGAAATTTGGCATACTTATCAAGGACCGATTACAATGCGTGTTTTTTAGTTATTTTTTTAAACTATTATTTTTTTTTGCATGCACGTTTCGTTACTGATCAAGGCGTCCCAACCATACTCCTTTTTTGTGGCGCATGGATTTTATTGATGTGGAAAAGTACTTACAACTGGTATTGGATCTAAGTGAGGTTCGCAGGGTGGCACGTAAAGTCGTAAGGCTTGTCCTGGCAAGGGCACCGGTACTTCGTAAAGCAGGTTGTAAACATAGGACTCGGGACTAAGCCCCGGACCTGGCTGCCTGGGTAATGATCTGAAAATATTTTAACAAGTTAATACACATACACACTTACGCAATATAGGCTCACATACGCGCCGAGTTCCGGATAACAGACAGTTATTACCTATGACCTATACACATACAATCATTCCTCCTTCTCAGTAAGAGTGCAGGCAGAGACTATTTGTTTTCACCTGCTATGATCCTGACAGACATCTTCCTTTCGCTTCCATAACACTCTTTAGTCTTTAATACATGCTCGCTGGTTTTGACACCAACAACAAGTTAACTGCTAATTAAAACCATACACTTTTTAAGATTATTATAAAACTAACCTAGCTTAATGGGTTCTATGTATATGAGGCCGTTTCATTAAACCTTGAGAATTTATGGTTTCAGTAAAAAAAATTTTCTATGTTACGTATGACCAATTAGGACCCACTGAAAAACAATGCTGTGGCTTGCCACAAACTTAATCTTGAGTGGGGCCCAATTTATACTAATCGTTAATCAAATCAAATGTATTTTTTTTCTATGTAGGTATTGAATATGTGTACATAAACATATCTCTTTCTCTCTCTCTCTCTCTCTCTCTCTCTCAAGTCAATAATAATAATTCAATTCAATACTTTAATACATTCAATGCAGTAATGTACATTACATTACATACCAAGTGCTATCAATCACTTGTGTTCTAGCCAAACAAAGTAAAGCAAATTGAAAGAGAATTTCTTGGCTCATGTAAATAAGGCTTAATAAACAATTGATAAAGATTACTATGGGGTCATAGTGCAACCCAGGCATTAGCGTTTAAAAACTTGTAAATTCAAATGCAAATAATAAATAGTACACAATTACAAATTTTTTATTACAACAGCAATATAGAGCTTTAATTTGGAATAAAAACCAGACAAAGCAGTCAATTACAATTGGGTTGTTGTTATTGGCCTTAGTTTTAATTAAACCCTTGCATGCTTAAGACTTAGACTTCTCATTCTAAGAGGAGGCATGTGCCCTGCAGTGAGACTTATATAGGCTGGGATGATGATGATGATGATGGTTAAGACACAGATTCAAGACAAATTTAAGGCATTCAAAGTCAAAGTCAAAGTCAAAGTCAAATTTTTTATTCAATTTAGGCATCAATTGATGCTCCTATGAACGTCAAAGAATCTACCACCGGTTCGGAAAAAACCCTGTTAAGAAGAAACCGGCAAGAAACTCAACAAGGTATATTTTTTTCAATCAGATCTACATTGTTATTAAATTACATACATCTAAAGTATTTAATACAATTAAATTTTTTAACACAGTAGATACGCTATTTGAGACTAGAGATCGCCAATGTGGATCGGAATTATTTCCAAACATCCCTTTCCATGATATAGTCATTAATTTTATATTTTAAAGTACGCCTTAGATATTAATTCTTTTCCATTTTTATTTGTATCTATAAAATTGGCTTTATATGATACAGTTGAGACTATAGTCCGACAAGCTCGTGCGCGGCTCTCCGCGGAACCTTGTCGCAGTCAGCATTTGCCGCACTTATTAAAAACAATCTTGTTAAGGACAGCAGAGGCTCCCTACGACAGGGTTCCGCCGAGCACCGCGCACGAGCTTGTCGGACTATAGAATGTATGTTTTTGTTCACTTCCCACAAACATAGTTTTAGCAAAAAAAAAGTACCAAAATTAGGGTGGGCTTTAATTTTGGTACTAACTAATTTTTAACATCATCATCATCATTTTTATTTTTTATTTTTTATTATTTTTTATTTTTTAACTTCATCATCAACATCATTCCAGCCAAAAAACATCCACTCCTAAACTTACCCCAAATTTTCAACTTACTAAAAAGAAATAAGTAGTAGAGTTTCTAACTTACCTATACAAATTTTCTAAGAACAATTGCGCAACCCTCACATAAGGGTACTGACAGATCAAAGCTATGCTTTTTGCTACATAAAGTTTATCTTTGGCTATATCATAATAAGTGAGGGCGGCACCGGAGTGTGGAGCCAGTTTAAATGACCTCGGCAGGGACCGAGAGCTCTCCTTTCCATTGCTCTTCCTATGTCCGGGAGGTGTCTGGCCACTGGATAACTCGGTAATATACATAGCCTGAAAAGTCACATTATATATTGTGCCTGATGATTCCACTGCTAAGGACAGACTTCAGTTGTCTATACTAATATTATGAAAAGGAAAGATTTGATTGTTTGTTTGTTTGTTTGTTTGCATTGAATAGGCTCCAAAACTACTGGACCGATTTCAAAAATTCTTTTTCCGTTAGAGAGCTACATTATCACTGAGTGACATAGGCCACTTTTTACTGCGGGAAAATACCTTTTCCTACGGGAAAATTAATTTATCGCGGGCGAAGCTGCGGACGGAAGGCTAGTTTACTATAATTGGGTAAGGTTTAGCTAGTATGTTAAGTGATAAATTCACAAAAGTATTTGGCATTTACAATGGTTCTATCCAATTGTACTTTTTTCTAGTTAATAAGCTAATCTATTAGAAAAACAGACCTGTAAAGTATGGATTGCACTGTAATTGCACATAGTTCAGCTAGAATATTAAATAATAAATTCACAAAAATATTACAATGGTTCTATTCAATTCTACTGTTTTTTTATGCTAATCTATTAGAAAAACAGACCTGTAAAGTATGCATTGCACTGCAGATGTTCCTGTTCCTAACTTCTTCATAGAATATAAGACTGAAGCCATAGTATCGGGAAGCGTTTTCTCTGGTCACAACAAAACTGTGAAACTTTGCCTCTAGAGAATGTTTCTGAGTTCTAAACTGTAGGCCAGCAGGCAAACAAAGCTGAAACAGGACAATTTGTTAGCTTGAAGTCTCAGTTGAATAAGGTAATATTTAAAACTCGGTCATAACACTCAAAATTAGTTTATAATCAGTGAATTTAATAATCATAAAAAGTAATAAACTTGCAGCATCTGACTGAGTCTCTTGTAGCTTAAATGGTAAGAAAAGTAATACTACAGTTAAAAGTGACAAAATAAGCTACATATCCTGACTTTTTGTGGCAGAAGTAGAATTTAATAGATACTTTAAATAAAAAATACTGTATACTCTTCAAATGTATACAAATTTTGCCTACTTTGAAATCCATTTCTTAATAATAATTCTCAAATAACATGTCAGGGTTTGCTTAAGCTACATAAGTTGTGCATACAAAGATTCATTAACACCTTACCATACAAACAGCATGTTCATCGAATGGATTGCTTTGTACATTGTCAGGGTAGTGAGCTAATATTTTCCCTTTATAAGACCGATCCAAAGGAGACACATGCAAGTTATCACCTAAAACAAAGACATCATCTGTTACAACTGACAATAAAAACAATCAAAACATATGGTGTTCGACTACTGACCACAAAGCCTGTCAGGTTCTAGGCCAGAATCGAAATCAAGACCACATATAGCAAAATAATCAGCAAAACGACATCCCACTGATAAATCAGAGACAGACATATTCATATCGACCCGTTATTTACTATACGAGACACTTTCTCTTCTAGTCACTATTATGATGGTTTTCTTCAGCATCTTACTGATTCTCGATCAGATATCGTTGCAAATTACTATTTTTGCCGTTGCACATGTTCATTTTACTACTGTTAATATAAACATAACTAAACACATTTCAAAATTAATTATATATTTACGCGACGAATCAAAACGTAAATGATTTTTTTATACGTCAATACCAATACGTCATTTTACAATAGGGATGTCCCATGTCGCATGTTGGACAGGAATCGATAATTCAATGTAAGTAAAGGGGGTGTCACACGACTGTATAACCTTAAGCGCACATTATAATGTGAACACTTGCTCTTTCGTCTATCCCGCCCTTAAATTAGGCTAGTATACTCGTAGTTATATTATAGTATGTATGTACTTGGTTGGTCAAATGGTAGATTTCTGATTAGATTAGATTGTTTGGGAGGCTCCAAAAACTATATTGCCTTTCTTTCTTTCTTTTCTCATTTCTGATGTATCTGAAGTTGTAACCAAAACAGACGTCTATTGATGTTTGAATAAATTAGAAACTTAATGTTTTGTTTACCAATTTATCAGGAATTTAGTAAAATTTTTTTCTGATAAGCGCTATCGCTAAATAACTGATAAATAAATAACTGAAAAAAAAGAGTCGCTCGGTTCGGTAGTGCCGGTAGTTTAGTAGGTGAATCAGAATTATCACTTATCAGAATCAATTGACAAACGAAACTAATGTCTGTCAGCCTCACTCTCAGTGTGTCAGAAAGACAGGGCGTGTGTGTTGGGTAGAGAGGTTGTCGTTGTATATTAAGCAAGTAAGTATTATTAGAAAATAGTGTGTCTCCGAAATTCGCGAAAATTATGATGTGAAAGCTTAGACAATAGGTTCTTAGGTAGTTTCTTAATCTTTCTATTTACGACCCATTGAAGTGATTTTATAACAGTTAAGTTATTTAGCGTGTTCGAACGAACGCATCAAGGTGAGTTTTATAATATGTTTATAAAAAACCCAAGAGATTTGTCTGTTTCCTCATAGGTATACTATTTATGAACTAGTCTGCCCACATATTATTATCAAAGTCATGAGTATCGATGTTTGTGATGGAATAAATAGCTTCCTAATAATATCGTGACTGGATTTCCCCCGGTTAAATTAACCGATCCTCATTGGGCATTTTGTTGTTTCAGAATGTTAAGAGGAAGGGTAAAACATTGTATGCACTGCATCCTGTATCTATCCTTCATATTCTTGTTCCTCGTATTTGCTGGTGCCATTAATTTGAATGAAGAAGAAATTGTTTTCCCTGATCCCTGGGAGACCTACGGAATATATGGTACAATTATCCTGTACATCCTGAGGTTGCTTACTCTGCTGACAATACCTCAGGTGCTATGCAATTTTGCTGGTTTAGTGTTTTTTAATACTTTTCCTGGAAAGGTGAAGCTAAAAGGATCCCCATTACTGGCACCATTCATCTGCATCAGGGTTGTTACTAGAGGCGATTTCCCAAAGCTGGTGAAGACTAATGTCTCAAGAAATATGAACACATGCATTGATGTTGGGATGGAGAACTTTATGATTGAAGTGGTCACTGATAAAGCATTAAATCTGCCTAAACACAGGAGAGTAAGGGAAGTGGTGGTGCCCTCAGAGTATAAAACAAAAAGTGGTGCCTTGTTTAAGTCCCGAGCATTGCAGTATTGTTTAGAAGACAGTGTTAATATATTAACAGATACAGATTGGATTGTGCATTTGGATGAAGAGACATTATTGACGGAAAACTCTGTACGTGGGATTCTAAACTTTGTGCAGGATGGGCAGCATCAGTTTGGGCAAGGGCTCATTACATATGCCAATGAGCAGATTGTCAATTGGCTGACTACTCTGGCTGACAGTTTCCGAGTGGCAGATGATATGGGCAAACTCAGGTTCCAGTTTTATTGGTTCCACAAGCCCCTGTTCAGTTGGAAGGGCTCTTACGTAGTAACACAGGTATGAATCTTCAATCCTCAAGACTACTCCATTCCAAGTATAGTGAGTAGGTACCTACTTGTTAATGATGTTTGATATTGAGGAATCCTTAAAGTACTGTTTAAATGGCAAAATGATGGACAGTCATATTTGAAAAAGTAAAAAAGTACTAAATAAACCATGTGTCCGTAACTAATACCTAAGGGAGTTCTGCAAAAGCATTGAAGTTTTTGTTGCAAGATTTTTTATGACTTAATCTTTTTGCTTACAAAAATACCCAAAATTATCAAATACCTCTCATAAATTTCTATCATGGTCAACATCATGGTCACTGAACACCCTAAATAGCAACCTGACGCTCATAAATAAACCTAAGGTGATTAAAGTGTCATTTACTTAATTAACCAAGACATGTAACATGACAATACCATGTTTTAATTTTTTTATTTGTTTGTTTTCAATTTTAACACATTCGCTGCCACGTATTGCTACGCGCTACGCTCGTAGCCCGTAGCAGCGTTTTTCCGCTTTGTAGCGAAAACTGCCTACGAATGGAGAACTCCCCTGTGGCGTTCCCGGCACTGAATGTGTTAACATTGGAGAAATGGTTGTAATTGGTTATGATTTTAACCACTAAAACAATGAGGTATTAACCTTTTGAATGCCAGGAAGGTAATACAAAAATTAACCTACCCACATCCAAATAAAAATCAATTTAGTTTGTAACAAAAACGATTTGTGGTGTTCAAAAGGTTAAGGAATATTTCTACTTTTGGTCATGTTTATTATTATTTATTTAATATTTTTATTATTTTTGTAGGTAGCTGCTGAGAAAAAAGTGTCATTTGACAATGGCCTGGACGGATCAGTGGCGGAGGACTGTTACTTTGCCATGAAGGCATACATGGAGGGGTATTCATTTAACTTTGTAGAAGGTGAAATGTGGGAAAAGTCACCTTTTACACTATGGGACTTCATGCAGCAGAGAAAAAGATGGATCCAGGGTATCTTGTTAGTGGTTCATACAAAGCAAATACCATTAATTAATAAGATCTTCTTAGCCATATCATGTTACTCTTGGGTTACACTGCCACTGTCAACTAGCAATGTTTTGTTAGCTGCTCTCTGTCCAATACCATGCCCTCACTTTTTAAACCTTATATGTGGCTTTATAGGAGCTGTTAATATTTACATGTATATCTTTGGTGTTATCAAGTCCTTCCCTCTACATAGATATGGGCCTATTAAGTGTATTTTATTCGCCGCCGGAGCCCTAGCAACTATACCACTTAATGTTGTTATTGAGAATATTGCTGTTATATGGGGTGTTTTAGGCAAAAAACATAAATTTTATGTAGTTAACAAAGAAGTTAAAGTCCCAGTGACAGTGTGATTCAGTTTTTATGTCAGTATTTCATATTACTGTATTAATTTTTGTTACTGCGATAAGTGCACAAAATACTTAAGTGGAATCAATTAGCACTTAAACTCAAGTCTGATTGATGTAAACTGAGAAATGAGGTATTAAGAATGTTGACCAAACATTTTTTTTCTAAATTTAAGCTTGTGACTGATACTTTTCGATATCCATTGTGTAAAACATCAGGCTGGAGAATAAATTTAATTGGAAAAATAACATGTTTGTAAAGTAATGATATAAGTATGTAAAAACAGTTATTTTATGTAAAGTAATTTACATCATTAAAAGTTTAGCAAAGTAGTGATACACCATTAAAGTTTGAAGTCTCGTCTTTCACATACTGCACAAATAATGAAGAGGGATAGAAATCTAATTAATATGTGATAAATATATGATGATAGTAAAGTGTACATGGCATGGGTATGTTTCCTTTTTAAATGGAGGTTATAGAGTAAATAAAAACCTTTGATAAGATAATATATTACGTTTACATGCAAGTGTTCAGACTGTGCAGTGCAGTTTGCTGTTTGCTATTTGCTATTAAATGCAATGGTGGTTGACATCTGGGTGATTAGATAGGTATTTTTTTAAAAGGCTTTGCAACTGTTTTAATACCTAAGTATTATAAACTTACATAATGTGTACTTAACATTCAACGTACATTCGAATAACTCCAGCATTTTTGTATTTAGACGAATTTTTCGTTTTTCTGGGTACCTATAGTTAATAATTAAGAGAAGCCATGACGATATGAATATTTCTATTAATAATCAGAACATGTTTTGTAAGTAATTAAACTTATATATTTATATCTCCATGGTGGTTATTTAAAAGATTTTATATAAATTAATGATTCTATACAATTGTGAAGTGACTAGCTTCATATTTTTTGGAATATAAATTAAGTGTATATTGCTAAAAGGTTCTGTTGCGATTTGTACTTTAGAATTCAAATATTATAATACTTGCGCGTAACAAAGGCCTTGAGTGGCATAGGCCACTAATTGCTGAATTGCTGTTCATTAGTCTTCATGACCTTCAGGCTATACGTGATGGTTGGGTAGCTGACGACATTGCATATGTCCGTGAATTTATCACCAACGGTGTGTCGCGAAAGTATTTTCTATCCTATTAATTGTTGTTTTTTACCACTTTCATAAATCTTACACGAGTTAGCAAAAGTTAAAGTAGTACGTCCACGCGTTGTTTTGGCGTAGAGGGTAGAGACATGCGATAAACGTTAGTATACTTGATTATTGATTATTGATTATCGTCTGTCACTACTCACGACGAGCATTGATTTGCTTGATGGAGCGTGGTCATACCCATACTTGTTAGTAGTGTTTGGACGTAGATGATCTTTTGCGACTGGCCCATCTGAGAATCAAGTACAAATTGTTATTCATAATGTCAGCGTAGTAAAAATGGGTCCGTTGTGTATATATGTATGTATATTTATATTTTGCAACGTTACGCCTTTGTTACTCACAGTATTTGCGTCATGAAAATCTCATTTTGTAATAATTACCTACTAAACTATGCAACGGTGAATGACAGTTTTTTTCCGTTCAGCATTAGACTAGTCATTGAAAACTGTACCTACATTAATTAATAGATAAGAATTAGTATCTAAATTAAGATCATACCGGATCAAATGTAATTGAAATAATGAGATACATTATTTTCTATAATTTGAATGCGACCATGTTTTTCCGCCCGTATGTTTCGAACAAAGTTGTTTTTTATTTAGTACACTAACTTACCGGGTATAGCATGTAGTCCTATGTTCTTATCTGGTATCCAATAGTGTTTTCTTGAGAAATTACTCATAGGAAGTTGGTAGATTATTGAGTTTCATGGTTAATTGTTTTATTTTTAGTATTTTACTTTTAAGATAATGTCTCAGGGAACGCATTGTTTGATCAGGCTACGGCAAATGAGACGTAAAATCGTTATTTTTTGTAATTAATTTATGATTTGTATGGTATTTACCTATTTGTAATTTGGTCACAAATTCTTGCATATTGTTCGTTTGAACAAGATATCGTAATACGCACCGTTTTCTATTTATTTGACTGGGAAAATGTCGTAATATTTATTTTCATTCCTTCTTGATTTTGCGGAGTTTTAGTCTGTTAAAAGAAGATATTTATGCAGCTTCAGATCTCAAAGACACAATTTATTGATGTACTGCCACACTGAGACGTCTGTTAATATTAAATACATTAAATTTGTAATATTTATCTACAATTAACCTATTTTAGTAGGTACTTTTAGTGTGGCAGATAGACCTCCGCAAAAAATGGTTTAAATTCTATTGTATTTCAAGTATGTTGCGTTCGCCACACCAGTTTTGTGTTCTAAGGCTTGGACAAAATATTTTTATCCATTTTGTAACATGCTCAACTCAGATAAAATATTTTACAAGTGTGACAAAATTAAAGTGTATACGGGTATATTCGAAGTACTTTCCTTGCTTTTACGATCTGAAGATGAAGCTAAAGCTAAAGCAAAACTTTGGTGATTTGTTTTTCCATTGCGTTGTTATTTAGAATATATAAGTTCGTCTAGCACGAGTTTAAGCAAAAGTTGATCGGTCGTATTTAAATAAATGTTTGTTACAGTTACTGTGTGGGATGTAAGTGTCAATTGTGTGTGTATTTGGTCTTACGCGTTTAATTATAATCTGGGTGATTTAAACACGTAATTAGTAAGTAGTTACATTATTCAGAAAATAAATTGAATATTATTAAATATCTTGTTTTTTATTGTCAATTTAATTATATACTTACGTCTCGCACATAGTTTTCATGATCAAAATTATCCAATGATGAATTTCTTTCTATCGGTGTTCCCCACACTTAGATAATACCTATGAAATAAATACTTAATTTTTAATTATTACCAAAATTTTAATATTCTTTGTAGAACACATTACTTAGTTAAACAGTTTATGTTCCGTTAATGTGGTTTGTATTCATGTTTATACATTGGTAGGTATTTTGTATCACAATATTTACTTTGAAGTAGTTTTTATAATGTATGTAAAGCCCTACACAAAGACACCGAAAACCGTGAAAAAAAGCGCCGGATCTACGATTTTTTTCGAACTGGGGTAGAAATTTTATTGTGGCGCCCCTCTCCAGAATTTGAGTCTTACAAGTAGAGCCAACAACTGGGCTTCCTTTCTTCTTCCTTTGATTTGATTTCGTTTTTGGCGCCCTCTGAAACCCCGCCTTCGTTTGCCCCCCGCTTGGTCCGGGGCTGAGTAGACTAACGGCTCAGCTACGAATGTCCGCGATCGGCGGCGTGGCCAGCGTTTTCTCCGTTAAAAGCAGGGCCCGCACGCTCGCCGTAGTGGTATCCTCGCAGAACGCGCAATGAACAGAAAACATACGACGTGCCGCTGGTGTGTAGTCGTAACCGAGAAGAAAAATGCGCTGAGAGAGGCAAGGAACATGAAGTAAGGTAGAGGCTATTGCAAAAGTGGGGTTATGTAAACTATCCTTAGTAACTTCGGCGTTATGAACGGATTAAGGAACGGATAGTTTGAATTGCCCTATAGTTGCAAATAGTCTCTCCTTGCCTTAACTAATTCTATTGGTGGATTTTTTCCTCGCACACCGCTAAGATAACTTTCTACCAGAGATACCTATGCTATGCTACGTTGCTATGGATGCATTTGATATACTTACACCAATCATATTCTTGGGCTTTTACTGTATGCGTTCTGTGGGTGCGTGTTCTGGATCTTCCTCGAGCAGCTACATATAGCTTAGTATTAGTGTAAACTGGTACATAGTTTCGTAGCGTAGTTGCATAGCACATCTCTAGTGGAAAGTCACCCTAAGCGATGTGTGAGGATAAAATTAGAGATGCAACGGATAGTTGTTTGGCATGATACCGGATACCGAATATCCGGCGAAACCTACGGCCGGATAGCCGAATATCCGGCCGCCGGATATTCGGCCAAGTTTTACCTGCAATAAAATTATACGCACTGTGTGAATTAAGTAATAAACTGATGTTAATTATTGACAAACATATAAATAAATAGCCGTTTATAAGCATAACCATAAGTTATTCCACTATCCGGTATCTGGCCGGATAGTAGGTACGCAACTATCCAGTATTCGCCGAATAGTAAACTTGTGGCCGGATAGGCCGGATACCAAATACTGGCCGAATATCCGTTGCATCTCTAGCAAAAATGCTCAGCTTAACTCGTGATAAGTTTCTTAGTACTTAGTATTCATTCCAATCGGAATACAGCAATTGGTGTAATAACTTAATTATACTTAAATATCAAATGGAAATATTCCTAATGTTTTGATAACTAATTTCAAGGGCCATCTTTTTTTATCACGAACCAACTGATGTAGTTAGGTAATGTAATTGTTAGATTATGAGTGAAAATTTCTGTTATTATCAGTTTTCACGTTAATTTATTTAATCTACTTAAGTATTGCAAAAGTTTCCAAAATGAGTCAACATATGAATAGATTAAAAACCGCTATGAGTATAATTAGTGTCGTGTGTGATAATTATGTCAATTCGATAAAAGACCAGTACGCTTAGTATAAGTTTTACTTCATCAAAATACTTCTCGATCGCGTTTACGTAAAAAAATTAATTACTAGGGAAACATGGACAGCGTCTCCGCGGCCG
Source organism: Archips crataeganus (assembly GCA_947859365.1). NCBI lineage: Eukaryota > Metazoa > Arthropoda > Insecta > Lepidoptera > Tortricidae > Archips > Archips crataeganus. Next base: position 9,815,930 of record OX402050.1, read on the forward strand.
CGCGTCCATGTTTCCATAGAATTGAAATTTTTACGTAAACGCGATCGAGAAGTATTTTGGTGAACTAAAACTTATACTAAGCGTACAAAAGTTTAGAGGCCATACCGTCTAGAAGCGGTTTAACTAACGCACTCTGTATCACAATCGCTTTCACGATTTCTCTTGCTGTTTAGTACATCCTCATCCTGTCCTGTAGAGTGTGGGTAGAAAGAGATGCTCAATGCAATCGAGAGCGCCCGCGCGTATAAGCAATACGCTGATATCTTTTATTTAATCGGTAGCTTGGTAGCTTTGGTAGCTTGAATTTGTAATAATGGACACACTGTCAGTTACTTACACTATTTGATTTTAGAATTTGTAGGGGTAGTACCTAAGTCTGATAGCTTCTACGTATGCTCATGCTCAAGCGTTTCGGGATCTCCTTTGGCAGAGGGCTTCAAGGGAGGAACGGGCGGGTAAGAGCAGCATTTGGGCCGGTGCACCCTGGTATGGTGCATTTTAGGCTAGTAAGTATAGATACTAGATACCATCGAGCAGCGGCTTCCTATCTAAAAACGAACATAAAAATCTCAACATTGGCGGAATTTTCTATATTAGCGATGGATATACGTTTTACAAAATTGAAATGAACTGTTCTGGAGCATTTTAATTTTAACATTTAATATTAAAAGGTTATATTTCGCTTATACGCATCTTGATTGGCCTATTTTTTAATACATAATTAATTAAGGATTTAATTATTAAAACTATGGTTCTGTCCATTAGATGACAATTTGCCAATGTCAATTAAAAGACAGTTTTAAAATATATCGGTCACCGTTCGCTAAAATAATACTACACTCCCGCGTCGGGTTATTAGCCATTGGTCAATTAATGTCAATAATTGGTCAGGAAATCATTGGCGTTGCCCAGGGTGTACGATACGACGGCGTTGTAGAGGGGACGGATTCATAAGGGAACTGCAACTCTTGGGCACATGAGGAGGTTACTTGACACGCACCTTTAATACATATTAATATCTAGCCCGCTCTATACCTAAGTATCACTTGGACTTATAATGTCCCGGCGCCCTGATTTAATGCCGAGGGCCCCATTTTATATAATATTATATTTATAGGCCAAATTAGTTTCCAAGAAGCTTGGGGTGCTAAATAGATGGACACAGTTACTCTACATCTAAGCACCTTCCTCAACTGTATATGGCCCAGGTGCGGCCGCACTAGGAATACTGTTCTCATCTCTGGGCACCTTCTCCTTGCATATAGAGCAGCTCGAATTGTCGGTAACCAGCTGATTTCCTATCGTTTGGGTTCCCCATCCATGCGTAGGGACGTAGGTTCTCTTTGCATGTTCTATAGGCTCTATCGCGGCTAGTGCTCCGAAGTATTGTTTGATTTGCTGCCCGCTGCAAAATTCCACCATCGCATCTCCCGCCGAAAATCTAAGTTCCATCGTCACTATCTCGTTGAATGGCGGTTTATCAGGTACGTTATTTTCCGAACTTTTTGCGACGTACCTAGGTAGGTACAGTACAGTGAAATTGTGGAATCAACTTCTGGCAGCAGTGTTTCCAGACAATTATGACATCGGGGTTTTCAAGACAATGGTTTATACTTCCTTTCAAGGCCGGCAGGCGGCAACAGATCAGTAGTTACTCTTCTTGAGTTGTTGATATACATGAGGGGTGCGCCTCGATAGATATAACAACATTTGATATAACTGTAACATTTGGTATAATGCTACATCTTAATATATAAAAGAAGAAACTGACTGACTGACTGACTGACATATCAACGCACAGCCCAAACCACTAGGCCTAGAGATTCCAAATTTGGCATGTAGGTTCCTTATAAGGTCTAGGGGTGCACTCAGAAAGGATTTTTCAAAATTCACTCCCTAAGGGGGTGAAACGGGGGTCCAAAGTTTGTATGGGGAAACAAGATTCGTTCGACTATTTTATTCGAAACTTCACAGAAGTACTCCTAATGATAAATAAGTAAACACGTGTTTCAGGTTTTTTGAGAATTCAACCCCTAAAAGGGGGAAAAGGGGTAACAAAGTCTGAAAATCAACATGGGTGTTGTTTCTATGGTTTATCGGGTCGCTGGTTATGAAAACAACAACGGTTTTAAAATCCGACGTGGCGGACGTAAAATACCATCTCCCTGGATGGGGTGCGATGGGGTTGAAATGTCTAAATAAACTAAATGACTGTTGATATATCCACGCACAGCCCAAACCACTGGACCTAGAGACTTGAAATTTTGCACATTTTGCACATTTTTGGGAATTCCCACGGGAACGGGAATAAACGGGATTTATATATTCGATTCCGAGTGACCCTATCTCAGTAACTATAATTACTAGACTCTTCAAATTTGATACACAAGTAGGTATTACATTAGTTAAAACATTAATTTCAGGTTTTTTCAAAATTCCCAACGGGATCCTATGAACTATAATTACTAGACTCTTCTTTGGCATAGAAGTAGGTTATAATAGTAAAAAACAGTTTTAAGGATATTCGGAAATTCCCACGGGATAAGGAAAAAACGGGATTTTTCGTTTTATTGGTCGTAGAAAGCTGAAATTCGGCATGTAGGTTGCTTGGGGAGTGTAGAGCTGGATTAAGAGAGGACTTTCCACAATTCGCACGGGAACGGGAAAAAGCAGGATTTTTTTTTTTACTGGTTGTAGAAAGCTGAAATTCAGCATGTGGGTTGCTTGGGGAGTGTAGAGGAGCATTGAGAGAGGACTTTCCCAAATTCCTACGGGAACGGGAAAAAACGGGATTTTTCGTTTTACTGGTCGTAGAAAGCGGAAATTAGGCATGTAGGTTGTTTGGGGAGTGTAGAGGAGCATTGAGAGAGGACTTTCCAAAATTCCCACGGGAACGGGAAAAACGGGATTTTTCGTTTTACTGGTCGTAGAAAGCTGAAATTAGGCATGTATGTTGCTTGGAGAGTGTAGAGGAGCATTGAGAGAGGACTTTCCGAAATTCCCACAGGAATTGGACAAAACAGGATTTTTCGTTTTACTGGCCGTAGAAAGCTGAAATTCGGCATGTAGGTTGCTTGGGGAATGTAGAGGAGCGGTGAGAGAGGACTTTTCCAAATTCCCACGGGAACGGGAAAAAACGGGATTTTTCGTTTTACTGGTCGTAGAAAGCTGAAATTCGGCATGTAGGTTGTTTGGTGAATGTAGAGAAGCATTGAGAGAGGACTTTCCAAAATTCCCACGGGTACGGGAAAAACGGGATTTTTCGTTTTACTGGTCATAGAAAGCTGAAATTCGGCAAGTGGGTTCCTCGGGGAGTGTAGGGGAGCATTAAGGAAACATTTCCCGAAATTCTTACGGGAACGGGAAAAAACGGGATTTTGCGTTTTACTGGTTGTAGAAAGCTAAAATTTCAAAATTCATAAATTTATACTGTAAGTAAAGTAGGCCGCAAAGGGCTCTCTAACCGGCTTCTAAAAAAGGAGGAGGTTATGCATTCCACTTTATGTATTTTTTTATGTAGGTATGTTCACCGATTTCTCGGTCAATTGTGGACCTGCTTGCTTGCTTGCCTGTATGCTTGCTTGCTTGATATCTTGGTTCTTTGGAATACTCATGGTACACGCGAGCGAAGCCGCGGGCAAAAGCTAGTTTGATATAAGTAATGCGATTTACTCAAAAAGTAAACTTCGGAGGATTGATATTAATTCTATTTGATATGCATTAGGTTAGGTCAGGTTAGTTTATTTTATAAAAGAATCGTAGAATGTTTACTTCTCGAGTAAATCGAATTATGTCAAATGTAGTATTATACCAAATGTTACAATTATATCAAATGTTGTTATATCTATCATTACACACCCATAAATGAGCGCTGTTGGGCCTGTTGATCATATCCCGTCAAATGAGTCGCTTGCTCGTTTTAAATAAAAACTCACAATTTTATTGTTAGTGATAGATGAACTAAGTATGTATGATTGTTGCTGTTTGTTTTCCTCGATAAAGAAAAATAAAATAAGTAAATAAAAAGTGACGGTTTATGAAACAACAAATTTGTGGAAATCCGAATATGTCATCCATTCCGACACATTATTGACTTGTCAAGGTTTATGAAACGGGCCCTCATTGGATCAATGATACGAAGAATGACATTCTTGATCATTTAATTTATTACCTTAAGCATACATTTTCATTGAAGCATCAATTTATTTAAACATTAAACTATCATTAACCAAATCCGTTAAAAATATTAGTTTGATTTGCATTTCCGTCTGTGTCAATAATGATATACGCATTATTAAAGATAAGCAGCGTGCTTGCAACGTGTTAAAGCAAAGCAATATACGTGAGTAAATATCCACGTACCCACCAACCGCACGGTAGAGTCACCAACAGACCAACACCTATAATAAAATTGCAACTTGATACGTCTCAGTAAGGCTAAGGCTCACAAATTGTGACTGTTCACATGCATGCTGAGAATTAAATGTAGAGTTTTGTGTCAAAATGGTTTTAACAATCTAAAGGCCTTGAAAGTGTAGGTACTTACCATCTACTTTTTAGTTAGAGCATTTTAAAACGTTATATATAGTAATAGTAGACTTTATTGATGAATGTTGACTTATTAGCAGATTTTTGCCTTCAGAGGAAAATGCAAAATTTACACTTTCTAGGCTCCGGCTTTGTTACATAGATGGAGTATGATAGAAAACAATACAAAATTAAATAAAGTCGCCACTTTGTCCGCAACTGTCACATTTTTGACAAAGTGCTTGAACAAGTTGTTTTCCTGCGTAAAATTTTAGTTACTTTCCTTTTTAATCCGCTTTCTGCTGTTTTAATGAAAATACCATTCGAGAGTGATTAATATCTGTGTATTGCTATAAAACTACAGTTCAAATTAAATTATCAACTAGTTGACAAGATTAATTAGAGATTAAATTTTGAGCAGTATTCATTAGCCAACATAATTGATTCGATTCGTGGCGCTCACAATACGACATAAACTACTTGAAAAACAAACCCGTGATTTTTTATTGTAAAACCATGCTTGTTGATAAAGATAAAACTAATGGGTCGACTTAGGTACTATCAATGAGGAAAATTCACACCTACCTTCTGGGTGCATGCGCACTGCTTGTATCACTTTCAAGTACAAATGACACATCAAACCTTATCAAGAATTGAGTATAAGGGTGTACCTACATTTATCGAAGTGGGATTGGCTTACCAAACAACCAAAAAAAAAACATGTACACGCAATAAAGAGCGAAAAAGACGGCACGGTTTGGCCTACCGAGCCGAGCCGATTAACGTCTTTTTCGGTCTCATTGCGTGGACATAAAACTTTTCTTGATCGGCTTAAGCCGATGCACGATGTCGCGTCGATAGATGTGGGAAGATGCATAGACAGCATAAGAAAAAATCGTGCGTGCAGCTCCTCCGCGCGGAAGAAGTGAAACTTCGTAATGTGGAAATGAAAATGGCACTTATACACCGTGAAATTTTAGTGGTTGTTTTCCCGAAACGAGGTGATTTAGTTTCGATTGTACAATCGATTTATAATTACTATTTTGACTAGAGTCAAAAATCCAATTGTGAAAAACGAAAGTCGAAAATGACCGCAAACCAATAGTAGAGCTTCGTTGGTTGGTACAAGTAGCGTACGATCGTACGATAGGTTAGGTATCCGACACAACTAATTACTACCTAGTCTATTTTATCATATTTACCTATACACGTCCAGCGATTGCTGTGCCTTCTTAAATGATTACATCGATTAGTTACCGATTTAGTTTAAATGTATACCCACTAGGCATGTAAATAATCAAGTAAGTGCAGCCACTATCGAAGGTAATGTATTAAAAGTTACCCGTAGGAGGGCGATCAGATTGATTGAATAGCTTATTTTATTTGGTCACTGTCTCACGGGGGCCGTAAAGATATTTGCTCGCCCATTTGTGGCAAGGTCTAACACAGATTTAAGATTAATAGCTACAAGTATCTTGTGTCACTACCTAATTTAATATCAAGTGTACACTTATAACTTTTTAGAGAAAACGTTTACTGGTTTGCTGATATTATTTGAGCGTTTGTTCCGAATCATTTTCATGCATACATTCTTGTAGAAATGGCAGAAGATTCTGATACAGTTTCCAGATATCTTGTAGAAGTACAGGACCTATAGCACAGATTACTTAATAGTTACTTCGTAACAGGTACTGCATCCTGTACAAAATCTTGAGTAGGTATCTAACGCGACTATAGCCTACCTAAATTTTACGTTTTTGCAAAGTTCTCAAAGAAACTTAGCGAAAAATGTTTTTGTAGTTACTTCGATAAAATTGTAAAACTTAAGGTGTACTTTCAAGAAAGTGGAGCGGTGGAATGCATGGAAATAATTAGGTACAACACTATGGGGTATATTATTAATGAACAGGTAAATTTTGTATCTTCCCCTTTACTGCGGCTTGGGTCTAATTTGAACAGTTAGTATTAATAAAATATGCCTTATCAATAAATAAACAAAAATTTAAGGTAGTTTTACATGTCAATAAAAAATAATTTTTGTGGGGTAGTTTGGGAAAATAAAATTAAAGTGGGTACTTGAGAGGTTACAGTGACAAGTTAAAACATTTGTTTTGGTTTGTCAGTTTAACATTTGGTGGTTTAGCATACGGTTGTGGTGCTCTGAGGGTGAGCTCTGGTTGAGTTCGAAACGCGTCAGTGTAGGTTGGTGCTGGTGGTGATGGTTGGTTTTGTGTGATTTGTGTGTGTTCGTACAGTGTGGAGGTGGAGGAACTGCATGAACGTTTATGCATTTCTTGCATAAACGTAACTATCGTAAGGTCGCGGGTGAGCAAAGTAATTGTTTCAGTTCATTAAAGTGGAGCGGAGCGGATATGTGCAGAGCAGAATCCGACCAATCAAAATAGTTGTAATCCACAATGTACCTCTCTTGTTCCTATCGTGACCATGCGAACGTAGAATTTAAATCATGTGATAGGTCGATTGTGCACGTTTTCGTTCTGCTTCTGCGGAAGCGCTTCCTTAGACCGGGAGATAAATACTTACCTAAATTTATCGCAATAACCGTAATTGATACTTAACCGGCATAGCTGTATTCTGTCACTCCATACAATACAGTATACTTCACTACCGCTTTCGTTGATAAGTAATGATTCTGTTCCCTTCGGCAGTTGAGTTGAGATCATCGGTTGACACCCATAAAATATACTTACTCTGTGACTTGCACCGTCGGCAGTAGCTTGACTGCTAGATGAGTTGCTACGTACTTAATCTGCGGCAAATAAACGAATTAAGAAGGTACCTGGGAAGCAGGTCGAAAAATCTAAATATTTTTCATGTCAATCCTCGGATTGTCCATGTAGGTAGATGTAGCACGTTTTACTCTTTAAAGGGATTAGGTACGCAGCTGAAGCCATAATTGTGCGTTCGTGACCCGTTTGGTATCGATGGCGCATGCTTATGCTTCATGTTGTCTGCAAGTTAACTTCGCTTAATTTAATAATAGTATGTGAAGTGAAGTAATCTTTTACCAAGGGTAAAGTATGGCAGTCCACGGCAAAGGCTCGTCGCGACGCGGTTGCGTGTTTCGTGTGTTGGTCCGCGGAGTTGTGGACGTTGGAGATGAGTGACGTACCTGAAGTGGTGGTGGAAACTTGTAATGGAGTGGGCGAGGAGCAGGACCAAAACGTTGCTGCTGCGGCCGTCGAAGAGCCGAAACCGGATGAGGGGTAAGCAGTGGAAACGTAACCTAACTGTTGTATACCTGGCTAATTAGAACCAAGTAATCTCACAGTCTCACGCCACTAATATTTTCGCTTTGGCCAATGAACTGAACACGCCCTCTATTTATAATCGAATGCTTTTAGCACAATAAAGTGCGATAACAAATTTGAATTGGAATTTTCTATTTGTAGATTGGCCATTGACCCCAAACTGGGCTGCCGTGTTCGGTTCCCGAGTGACGTCATACGAGAAACGTGAGTCCTGCTCATTCGCACCTAGTTAGTTTCTTTGCTTACTACAACTGCGGAGGTCCCGTGACGTCACAGTTTATACTTGGCTTGGCAGAACTGTAGCATGTAGCTGCTGCCGTCATAGGGAAAAAGACGCATCTGACTTTTTTGAAGTCAAGACACAGACATATTCGGAATCAGTATAAAAAGGCGCATCTCAGTATTACATATATGTAACTCAATTTTGGGAAAAACTGTCACATGCGTCTTTTTCCTTATGAAGGCGCTATTGTATTGTATTGTATTAGCGATGTGGTATAATATGTAGGTTTGCGCAAAGTTAGTCTTGAAGTGTCATTAGTGCTAGTTTATTTAATTAGAGGTTTTATTTCTAGCCGAGTCTTTATGCACACGGAATAAATAAGTGAATTTTTTCTTTAGAAATACATACCTAGGTTGGATATTTGTCTTGTGATGAATGTCAAAATTACTGGCTGAAGCTAATAATTTTTTTTCTAACAGATAGTTAAGAGTAACGCTGATTTTTAATGACGCTTATTGCAGTATGAAATCATGTTGATAATTAACATAACACACCACACCACACCGAACACAATTAATTTTGAAGGTACTTTGGTACAGTTTTGGGAAACTAAATCGCGTATCAGGAGGTGTGCGGAGTGTCACCATGAAATTTGCAGCAAAAAAGTTCTACCCAGTTCTGTTTTCTCGAGTTAAGACATTCTAAATAAGCACTTTATTGTACACAACACGTACGAGAACATTTCAAAAAATACCTACGTGGATATTTTTCTAGCAAAAGGGTGATGTATCTTTCGAGCAAGTGTTCTCGTAATTCGACAAAGATAAATGTTTTGCTAGCTGCAACGGAGAAATAGAAAATACAGTCATTAAATTGTTACGCTGGCGTTTCATTTCGTTTTTGTTCTTCACCTAAAAAGTAGGTATATTTCTAACCTTTTATCTTGCTATTCCGCTACCAGAAGCATACTTACGTATTGTGGTACAGCGACTGACATACAGGTAGGCATGGCATTGCGAAACTACAGAGGCTTGTTAAAATATGTTTTAGCTATGTATAAAAACTTGATAAGAACTGTAATTAATGCCATGTCTTGCCTGCTTGGTTTTGGACTTCATTCCGTCCGCTCTCTTGCACTCTGCTCTCTCTCGGGTCATGTCGTGCTCTAAATGAGATCCAGTTAAATTGGTATAATCTAACATTGCAAAGCTGTGATGACCTAGTGGTTTGACCTATAGCCTCTCAAGCAAAAGGTCTTCCGAACAACGGCCAACCGATAGAGTCTTCCTCAACCTCGAAATTGGCAGAATCATCGATAGTATAGGTACTTAGATGGAGCTGTATTTTAAAAATTGAATTGAAAGATAAGTTGAGTTTTTCAGAATTAACATAACCGAAGATACAGGCTGCAGGCTGCTGGGGTCTGCCAGATATTTATCTTGTATATAACTGATGTATTTTTTTGGAAATAAATTTATTATTATTATTATTATTTATGAGCGAAATTACATATGAAATTTACCATGCGTTTTACGGTGAAGGAAAAGATCGTGAGGAAAACTGCACACGCCTGAGAAGAAATTCAATGGTGTGTGTGAAGTTCCCAATCCACACTGGGCCCGCGTGGGAAATACAGATCAAACTATCACATTGTAGAGTAGGTTTGTGCCATGCATCGGGGCGTATATAGGCTGGGATGATAATGATGATGATGAATCTACCATTATAAAGTGTAAAGTTACTTCAAAAAATAATAACGCGTAATAAGAACGCGTTTATCTCTAGTTAGAAGACGCTACACTCATCTTTCATTCCCAGATCCACCGGTCTCCTGTAGGTAATAGCAGGGCACTGTTTTAGCCATTTTGGTTACGAAACCCTAAAAGGCAAGTGTACCCAAGTACAATTAATTTGCTAATTATGCGTTGTAATGATAACTAATTTTTTAGTCATGTATGAAAAATGTATTTCTTTAATAAATAAGGCCATGTTGTATAATTTAACCGTTGTCACTAATTAAAATATTTGTAGGTACCTAATATAATGCGTCATTAGTCATTAGAGATACACGTGTTTACTTATAAGTACGATTAACATCGGCTGATAAGAGTAACTGCTTGAAGAAATCTATCTAAAGCATAATAATTGATTAATGTAAAGAGTCAGGACCTAAGCTTTGTGTGGGCAAGATATATTTTCGGAATTTATGTGCGAAATTACATTTGAAATTTACCTACGGTGAAGGAAAACATCGTGAGGAACCTGCATACCCGCGAAGAAATTCAATGGTGTGTGTGAAGTTCCCAATTCGCCCTGGCCCCAATGGGGGTTGGGGACCCTTTATATCCATGGGGCCCTGGGCTGCAGCCCAAAAAGCCCTTCTGTAAATCCGCCCCTGATTATTATTCTGAGTACCTAAGTGACTGCCACTTTTTCCACGAAATCTGTTGTGTGCCTACATTGATTTAATACATAAATAAAGATATCATTATGTTCATTAAACCACCGAAAAAATCCCGTTGTGAAAAGCATACGGTTCATCTTTTCTTCGACGTCACTTGAGCCCAGGGGCTACAATTTTTACCTTTTTTACAAATTTTCGGCGCTTTAGTAAATCTATCTCTCTTAATATAGTTAGGTACATAATAAGATTGGTTGTGCACAATATAAAGACCTATTGAGAATATTTAAACTGATAATGCGTAGATATGTAAATTATTGCTAGGTCTTCCTATACAATGGGCGGATTTAACCTTTTGTTTGTTGAGTCGACGTTGTTTAGTTTTGTTGAAATACAGACATAGGTACACAAACAAGCAACATGAACATATTATTTTCTTAATTTCCATTCACATTTCAAATTGTCTTTTTCACCTACCGTAATCGCCATCAACTTACAAAGAAAATAGTTCTCTTTAAATTATCTTAAGTACATTTGCACCTAATCTTTATAAGGTAGGCAGAGTGTTTGTTATATTTTTGTAACCTAGCTGTGACGTCATTTACGTAATAGCTAAGTGATAGTTGAGCCGGATACGATGAGTTGCCAAGAGACGAAGGATTAGAAGGAATAAACAGAATTTTTGATGTCGCAAAGGTGTAATTAATAAGGAAACAGAAGCGGAGAAACAACACTCATTTAACATGCCTGTTGGTCAGTCCGGCACAGACATAGGTACAGATTTAAATTGAACTTTTTGCTGACCCTCTGGGACCCGAAAGTTAAAGGCGATTAAGCTATAGTTCACAGTGCAATACAAAATATGGGCGTTCTCAAAAAAAATGTACATAATTAAAAGCTTAATGAAATTGAAATCACGATCGCGTCCGTTGTACAACGAAGGTTAGTCATACAGACTTTATGAGTAACTTTCATTACACAAAGGAAACAATTAAGTTTTGTTTTAGATAAACCCCATAATTGTGTACCTACAATACAATTTCTTTGAAAACGACTCGTTATTGAAAGCCTTACCAAAATTATAAAGGAATAATAAATATCACTTTAACAGTTCTTAATGATTCACGGTTATTTACATACTTATTTATATACTCGTTACGGGATGTAGACCGTGATTACCTTTAATGAAGAATTAGGGTAGACCGAGCACGGTTTACACAACATTAACATCCACCAGCATATTCTTCAGTCCACTCGAGATCATGGTGTCTGCAACTGCGTCGAAATAACGGAAACTTATTCAAGGCAATCAATCAATCACGGTCTACATCCCGTAACAAATACCTATATATAACTAAACTAGCTGGTGCCCGCGACTTCGTCCGCGTTAATCATTGATGCTCCGCCCCTGTTGGTCGTAGCGTGATGTTATACATATAGCCTATAGCGTTCCTCGATATATGGGCTATCTAACACTGAAAGAATTTTTAAAATCGGACCAGTAGTTCCTGAGCTTAGAGCATTCAAGCAAACAAACAAACTCTTCAGCTTTAAAATATTATACCTAGGTATAGTATAGATAAAATATCATTGTTTTGTCTCTTGCTGTGGATTGTACAAAGCGGAAACCTGATGTGAGAGTGAGCTACAGCGCTTTCTATTGCAAACTGCGAACTCAGGACTCCAGCATTCCACAGAAGGCCATGCTGTTTTCCCAAGATTATCACCATTAAAGTTACTCTCAGTCAACAACCACGAGTTTTGTCAAAAGTGTAGCGACTTAGAAGAAAAAGCGAAGCATAATTCGACGTGGGTCCACAAAACCTCGGTTAAAATCACCCCTAAGCTTCAGGAACAGATTCCCTAGTGCTAGGGAATCTGTTCCTGAAGCTTAGGCGTGAGCGAATCCAAAGCAGGACTGCAACGTCAAACAAAGATACTAAAGCTATCTAACGCTATTTCACCTGTCGGAAAACCCTCATTGGTAGCGTCTCTAGTGGCGTGCACCAGCAAAAAACTCCTCAGATCTCATAGTATTCAACACGATAGATAAGTTTGTTACGTTACGATAAAAAATACACTAAGCCTCAGAGGGTAGGTATTGTGAAAACTTTACTTACGTAGAAAAAAGAAGTGCTTTTATAGAAATGTACTAAGTGCTTGTTTTAAGTAACGGTTTTGCCATCCATTTAGATGAAGTTCTTTCATTTATTTTTAGAAGGTAAGTTTAGAGACCTGAAAGTAGAAATCATTCTCCAGAGAATAAAGTAGAGCATGAATTTATGATGTTTTTTCTGAAAGTACCAAAAGATAACTAGAAACAGTTTTATTTTTAAACATCTATTCAGAAATACAATCTTACTTTATTGTAAGAAAAACATACCTTAACTAGAATGTTATTTTCTATACTGCAATTTTTTTACGGTGTACCTATTGATTTATTGTAGGTACTCAATTTATTAATAACTATCTTTAACCCGTGGCTTTCACTGCATTTGAAACATACTTTCGCGGGAAAATTTACAATCTTAGCGTTTTTAAAGCAAAACGTTTGCTTGAATAACGTCATCTATTGATTGCAGACGAAGTTAACACGACATCTTGTAAGCCGAGGAATAGCGGAATGAAAAGGTTTTTCACTTTTCGACCTTAACTTGTTGATATAGAGTCGAAAAGTGACGAACCTTTTCATTCCGTAACTGTACCTACTTCAACGTTCTTGGACAAGGGCTTATATCCTTGTTTAAAGTTAAAATAATATCCCAGGGTAACGCAATCCGGGATATTAAATATCATATATCCCAATCCAGATTATTGTACAAACCCGTTCAGCCGTTATTGCGTGATTTTTTTATTTTATTTAATTATTCATAAAGTTCATATAAGATACAAAATATAAACATAAATAATCTTACCCCGGCGCCGGCGCGGCGGCGGCGGTGCTTCACATGTGAACAAATATGTGTTCAAATATGTGTTGAAACATTTGTGCTATGTGTGGCGCCGGCTTTAGGTCTAGTAAGTAAATTTAGTTTAGTCTAAGCTAGGTTACAAGTGTAACCTGTGTTATAGACAAAAGGAATCTAAAGAATTATAATACAACTCGGGCATTTAAACAACGCAACACAATATCTTCAAACATAATACTAGTTGGTAATTAAACTATAATAATGTAATCAAGTGTCAAATAACAAAATAACAAAGAACAATCGGCTACACAGCGTCACCCTCACCTTGCAATCGTCAGCAGATTTTCAGTGTCAGCATAAGATAGACCTTGCAGCCACGCAATAACCTTAACCTTGCACACTTTACGGTTTAAGTCATAAATATTTAGTACTTTATTGATTTTATTGTATAAATAAGGTCCAAGAAAGGGAAAGAATTTATGCGCGAAAGCATGAGAGGTGCTTTTGGAAACAAAAACTATGTCTTTGACTAACTAAATATCCTAAAATCCAAACTTTCTTATATTTAATATTATGTACATAGTATGATGTCAAAGAGCTGATGTGGCCTATGTACGGCACGACGTCCTTACTTTATTTCTAAGCAACTATTACTTAAGCAAGTAATGTATATTTTTACTTAGCTTAAGCTCAGTTACTTAGGTTACCATATAAATATACTTTCAAATGGGTAAATTTAGTATTTCGTTGTACTAAAATAATGCTACAAATGGTAGTGATCATTACTTTCATAAACTTTTTTCCCCTTTCAGGTAAGTACTTGCAAGCCCGAGCCCGAGGATTTGAGGCATACAAAATACGGCCCCCGACCGTGAAGTGGTGAGCAAACAGAATCTGCGAGCAATATTATGCTAGTACAAATAATTTCGGCATGCAGGTTATTTCGGAGGTTGAGCCACTGAACGCCGTCGGCGAACAGGCTTTGCGACATTTTGGATCATCATAACGACAAATTTTGGATACCGTATTTTATAGTAGTAATTTATAGTACGTGTAGACTCACTACAGAACTTTATATACGAGTATTGTATCGTAGATATAGTTACCGTCATTGATTACGTAGTCATTTATTTTCAATGAATTGTTTACATGGAATTTTTTGTTATCAGTAGATAGTAAAGTAAGCAAGCCACAGACAATGACCATGGTTTGACTAGCTTACACTGTTCGTATTTCATATTGAAATCATTTGGTTCGCACTTTACGAATTTTATTTAAATCTACGCCACGCGCAAAGGCAGTTGCGAAAAGATTTTATCATAGTGTTCAGAGTTTTATTGGTTGTAAGAGTTCCCGTTAGATGGCGTTGTTACCATTGTCAACACGCTATCGTTTGTCTTCTCTAATGTGTTTAAATGAGTTTATAATATTATATGCGATTTGTCGAAAAGAGAGAACTTAGTTTGATTCTACCATATACATGGTCCTTCGAACCGGATCCTAATGAAGAGGCGTTTTCGTACTTCGCCCCGCGCCCAGTAGCAGTGGATCGCTGTGAAGTAAGGCCGGAGGTAGTACATAGCCAACCGAGGTTGGTTACGCCATCTAGTGGCGAGTGGCAGCTAATGCGTGTAAGACGCAAGTGGTGCCGCCCGAGAGGAAGAACATACAGCGAAGTGGAATGTCACACCATACAACAGAAGGAGAAGGTCAATGAATGAGTGAGTGCATGTTAGTGGTCAAGTGTAAACCGTGAGTACATTTAATATTAATTTCAAGCTATTCTCAACCTAATAAACAAGAATTAAATTCGTGAATTTGCTACGAGAATTTGAACTCTATTTCCAAGTGCAACTTTCCTTAGAACAATTTGTTTGTTTACATAGACTTTAATAAATTAACATTAACTTCATTAACTTAGAATAGTTTAATTAGCTAGGACTTACAATAATAAGCTGAAACCTGTTGGTACGGGGAATCCATGCCCAATTTTCCCTAGAGTACAACAGATTTCAAACACTTGTAAAATTTTCGAATGTTTTCTTGCAATTTATTCTAAGTGTTTATTATTCACAAGTCGCAATTTCAAGTTTAGGTTTTGGTATTATTACTTAATAAAAGACTTGTGCAATATGGATGCTTTAATACATTGTCAGGATGATTTATGTAAACGCATATTGAAAGCCAGATGTAACTTTAAAAAGGCTCCCAAGGAACGAATAAATAAAGATTACATCGAAAGTAGATTGCAAGCATTAGAGCAAACATGGTCAGACTTTAGAGAAGGCCATAAGAGTTTAATGCAAAAATTTGACCCTAAGGTTTTACAAGCTCAGGTATACTTAACTAGTGAATCGTATGATAAAACAGAAGACGAATATTTTGAATACAAATGCGAATTGAAATTCGGTTTACGTAAATTTGAAGACGCTTCCTCTGGTACGTCAAAGAGTAGCCAAGGAAAGACGCAAAATGTAAGGTCAGACATAATTAAATTACCTAAAATTACTATACCCAGCTTCTCTGGAAAATATCAGGAGTGGACAACATTCAGAGATTTATTTGTATCTATGATCCACAACAACGAGTCGTTAGATAGCGTACGAAAGATGCAGTATTTAAAGAGCTATTTAACTGGGGAAGCAGATCAATTATTACGCAATATACCAGTAGCTGATACGAACTACGCTCGTTGTTGGAATCTGTTGGAGCACAGATACAATAATAAAAAATATTTGTCTCATTGTATTTTAAAGCGACTATTGAGTCAAAAGAATGCAACTATTGAGTCTGCTGGATTTCTAAGAGATTTAATGGACACCTCAACTGATTGTCTCAGTGCACTCTCTAATTTGGGTATTAATGTTTCCACATGGGACATCATTGTGATTCATTTGCTAACATTAAAATTGGATCCTGAATCACGCAGGCAATGGGAACTTAATATTGCTACTAACTCAGCATCAGATGCTTTGCCTACTTTCTCTCAATTTAAAGAATTCCTAACTACTCGATACAGAGCCTTAGAGTTCGTAGAGCCGAGAAGTACAATTAAATTCCCCATTGCTGGCGCGAGGTCCCCTAACATGAGCTACAGTAAACCAAACGTGCTCCATGTCACTAACACACCGACGTTAGCATGCGAGTTTTGTAAAGGGCCTCACAAGCTATGTTTTTGTAAGGATTTCGCAAATGAAAATTATGCTAAGAGGCACGATTTTGTAACAACCAATCGAATGTGTTATAACTGTTTGGGCGGGAACCACTCAGTTAAATTTTGTCAAAAGGCCACTAGATGTAGGATATGTAAGAGACGCCATCACTCCTTACTTCACCCGAAAGATGTCCCAACTTCCGCTGTCACTCATAAGGAGGTATGTCATGTAGGTCAGGCAGGGGAACAGGATTCGGGGAAAGCTATACCAATAGCGACCAGTAGTTCAGAATCAGAACCAACGCCGATAGTCAGCTGTTTTACGAAAGGGATCGTAAAAGAGGAGATATTGCTAGCCTCAGCCCTTATAAAGGCTGAGTCGAGAACAGGGGACTATCAAGTGATAAGGGCGTTATTAGATCAAGGCTCACAGGCCTCATTCATTACCGAAGCAGTAGTTCAAGCCTTAGGAATAAAGAAAATTCCCGTGAAAGGCGTTATTTCAGGGTTAGGGGGCGATCAGACATCGGTTATGTCTAAATTTATGGTAGAATTAAAAGTTCAATCGCTCACCGATCCAACCTTTGAGATGGTATTGAAGCCATACGTGTTAAAGAAGATCACTACTTATCTTCCAGGGAAGAAAGTAGAAGTTCCTGAATGGAAGGAACTACAGCAGCTCACGTTGGCCGATCCAACATTTAGTTCACCTAATAGAATTGACGTGCTATTAGGAGCAGAAGTGTATTGCAAGATACTTAAGGATGGAGTGCGGAGAGCCCCACAGGGTACTCCAATAGCACAGTGCACTTCATTAGGGTGGGTCATATCTGGTCCAATAGGTTCTGCTAGTGCAATCAAAAACGTAACAGTTTTACATACTCATGTGACTGAAGATGAGATGTTAAAGCGCTTCTGGGAGATAGAAACCGAACCGTCAGATCAACCTAAAAGGTTTAGCGTAGAGGAACAAAGGTGTGAAGAGATTTTCGCAGCCACGACCGTCAGAGATGAAGAAGGTAGATACGTGGTGAAGTTGCCTTTCCGCGAAAACGATCCAACCTGTAAAGGAAATTCACGTGAGATTGCGGTTAGAAGGTTTCGATCATTAGAAAGGAAATTTGTTAAGGACGAAAAGCTCAAGACTAGATACGCAGAGGTCATACACGAATACGAGCAACTAGGTCATATGATACCTGTAACAGAACCTGACACCAAACGTAACGAAGCCATATACTTACCCCATCACGCGGTTATCCGAGAAGATAAAAGCACGACCAAGGTGCGAGTCGTCTTTGACGCCTCCTGCAATGATGATAAAGGAGTGTCACTGAACGATTTACTCATGATAGGACCTACCTTGCAATCAGAGTTGCGTCACCTCATTATGACCTGGAGGCAGTATCCCGTATGTTTGGTAGCGGACATAGTGAAAATGTACCGCATGGTAAGGGTGGCTGATGAGGACACTGACTATCAGCGCATAGTCTGGCGAGATGAACCTGAAAAAGTGATCAAAGATTATAAGCTATTAACAGTCACATTTGGTACCGCTTCGGCACCACATTTGGCGGTGAGAGCATTAAATCAAGTAGCTTGTGACCACAAAGGAAAGTATCCTTTGGCTGCATGGAGAGTCCACAAAGAGTTCTACATGGACGACTTGATGACTGGCTGCCAAACTGTGGAAGAAGGATTAGTTTTATATAAAGAAATGAAAGCTTTACTGACAGTTAAAGTTTCTAATGACAACATTTTCAGACAAACATGGCAAAAGCTAGTTAAAACGCGTGATTATGTACATATATTACGTATTTTAAATATATATAGGACGCTAACGTAGTGTGTACCATTTTTAGGGGGCAACGTCTCTAAAGACAATGGTAAGGAAGTATAATTTACAAGACTAAGAGCCCGTTGTTCGATCAGTAGTTAAAAATACTAATAGTCAAATTGTTCAAAGGCAATTTGCGTTAACTATTGTTATGTTTGCCATATATTTTAACTATTAGTTTGTTTAACTATTGATCAAACAACGGGCTCTTAGTGATCTAAGATTGACCTAAGATTTAACCATATTTAATTTTTTCCTGTTTTAATCTTATTTTCTGGCTTGCGCAAACAAGTAAAGTGAGTACGGTCCCAAAGATGATTTTAAATAATATAACAATAGAATCTAGGGATCAGGTGGCTAAGCTGACAATCAAGAAGGTTCGATTAAGAATCCATCGTTGAACGGTAAGGTAACGTAAGCCAGCTTCAGGTAAAGTGAAAAATAATATCTGTTTTTTTTATATAACTCTACTTTCTTTGGATAGTAACAAATATACTGTACCGATATATTGATACTAGCTTTTGCCCGCGACTTCGTCCGCGTAGAATTCCAATTTGTGGTAAAGCTTCATCTCTTTCATTGTATAAAACAAAAAACCGGCAACGGCAACATCCATTATTATTATCATTTCATCATCATCAGTATCAGTTAGTGAATATTATAAATCCCGTTTATTCACTATCCCGTGGGAATTTCAACAAATTTGTCCTTATTCTATGCAAATTTTCGCTTATAGTTATCCCGCGGGAATTTTGCATTTTCCCCGAGAAAAAGTAGTCTATGTCCTTAAAGGTGTAGCTTTCTACCGGTAAAAGAAGTTTTAAAATTTGCCCCGTAGTTGAATTCACTTATTTTTTTCCCGTGTGAATTTTGCTTTTTCACGGAGAAAAGTAGCCTATGTAAATAATGGTTGGTGTAACTTCCTATTGGTGAAAGAAATTTTCAAATCAGCCCTCAAGTGATGTTCACTTCTTTCTATCCCACGGGAATTTTGCATTTTACCGAATAAATAGTAGGTAGCCTAGCCTATATAGCCTATACCAACAAAGGATAGTGTAGCTTTCTATTGGTAATTTTTTTTTAAACTCAGCCCCGAAGTTAAGTTTACTATTTGCTATTCCGCGGGAATTTTGCATTTATCCGGGAAATAGCATCCTATGTTAATCAAGGACAGTGTATATTTTCTATTGGTGAAAGACATTTTAAAATGAGCTCCGAAGTTGAATTTTTATTTCTATCCCTTGGGAATTTTGCATTTTTCCGGAAAAAAGTAGCCTATGTCAATAATGGATAGTGTAACTTTTTACTGGTAAAAGATTTTTTTTTTAAATCGGCTCGGAAGTTTCAGAGATTATCTATCCCACAGGAATTTCCAATAATCCTGCAATAAGTTTTTTTGCTGTTGTGTATGACCATTTACGTTTATACTGAATTTGAAAAGTTTAGTACTTAATTGTAGTTACGGAGATAGGATCCAGTTGATTTGAGTATATAAAACCTGATTTAGCCTTATACCGTGGAAATTTTCAAAATTATTGAAATTAGCTTTATACTTACTTGTTCTAATAGTCTACTTGCATGCCCAATTGGAACAGTTTAGTAATCTTCGTTATGGGGATAGGGTCACTCTCGATTGATGAAATATATACATCCCGTATATTCCTTATCCCGTGGGAATTCCGGAAAATTCTTTCTTATCGGATGCCTACGTCATACAAAGGATACATCCTCCAAGTTTCAGGTCTCTACATACAGCGGTTTAGGCTGTGCGATAATCCGCCAGTCAGTCATTTAAGACTTCAGGACAAAGCATTTTATATGTATTTGCATTGCACCAAGCTTTTATGCGAGTTCAACAATGATTTTTGAATACTCAATTCGATTTTATTCGAAAAAGGTTGAACTCACATAAAAGCTTCATCATCATCATCATCATTTCAGCCGTAGGACGTCCACTGCTGGACATAGGCCTCCCTCATTGACGCCCAATCATTACGGTTGGAAGCGACTTGCATCCACCCTGAACCTGCGGCCTTCACCAAAACGTCCGTCCATCTCGTTGGTGGACGTCCCATGCTGCGCTTGTAAAAGCAAAAGCTTGGTGAAATGCAAATACTTATACATATAATTAGTTATGCAAAATGGAATGGAATGGTTTGCAAAATTTGAAGTTTCGTTTCGTTTACATTGTGTCAAAATAAAAAGTAATTTAAATCAAAAGCACTAAGGAGTATTGATATCAACTTCGAAGCAAATCACCCCCAAAATAATTTTCTACTCCTTTTTAACCCCGTCAAGGGATGAATTTCAATAAAATACGAAACACGTCTTCCATCAATTCTGTTATAGAATGTTTATGCAAAATTTGAAGTAGATTGGACCAAGGAATCACGTTGTCCCATACAAACTTTGCCCCCCTTTTTTACCCCCTTAGGAATAGAACTACGAAAAATCCTTTCTTATCGGATGCCTACGTCATACAAAGAACACACCCTCCAAGTTTCAGGTCTCTACGATCAGCGGTTTAGGCTGTGCGTTGATCCGTCAGTCAGGACAAAGGATTTTATATGTATAGATAATATTTATACTTAAATGAAAACCGAATAATGACTAAGAGTCGTTCGATAAAAAATGCCATTCTAGACATGAATCGCTACAATAATGCTTGAAATGTAAACGTCCAGTCAGTCAACAACATTATAATATTTATAATAAATATATCTAAGTATAGCCTAAACAGCTTCGCACACTTTAAGTTTTGGTAGTCGAATTGATATTCCGGAATTTCCCAAAAATTACATAGTGCTTTTAAAATAGCATATTATGCTCATTGTGCCCTTGTGTGTGACTAAAACAAGCCACAATGACACGAGATATTAACCACCCGAGCGATAGGAACAAAAACGAAGCTTTGTACAAAATTACTTATACTAAGTAATATCTAAGTGTGGACAATAACATCTTAACACATTTACCCCCCAAAGCTGTATAACATCCCGTTTCTCTACTTAATTAATTCTTGCTAAGCAGTAGATCAATGCTCGCACGATAAGTGAGCGTAGGCAGTCGTATAAGATAGCAAATTAATGATATTAATATAAGAATCATTGATATGGAAACGTTATTTCTACGTGCGCTTCAGGATGAATCGGGAAAACTCCCAAGTTCCATTTGTTATCTGTTTAGAAGGCGATAGGGAGACGGGCCTTTGTTACTACTTATTACGTTTGACACGCCAAGTGGGAATAACTTTGGACTAAGCCTGTGACTAGACAAACCAGCTTGTTTTGTACAATGTATGTATGTATTAGGTATAATGAAATCATAAAGTACTTACGGCAGAAAATGGTACCGCATGCTTTTCCTTCTCATTTAATTTTAGTATGAGTTCATAAGAACCACATTTACAAAAATGTTTATCTATTTGGCTAGAAAAGGCCGATATATTTAATTTCTCGGCTCGGTCTAAAGTTAAGCGCTCCTCGAGTTGCTCAAAAAATGGTAAGCACCGTAATTCAGAAAAGAGTCATTTTACGATAAACCCAGTAGCGTATTAATCTTCATAAAAAAATATTATCAGCTGAAATCGCTGTAAGAGCTATTACTACAAGTGTTACATGGATCATGGTGAAATTATTCGAGTACTTACTTACTTATAGTAAAATTTATGTTACTTTTTAAACAAGCTTTTAGTCCGTATATGTTAATAAAAAGAACTAAAAAGTTCTAAATAATTTAATTCTGTTATGAAATAGACCGACGTAACCAAACGGATTATCTCATTGAAATGGCATTGGGCAGGCCATAGCACGCAGAACATCTGTTCGTACGCTATCTGGCCGTTGGGGCCGAAAAGTTCTCGAACGGAGACCACGGACTGGCAAGCGTAGCGTGGGTCGTCCACCAACAAGATGGAAGGACGATTTGGTAAAGGCCGCAGGTTCAAGGTGGACGCAAGCCGCTTCCAACCGTAATGATTGGGTATCAATGAGGGAGGCCTATATCCAGCAGTGGACGTCCTGCGGCTGAAATGATGATGACGAAATAGATGATGTAAGTATTAAATCTTTACTTTTTTATCACAGTCCCAAGGTTTTCAAAAGCGTGTTATACCTTCTTAATTTTTTTGACATCAAGAAAAGAATTGAGAAGTTTAAATTGAAGTTAACAACACATTTTCTGTCGATGTTCAATGGCAACTTCCCGGGAAGAATAGAGTGGTATTAAATTGGACATACAGAACTCCATGCTAAATTATCTTAAATTAATTTTACAATGCCTTGAGAGTACCTATCTGGATAAAACCTATAAGTAGATATAGCTACGGCTTCTAGGCTTCAGTCATATTTGGGTGTATTTGGGAATAACAAAAAGGTACACGAGTATATCATTCAGTTATGGCGCCGGCGACGTTTCCGAACACACCTCTCATGTCTCCAGCTGTCACATTCAATTGGGGATTATCACATTTTATTTTCTCACTCAAAGACGTTTTCGGTATTTACGAAGAGCTCAGATAAGAAAGCATTCAATATTTCCCCGAGTCACCGTTGAAAATTGTATATTACCGAGTGGCCTAGGGCAAATGAGATTTTAATATGCATGACATTAGGTCCTTGTTACCTTTGTGTATTCAAGTGTATTATTATTGCTATTCTGTGAGTAGCCAGTGTTTGCAGAAAGAGCAGAGTTTCATTCATCAGTGAATTCCCATTCATTCAGACTTACAGTTTTTAATGATTCACGCTTAATTACGCTAGAAATATTTGCTCTACACGTACACTCATTTGCTATATTAACATATATCCTTCAGTAAACTAATATCGCTTTAGACTAGTTTGAAACAGCGCTATAATTTCGACAAAGCGTGTCGGAGCACCTTGAACTAAACCTGATTATAGTAGTACCTACTTGATATTTGCTACGAATCCGTAGCAGAGAAAGCCTTCGAGCTGCTACGAGGCGAGTGCTACGTGTCGCAACACGCTCTACGAAATAAATTATCGGTTGGCACGTCGATAATTTGCATTAAATATTATTTATTAAAAATAACACATGCCTACTGTATGTTTAACAAAGTATTAGTAGAAAATAAATAATAGTTAAAAAAAACTAAAAAACACGCTTTAAAAAATAAAAAATAAATTTTAATAAATTTCAATTCACTATTCTTATAGTGCAGTAAAAAATCTTAATAAGCAATTATTATATTGTTATATCCAGATCAAAATTTGTAAACAATTCTAAATATTGATAAAATAAATAATAATAGTTTAAAATATTTTATTGTAAGAAAAGCGTGGGGTGCATGGTGTCAATTGTCAAGGATTATCATTTTGATAACATCTTAAAAAGCACCCCACGCTTTTTTTACAATAAAATATTTTAAACTATTATTATTTATTTTATCAATATTTAGAATTGTTTACAAATTTTGATCTGGATATAACAATATAATAATTGCTTATTAAGATTTTTTACTGCACTATAAGAATAGTGAATTGAAATTTATTAAAATTTATTTTTTATTTTTTAAAGCGTGTTTTTTAGTTTTTTTAAACTATTATTTATTTTCTATTTTTTAGTTGCATTTTTTTTCTTTCTAACTTTACCCCCTCACCTGCAACCCCAAAACCCCCTAAACCCAACCCCCCAACATACCCCACCCCATTTCCCCAAACCCCCCCAAACCCTACACCCTTACCCCCAATCCTCTAAACCCCCTTACAAACCCCCGAACCACCTAAACCCAACCCCCCTAACACCGAACCCCCATAACCTCCGGAAACCCCCGCTCCCCCCCACCCCCGCTCCCCCCCACCCTCCCCCCACCCCGCCACCTACCGCCCCCCTTCCAGTTCCATCATCAAACCCTTGTTACCATCTAGGCCTCTTACCCCCTCCCCATTTCCCACAACCCCCCAAAATCACTTACCCCCGAAGCCCCCAACACCCCCACCCTATTTCCCGTAAACCCCCCCCCCCCATCCCCTAACCCCAACCGCCACACCCTAACCCCCAACCTTCTAAACCCCCGACCCCCTTACCCCATACCCCATTCCCCCCCCAACCCGCCACCTACCCCCCTTCCAGCTTCATCATCAGACTCTTGTTACCATCTAGGACCAAAGTACTCGTCAAAACGAATCAAACGAGCCCAAACTCGATGGGGTTGTTTCGTTTTATTGTGGAGTGCCTTTGGCCATCTTCCAGCTCCATCATCAGACCCTGGTTACCATATGGGATCAAAGTGCTCGTCAAGACGAATCAAACGAGCCCAAACTCGATGGGGTTGTGTCGTTTTATTGTGGAGTGCCTTTGGCCATCTTCCAGCTCCATCATCAGACCCTGGTTACCATCTGGGATCAAAGTGCTCGTCAAGACGAATCAAACGAGCTCAAACTCGACGGGATTGTAATGTTTTATTACATAGTTCCTATGGCCACCATCCAGCTCCATCATCAGATCAGCTCCATGTTACAATAATATTGCATTGTCATCCAATTTACACATATGTGCAAAATTTCAGCTCAATCGGAAACCGGGAAGTGGGTCAAAATCGCGCCCTAAGGAGTCGGTTACAAACAAACATACAAACATACATACAAACATACATACATACAAACATACAGGTGAAGCTAATATAAAGCGTGTAAAAATATGTTATTTTTTTGTGTGTTGGCGTTATCGTATTAGCCCAAAACATCCATAGTTTATCGAAGGTGAAAAAAGATTGCGCGATCGCTGACCTTCTCTACCCGTCAGCAGCAACTTTATTCATCAGCGCATCATCTTGTTCTTGAGTTTACTTAAGAACCAACCTTGTTGAATGGTAATTAGTTCTTCTAAAAGCGTGAGGTGGCACGCACATATTAAATACGTAATAACGACTATCTTTCTCCTTGTCATTCGTATTGTGTTCCAAAATGTAATACACACCCTACAGTTTTTATTGCTAAACACAATTGAAGTCGCAGGCAATATGATTAAAAAATATGCTGTTCGTCATCAGACATGTGCAATATTTTTTAACCGACTTCAAAAAAAAGAGGAGGTTATCAATTCGTCTGTTTTTTTTTTTTTTTTTTTTTTTGTATGTTTGTTACGCGATTACTCCCTCAATTGTGAACCGATTTTCAAAATTCTTTTTTTGTTTTAAACAGTATACTCCTGAGGTGGTCCCATTGGCACCAAGTCAAGATCTGATCATGGGATCCTAGAGAAATCGAGGGCAACCTTCAAATTTTACAGGCAAACCTATAGTGATTTTAGCATTTTTAGTATCAAGTGAAGTATTTGCATTCAGAAAGTATCATTTGGTAAACTGGACCTGATGAAGAAGACCGTAGATGGCCAACGGAACTCCTCAACGGGTCAAATCTTGCAAGTTAAATTTGACCCACTTCCCGGTTTCCATTTGAGCTGAAATTTTGCAGACATGTGTGAATTGGATGACAATGCAATATTATTATGACATGGAGCTGATCTGATGATGGAGCTGAAAGATGGCCATATAAACTCTGTAATAAGTTTGAGCTCATTTGATTTGTCTTGACGAGTACTTTGATCCTAGGTGGTAACTAGGGTCTGAAGATGGAGTTGGAAGGTGACCATAAGAACTCCGTAATAAAACGACATAACCGCATCGAGTTTGGGCTCGTTTGATTCGTCTTGACGAGTAGGTACTTTGGTAACCAGGATCAAAAAGTACAGTCAGCAAAGTGTGCCTGTTGTATCGCATAATGTTGATTGTCCTAAAATTTTCTGGCGAAGAATGTTTGGCATACTGTTGAAAGTCCTAAAGCATATTTGTTCGTCCTTATATTGATAACAAGAACATCGAATTACCTACAATGTTTTATTACTAATATTAATTGGCCAAAGCAGTCCTAAGAATTGTGTAGGTAAGTTATTCACCTAAACTATAGTAAGTAGGTATGGCACCTATGTACAAAGAAAAGGGGGCAATAAAAAATACCTACAAACCACCTCTCGATTAACCTTGTTAGGTTCGTTAGTTATCTTGCATCCCGTAGAGTGGGAATGGAAGTCTATTCAGCGGAGGGGGGCTCGGGGGGCAAAGCCCCCCGCAATAAAAAAAAACTTTCAAACCATCCCCCGTTTAACCTGTTTAGGTTCGTTAGTTACCTTGCGCTCCTCAAAGTGATATTAAAGGGGGGGGGGGGGGGGGGGGGCTCGAGGGGCAAAGCCCCCCGCAATAAAAAAAAAACTTTCAAACCTTCCCCCGTTTAACCTGTTTAGGTTCGTTAGTTACTTTGCGCTCCTCCAAGTGATATTAGAGGAGCCCCCCGAAATAAAAAACCTGTCAAACCGCCTCCCGTTTAACCTAACCAGATTCGTTAGTTATTTTGCGTTCCTCAGAGTGGAAATTGAAGCCTTGGCACTGAAAGGGGGGCTCGGGGGGCGGAGCCCCCCGTAATAATAAACACCTTCAAACCACCCTTTGTTTAAAACCAAACCTGTTTTAAACCCTGTTACAGGCGGAGCTGGTTAGCTTCATTAGTTATCTTACGTCCCTCAGAGTGGAAATAGAAGCCCCGCGCTCGGAGGGGGGCTCGGGGGGCGGAGCCCCCCGCAATAAAAATACTCTTAAACCACCTCCCGTTTAACCTGGTTAGATTCGTCAGTTATCTTGCGTCCCTCAGAGTGGAAATAGAAGCATCGCTACCGGAAAGGGGTGTTGGGCGGAGCCCCCGCAATAAAAAATACTTTCAAACCATCCCCCGTTTAACCTGGTTAGGTTCGTTAGTTACCTAGCGCTCCTCAAAGTGATATTAGGCGGGAAGGGGGGCTCGGGGGGCGGAGCCCCCCGCAATAAAAAAAAACTGTCAAACCGCGTCCCATTTAACCTAACCAGATTCGTTAGTTATCTTGCGTCCCTCAGAGTGGAAAATGAAGCCTTGGCACTGGAAGGGGGGCTCGGGGGGCGGAGCCCCCCGTAATAAAAAAACACCTTCAAACCACCCCCTGTTTAACCTAGTTAGGTTCGATAGTTATCTTACGTTCCTCAGAGTGGAAATAGAAGCCCCGGAGATGGAGGGGGGCTCGGGGGGCGGAGCCCCCCGCAATAAAAATACTCACCACCTCCCGTTTAACCTGGTTTGATTCGTCAGTTATCTTGCGTCCCTCAAGAGTGGAAATAGAAACCTCGGTACCGGTAGAGGGGCTTGGGGGGCGGAGCTCCCATAGTAAAAAATACCTTCAAATCACTTCCCGTTTAACCTGGTTAGGTTAGTTAGCTTTCTTGCGTCCCTCAGGGTGAAAATAAAAGTCCCGCTCTTGGAGGGGAGGGGGGCTCGGGGGGCAGAGCCCCCCGCAATAAAAAAATCTGTTAAACCATCTACCGTTTCACTTGGTTAAATTCGTCAGTTTATCTTGCGTCCATCAGAGTAGTAATGGAAGCCTCGCTACTGGTACGGGGGGCTCGGGGGGCAGAGCTTCCCGCATTAAAAAAAATACCTTCAATCCACCCCCGTTTACCCTGGTTAAGTTTGTTAGTTACCTTGCGATCCTCAGAGCGTAAACAGAAGCGGGGCTTCGTTTACTGGCTACGCCTACGCATTTTTTTTATACCAATACAACTAAAAAGCCAAAAATAAAAAAATTAAATAAAAAATAGAACCGCCTACAAAAACACCCAAAAAAATATTAATTAAAAATGTAACCGACTATAATGAGCATTATAATATCTTTCTACTAATCTGTTTGAAGTCGGGCCTCAGCTCGAGCCAGCAGGAGTGGACCTAGTAATTAAATTAATAAATAAATATCCCGGGACAATTCACACCAATCGACCAAAGTAAGCAAAGCTTGTGTTATGGGTACTAGGCAACGGATAAACATACTTATATAGATAGATACATACTTAAATATATATTAAACACCCAAGACCCGAGATCAAACATTCGTGTTTTTCATACAAATATCTGCCCCGACGCGGGAACTGAACCTGGGACCTCAAACTTTATAGTAGTAATTTAACTTACCTACCTATTATCCCTATTATACCTACTATCTGTTGGGCTTCTACCACTCCTGCTAGCTCGTGCTGAGGCCCGACTTCAAACAGATTAGTAGAAAGATATTATAATGCTCATTATAGTCGGTTTACATTACGTTATTAATTATAACGCACGTTTATCCAAAACTTTATCAATCGCCAAGTGTTACATGTATTTAATTGGGGAAAATGCTTTGAAGATCCTAATTTACGTTTCTATAATAACAAAGCTTTTAAAAAGTTACATCTATTATTTATGCCATCTCCGTAAATTGGAAATCATCCCGTTTTATTTAGAAACAAGTTTTGTATTTTCCTTTTCATTACGCTGTCCTAAACGGATTGTAATAGATTGCTTAATTATATAAACTCTGAGTGGAATACTAAACAAAATGGATGAAACAAGTTTCAGTACCTGCCGATCTTATTTTAAGAAATTGTTTAGCCTTGTTCGGGATCAATTGACTTGCTAATGAGTTTTGTAATTATGCGTGGAATTTATTTTCTTCGAGCAACCAGTTCAATGTTTATAAATTAATAATAATGATATGAAAATCCGGATAGGGATATTGCATCTAAACTTTCCTTTGACATCTCTATGTCAAAATACATACTCGAAGAAAGATTATAGAGAAAAATTTAATGACGC
The DNA here is from genome assembly GCA_947859365.1 of Archips crataeganus. Classification (NCBI taxonomy): domain Eukaryota; kingdom Metazoa; phylum Arthropoda; class Insecta; order Lepidoptera; family Tortricidae; genus Archips; species Archips crataeganus. Next base: position 9,844,920 of record OX402050.1, read on the forward strand.
AAAGTAAAGTGTTGTGCTAGATGCTTTTGTCACAAAATGTCATGCTTGAAATATAAATTTAAATACTTTTTTACAAATCTAATACATATATCTGTCTAAACTAATACTATCCTAAAACTAAAAACCTTAAGTAAAATAATAATAATTATTATTAGTAGCTTATTCTGTCCCATTGCTGAGCAGGACCTCTACCATGAGTTTATACTAGCTCACAGTGACCGTACTCACTAGCGACGGCGTAAATGATTTGTATGGAGAATTGTACTTCCGTAAGTGACCGCTAGAGGCGCTGTACAATTCTCCATACAAATAATTTACGCCGTCGCTAGCGAATACGGTCTCGTAAACTAGTGTAAACTCATGGTAGAGACACAGGCCTCCCTCCAACATTTCCACTGCTCTCTGTCCGCTGCATACGAGGGCCAGTCCTCCGAGAAGAAATCCAGTTCATATATTTTTTTTTACTAGCCTATAATAGTGCCCCACTAAAGGCCTCCCCTCTGGTCCTCCATTGTTCCCTGTTTCGAGCCAAATCTAAAAAGAAAAAAAAAATAACAATAATTACTAAAACATATTAAAAGGAGTCCCTTTAGGCAAGGTTCCGAAGATACTGGGAGCGTTCCGCCTTTGAATAACTAAGCTAATTCTTTGTCCGAGTTAGAGCTGCCAGCTCTTCCGTAGGTATCCTGTGACGTCGACCAAATATGTGTGACTCTTTGCTATTTCTTTAAGTAGCCCCATAGTGCTAGGACCCCACGGACAAGGGGCAGAAAAATAATTTATCGCGGGCGAAGCTGCGGACGGAAGGCTAACTATTATTATTTTTAAGGTTTTCCGCGATAAAAACTATCCTATGTTCTTCCCAGTGTCTAAAACTATTTCCATACCAAATCTCATCTAAATCAGTAGAGCGGTTTGAGCGGGAAGAGGTAAAAAATAGACCGACACACTTTTGCAAATCATTATCCCTCGCAGTTTAATTGAAATCTCGAAATTTAATTGAATTCCCTTACGCATTCCCAAAAAATACGCCGTGGTCTTCATTTTCGTCATATGAATAACACGCGTGCAAAATTTCGGGTTTCTTAACTAAGCAGTTCAGATTTGGAAATTAACGTGCGTAAATTCCGATTACATGGGAACATGGGAATGAAATCTAGCCTATGTTAACATATGTTATACTAGCTTTTGCCCGCGACTCCGTTCGCGTGGAATTAGTAATTTGGGCAGCTTATTTTTTTTATCCAATTTGCTTTTTCTCTTCAATTATGGCTCTCCTTAGTTCCTCGATATAAAAAAAGTACCCCCCCCACCGAACCTCACCCGCACGCCCGCGTTCACATTCATTCACTACCAAAAGCGTGCCTATAGAAGTTTTACTTCAAAAACCCCCGATTTTGAAACATTCTTCCGCTCCGCTCCGCTCCTATTGGTGTTAGCGTGATGATATAGCCTCGATAAATGGGCTATCTAACACTGAAAGAATTTTTCAAATCGGTGCAGTAGTTCCTGAAGTCAGTCAGCGATAGTCAGTCAATTCTTCTAAAAACTGTTCGATAAATTCTTAAAATAAACGTATCTTTCTTATTTGTGAACCGATTCAAAGGAAACAAACACTAAATGTTAATCCAAGAAAATACCAACATATCAGTGAAAACCGCATCCTTTTAGGTTAAGCCGTTTCTGAGATTAGCGCGCACAAACGCACAGACAAACAGACAAACAGATAAACAGACAAACAGACAATAATTCTAAAAATCATTGTTTTGGGTTCTATTGCGCTAATAAATAGCCCTAGTGACAGTTTTTCTCAAATATCTTCAATGTACAGACACCGACTTGTTACAGATTTATTATATGTATAGATATCGTTCAGAGATTCAGCTATGTAAATATCAAATTTTATCTAAATCCGTCCAGCAGTTTTAGCGCGAAAAAGTAGCAAAACATGTGCGCACACACACATAGGTATACACATTTATAATATTAGAAAGATACAATAACGTCTACTTACATAACATTGTATTTAGTAAATGTCGTACGATTCCACACGTGCCGACCGTACACCGCAATACATATTGTGTCGACCTAACGTTACCACAGTATTCTTATGTACGGTCAAGTGCAAAAATAAGTATCGATTTAATCCTCCCATCGTTACATACTTATACCTTAATTCGACGACATAAGAGCTATGGGACATATTTATGAGCAAGTTGTGTGCACCCATATTTTTACACTTGACTGTACCTAAAGCTTCATTTAGGCCGTGGGAGAAATATCACGTGTCATTCGTTACATTGCTGGGCTGGGCGGCTATGAATTTATAAGTGATCGATCATCGACGGCAATGTACCGCACTTTGCATGATATTTTTAACTCCTTCTGAATGAGGCTAAGTATACTTTCGGGGTAAAACTGAGTAAAAAGTCCCATATTTTTCATGTTTAGTAAAACAAAGTGTAATCCCACCAAAAACATTCTGTAAAAAACTAGCCAAGTCTCGATGGAGCTGCTTGTTTATCTCTAAAAAGTAATGAAATCTAGACAAAGTCGTGCCAAGTCTAAGGTTCCTTACTGCGATTTCTTTATTATTATAGTTAATGTTGTGTGACTTAGCCGTTGAAGGGTACACAAGGGTACAAAACCAGGTGCTCCATGACACCATTGCACCAATCTGTCGCCAGAACCGCTACCCATTGACGATGGAAAATTGCCACTTGGAAAACGTTGATTCAATAACCAGTCAATTGTAGGCTCGATAAAGCTACGTATTTCAATAATACTTATGTATAGGCGAGCCTGACTGAAACAAACACTTCTTTTTGGAGCGTCAAATCGACCATCAATCTAACATAAAATAGACGTACAGACGGACTTCTATCAATGATTAGAAGTCCGTCTGTACTGGAAATAATTTTTTATACTGTTTGTTTCAGGCTCGCCTATACAAAGTATTATTGAAATACGCAGCTTTATCAAGCCTACAATTGACTGGTTATTGAATCAACGTTTTCCAAGTGGCAATTTTCCATCGTCAATGGGTAGCGGTTCTGGCGACAGATTGGTGCAATGGTGTCATGGAGCACCTGGTTTTGTACCGTTGTGTACCCTTCAACGGCCAAGTCACACAACATTAACTATATAATAAAGAAATCGCAGTAAGGAACCTTAGACTTGGCACGACTTTGTCTAGATTTCATTACTTTTTAGAGATAAACAAGCAGCTCCATCGAGACTTGGCTAGTTTTTTACAGAATGTTTTTGGTGGGATTTCACTTCTTTTTGTAGAAACATGGGCATATTGATTCATTTTATTTTAGATTTTCTTGTTTTATGTACCAATAGTAGAAGGGGGCATTACCATATCTCTAATACAGCTGAGACCAGCTGAGGGTTCTTCATCAGATACTTCAGACCTACTATTTTTGACATCAAATGAAGCGGCCCACCAAGTTGAATATTTTTTGTAAAGGCGGTATGTCGATCTCTAATAGTTTGGTTGGGCTCTTGTGTTTTCTAATCAGGGTCACCAGGTACTCCAGATCTTCGATTATCCTAGTTTTTATTGTTTTCCCTTTATGTGGCCATTAAACCCTAACTCTGTACCAAATTTCAGCTCTCTGAGTTTATGGTAAGTACTAGTTCTATTCTGATGATCATGAGTGAGTGAGTGAGTGAGGGAGTGTCATAAATGCGAAACTTTGAATTCGCTTAACTTCGGAACTAAATGACCTACAGACTTGAAATTTTGGATTTTGAGTATGTGATTATAGCTTACTGGATGACGAAATTTCTGCGTTCTGTTCTTATCCAGAGGTTCTCAAATAGGGGTCTGAAAATGTGGCGAAATGGTTCCAGTAAAGGATGGTACGGCAGTGTTTGCTTCGCGTTCGACTTGGCGGGGGCACTGCCGTGCCCCCAGATTTAACCAGTCTTAATTAAACATAAAATCTTTTGACATGCTACGGGGTAGTTTTTGCAGGAGCAATATAAATAATTAAATTTTATTTTAGCCTAGGGTGTTCCGAATAAGACGGAAGCTATTGCCGTCTCTCTCTCTCTCTCTCATGGCTTCCAAGCTGTGCACGTCGCTCTAGACTATTTAATTACTAATAAATACTTATTGTGGTGAAAACCAATAAAGTTTGTGATAATCTGCCTGCGCGTATAATTTAGAACCAGTCCTGCATAAGAATCCTTCATTTTGGTCCTTCGTTCGTCGGTGGCGAGAAGAAATACTTCGTAAAATTAAATGACAAGAAGGTTATCGAAATCACCATTATACATTGCGTTGACAGTTCGTGAGTACTATACAAGCAGATCTTCCACAGACAGAGCATCGAGCTCCCGTAACTTCACAATACCAACAAAATAGGTGTCAACATAACAGTAATAACTGCATAGAGAGAGCAGGCTCGATTTCATCGTGAATAGCGGCCTTAAAACATAATCGTCAAGCTGACAGAACTATATTAGTCATAGACGCATAGATACTTAATGTCAATATTGTCATTACATTATTCGATCGAAAATAAATAATATTCAAAATATATGGGACAAGAATACATACAGAAAACAGCCTAAATTTCGTTGAACACAATGGATTTACAAAGTTTGATTATACAAAGAGGAAGTCTCAAAGGTAAACTAACACGGATTAGTAACTACGTTCAAACATTTAATACCTTAACGGACGACACAAGCAATCTGAAAGTACGTTACGACGATTAAGTTTCGCTTTTCGACAAAATTGAGAATGTACAGAACCAGATCGAAGCTCTGGACAACAATATTGAAAGATTCACAGTGCATGAACGCGAACGGGATGCATGCGAACAGAAGTTTTACCAGACTAAAGCTGCTATGGAGCGCATTCTTAATCCCGCGACACATAACAGTACTATGAATGAGTCTCAACATTCCCAATTAATACAATCACAAGTAAGACTGCCCCAGCTTCAGCTCCCCTCCTTCGATGGTGCCATAAAGGAGTGGCCGGTGTTCAAAAATATTTTCAAGACTGCAGTAGACAGCTGTAACATACCGGTGTTGCATAAGTTTCAATACTTGAAGTCATCGCTCAAGGGTGAAGCCGCAGGATTAGTAAGCTCTCTTATAATTTCAGAAGCCAATTATCATAAGGCCTGGGACATTCTCATTCAGAGGTATGAAAATAAAACAATTATTGTAAATCATCACATAAAAACATTTGTAAATTATTCATCTATCACTAGGTTTAATTTAAAAGAGTTCCTTGTAGCTTTGCAAAAAGTTTGGACTCTTTGCGATCCCTGGATTTGCCAGTGGATTCCTGGGATGTGCTATTAGTATTTTTAATCACACAAAAGCTTGATAACTCTTTGCGTGCTGCGTGGGAAATGAGCCGTAAGGAAACAACAATTCCCAAATTCAAAGACCTACTAGAATTTCTGAATTTAAGAGTTACTGCCTTTGAAATGTTAACTGACAAACAAACTGAAAAGCCTAGCTCTTCACAAACAAGAATGTCACACCTAACGTCAGTTTCGAATAATAATACTAATGCTATATGTTCAATGTGTAATGGGTCACATAGGTTACATAAGTGTCCAAATTACCTCGAACTACCCATACCCAAGAGAATTGAATTTATTAAATCAAAATCCTTATGCTTTAACTGTTTACAGGTGTATCAACCTAAACATAATTGCACTAAAACTAGTTGCTTTACTTGTCGTGGCAAGCACCACACAAGCATTCATCTGGACAGCCCTCCGCGAAAGGTCAACTATGCCGCAGTTGCAGACAATAGTTACCAACAAGAGCAGATATATGGCCAGGATATACACAACAAGTCTACTTGCGCTCAACAGACGCAGTATATACCTCACTACAGTCAACAGACGCACAATATACCTTACTACAGTCAACAGACACATAACATACCTAGCTACAGTCAACAGACACAGAATATGCCTACATACACTCAACAGACAAACCTATCTAGTACACAATCATACAGCCAACAGTCAACAAACACACCTGCATGCATACAAAATCCAGCTCATACAATCCAAGCTTACCAACAAGCACACAGCATTCATACGCACGCACAATCGCAAAATCAAACGCTTATGCCTAGCACTGATATAAAAACTGCTACAACGTCAACTGTTATGTTAGCAAATGCTAATGCACCTCAAATTTTGCTCTCAACAGCTATTATAAACATCCGAGATGCAGCCGGCAACTGGCACAAGGTACGCGCGCTTCTTGACTCTGGGAGTGAAGTTAATATCATGTCACATCGAACCGCTACATTGCTACAGCACAAACTTTATTACAACGCATGCCATATTCAGGGCATCGGCAACACGCATAAACATACACAAGTGAGTACAACAGCTGATATATCCTCTAGGACGGATAATTACCTGTTCCTTTGCCTCATAGATTTATCAACACACAGCAATGGAATATTCCATCTGCTCAAGCTCTCAAGCTGGCAGACCCTACCTTTTTCATACCAGGCGACATAGATTTGCTATTAGGAGCCGAAATATTCTATGATATCCTACAGTCAGGCCATGTTAGGTTAGGAAATAATATGCCACAGTTGATTGAAACTAGTTTCGGATGGTTAGTGTCAGGTACTTATATTACCGACAAAGTGGCTGTAAATTCATCACAGGTTAGTTTATTTGTTTCTTCGCAACAAACTGATGACCTCCTGTGTAGGTTTTGGGAACAGGAAGAAGTCGCACCTAAAAAAATAGTTTCTCCGGAACAAAAATATTGTGAGCAGCTATTTCATGACACGACGACTCGTACAGAATCAGGTCACTACATGGTAAATTTACCAATTGTAGAAAATAAGGTGGCACAACTAGGTAATTCATTTAATACGGCTTATCGCTGCTTATTACATCTTGAGTCTAGGTTTCAAAAAGATGAAAGCTTGCATAGAGAGTATAAAAAAATCATTCACGAATTTCTACAATTAGGACATGCACAATATATTACAGATTTTAATCAGTCATCAAGTCACAACAAGTCATTTTATCTCCCACATCATGCTGTTTTGCGGCCTGATAGTCAAACCACTAAGCTTCGAACAGTATTTAACGGCAGTGCTAAAACAGATACAGGCGTGTCACTCAATGACACACTGCTAGAAGGTCCAAATATTTACAACGATTTGTTAGATATAATATTAAGATTTAGACTACATAAATATATTTTTACCACAGACATTGTCAAGATGTTTAGGAATATTTTTATAAACCCTGACCAACGCCCCCTACAAAGGATATTGTGGAGAGACTCAAAGTCTGATCCGTTACAATGTATACAACTTTCAACCGTAGTTTATGGGACAAAAAGTGCACCATACCTGGCTTGTCGCACTTTGCGTGATTTAGCAGAGAAACATAAAGAAAAATACGCACTTGCCGCGGAATGTATTCAGCTAGATTGCTACATGGACGATTTTTTGTCTGGTGGACAGTCACTACAAGAAGTCAAAGATATTTGTACTCAACTCATTGATTTGCTAAAAACAGCTAATTTTGTATTACATAAGTGGTCAGCAAACCATAGTAGTATACTCGAACATGTTCACATGTTACATAAAGATAAAAATTTAAACAACAATGTCTACGACTTCACACCTGATCATATAGTCAAAACGTTAGGTTTAAGATGGATGCCATCTATTGATAACTTTCAGATTCATATACCTGAATTTAAAAAACTGAGAACCACAAAAAGGAATGTGTTGTCACAGATATCCCAAATATTCGATCCAATAGGCGTTTTAGCCCCGTCTACCATTTTAGCTAAAATATTGATGCAGGATATATGGAAGCTCAAGTTAGCTTGGGATGATGAACTACCTTTACATATTCAAAATACTTGGCATGAGTTTTGTAGAAGTTTAGACGATTGGAGATCTATACAGATACCTCGATGCTACTTCGCAGATCTTCCGTCGACGATCACATTAGTAGGCTTTTCCGATAGCTCGGTGAAGTCATTCGGAGGATGTTTGTACTTACATGCAACATACAATAACAGGCAACCGACCTGTACCCTGATCATGGCTAAGACACGTGTTGCTCCGATTAAATCGCAGTCTATACCCCGCTTAGAACTCTGTGGCGCTCTATTACTTGCGCAAATTACGGTAAAATTTTTAAAAGCTACAGCCAATAAGTTACATATAAAAGATATAATGTTATTTACAGACTCACTAGTAGTTTTGAACTGGGTTAAAACACCGTTCAGTCGTAAACTAAACCCTTTTGTTTCTCATAGGCTCCTGGAAATAGTGGAAACCACTAGGAGCGAAAATTGGCATTATGTTAATACCAAAGAAAATCCCGCCGATCTTCTTACTAGAGGCGTTTATCCTGATAAATTGCCGACACTAAAACTTTGGTGGAATGGCCCAAACTGGTTGCTTCAGGACACATCCACATGGCCCTTAGCAGACCCTGTGACAACTCTGGATTTAGACTCAACAGAAATTGCGTCTAAAAGTTGTTTTCATGTCGCGAATAAGAATAATCAAAATTACTTTAATGATATATTCGCAAAATATTCAAGCTTCAGTAAGATTGTGAGAATCATGGCATTTGTGTTCAGATTCGTAAACAAATTAAAGAACAGAGATAATACTATATCCTCGCACTTGACAGTGTTAGAATTAGACACGGCAAATAAGTTTATTGTTAGAGTGGTGCAGGAACAAGCATTTCCTAAAGAATTAGAGGAACTGAGACAGTTAAAATCTCAAACTAATAATAAGGCTGATTCAAACGCTGAATTGTTTACATTCAAGCACAGTCCCTTAAGAAAACTTAATGTATTTATAGATGACTACGGACTCATTCGTGCCGGTGGTCGTTTGACTCAATCTAACATCCCTTATAATCACGCACACCCTATCATTCTACCAAGTAAAGAACACATCACTGCACTAATAATTAGACATTATCATATCACGCTTTTACACACGGGTACATTAACTACATTAGCCAATATCAGATTCAAGTATTGGCCTATCAACGGGCGAAGTGAAGTAAGTAAAGTTATTCATCGATGCATCCGTTGCATCAGATTTAGAGCACAAGCCTGTGGACAGCAAATGGCTGATCTACCAGCCCCCAGGGTAACCTTAGATCGTCCATTTATTCATACTGGTGTCGATTTCAGCGGTGCTATTTACTTACGTAGCTCGATGTCTCGCAACTGTAAGTATCAAAAGGGCTACATATGTCTGTTTGTGTGTCTAGCTACAAAACATTTGCATCTTGAACTTGTGAGCGAATTAACCTCACAAGCTTTCATTTGTGCGCTTAAACGGCTTATTGCTAGAAGAGGAGGTTGCAATTCAGATAATGCATCTAATTTTAAAGGTGCTAATAATGAATTAACTGAACTCAATAAAATGTTTAAAAATGATACTTCCTATTCTGAGATTGTAAACTATTGCGCTATGAATAATATTCAATGGAAATTTACTATTCCATTAGCAAGTCACATGGGTGGGCTTTACGAGGCAGGCATTAAATCTGTTAAAGGTTTGTTAAAACGACAGCTCTGCAATGCTAAATTAACCTATGAACTTATGTACACGCTACTTGTGCAGGTGGAGGGAATTCTTAATTCGAGACCACTTTGCGCTATTTCAGATTCACCAAATGATTTGGAATACCTTACACCTTCGCATTTTTCTATAGGATCAGCAATTACAGATTTACCCGAACCAAACATATTAGAGATGAATGACAAACGCTTAAACATGTATCAGAAGGTAACACAAATGAGACAAAGAATTTGGAAACAATTCTATAGTAATTACATTTCCGAACTGTTGCCTAGAAATAAGTGGTTACAAAGTAGATCGAATTTAAAAATAGGCGATATGGTAATTGTTAAAGATGAGGCTACTCCGCCGTCCTGTTGGCCATTAGGAAAAGTAGTGGCGGTAAATATAAATTCTCAGGATGGTTTAGTAAGATCTGTGTTATTAAAGACTACCAAGGGCGAGTACACAAGGCCTATTCATATGCTTATTTTGTTGCCTAACATTGAATCAGTTTAACTACTGTTTATAAGTTTTATCTTACGTACGTTAAAACTGTAAGCATTATTTCGCATTAAATACTTATGTTACCTTGCATTTATATACTTATAGTTAATTGCAACCCCTGTTTAGAATTTCACGTTAATTTTGGTCTTCAATGCATTTTGGAAAATGTATATCTTAATGTGTTGAAGTGATTTATAGATTAGTAATACAGTTAAGTTTTGACATATCCCTAAGTTTGTATAACTAACTTTAGATACTAAGTTTCGACTAATAAAGCCCGGGAAAATGTTCCGAATAAGACGGAAGCTATTGCCGTCTCTCACTCTCTCTCTCATGGCTTCCAAGCTGTGCACGTCGCTCTAGACTATTTAATTACTAATAAATACTTATTGTGGTGAAAACCAATAAAGTTTGTGATAATCTGCCTGCGCGTATAATTTAGAACCAGTCCTGCATAAGAATCCTTCATAGGGTAAAGCGTTTTGTACAGAGATATCGGGTATCGGGTAGATATCGGGTTTTTGTAATGTCATTGTACTGTTTTTGGTGATCAATAAAGAATATTTGTATTGTTGAACTACAACAATTACTTTGCTCACCCTTTCTAAGGAACATTTTGATTTAGAGTTGAGTACTATTTATCAGATAGCGATCTCAAATGGTTATACAAAATCAATGGTAGATAGTTTAGTTCAAAAGAAGCAGGCACGGTTAGTAAATAGCATGCTTTACGCTGCGTTACCTTCTCAGTCTACTAACAAATATAGATCTAGCATCTCTTACGTCGGGGGTTTGTCTGATAAGATTTATGGCATTTTAAAATCAAACAATATTAATGTTGCCTTTAAGACTAACAACTCTTTGTACTCTAGGCTATGTAACCACAAAGAACAGGTAGATAAGGGAACTAGATCGGGGGTATACAAGCTTACTTGTAATGACTGCAATGGGATATACGTAGGACAGACAGGCCGAAGTTTTAATACTAGATTTAAAGAGCATGTTTCGGCATATAGGAATGAGCATCCAGATAGATCGAATTTTGCAAAACATTTGTTGGAATCAAATCATTCATTGTTAGATTCAGATTCTTATGAAGTGTTACATTATTGCGGCAAGGGGTTGCGTCTGGATGCTCTGGAATGCATGGAAATAATTAGGTACAACACTATGGGGTCTATTATTAATGAACAGGTAAATTTAGTATCTTCTCCTTTACTGCGGCTTGGGTCGAATTTGAACAGTTAGTATTAATTAAATATGCCTTATAAATAAATAAACAAAAAATTCAAGGTAGTTTTAAATATGTCAATAAAAGTTAATTTTTGTGGGGTAGTTTGAGAATAAGAAAAATAAAGTGGGTACTTGAGAAGTTACAGTGACAAGTTAAAACATTTGTTTTGGTTTGTTAGTTTAACATTTGGTAGCATAGCATACGGTTGTGGTAACTCTGAAGATGAGCTCTGGTTGAGTTCGAAACGCGTCAGTGTAGCTTGGTGGTGGTGATGGTTGGGTTTATGTGATTTGTGTGTGTTCGTACAGTGTGGAGGTGGAGGAACTGCATGAACGCACATTTCTTGCATAAACGTAACTATTGTAAGGTCGCGGGTGAGCAAAGTAATTGTTTTAGTTCATTAATATGGACCTCCGCAAAGTAACGCCTGATTCAATAAATTATTTGTATTGTGTTGTATTGTAATACCCCTTATGTCAAATACCCCAGAAAAATTATGTCAAATATTTGCATTTGGATTTGAATGATATTTTTTACAGTATATAATTTAAAAAACTTAGTACTCAATTCACAAATTTCAAAAATCAAGCTGTAATTTCATATATATTATACTTGTTTCAACACACATTTTTTCTATAGTATGATCGAGTGATGTGATTTAAAAACTCGGTCCTCTGGAGCGTACAGTCGAAGCCATAAATAACACCAACCTTAAATGGTTAGTGGCATAGAGTTGTACAAATATTTCTGACGCCGTGGTAACGTACATATATTTATGACCTTGACTGTACTACCGAGCATTACCCTATACCTACTGTGGTAAACCGGTAGTGTACGTACTTACTAATTTACCTGACTGGGCCGGTCGCACGTAGCACCCGTCTAATTATGTGCCACGTGTACATCTTGATTATCTTTCGGCTGACCCATATTATTGCGTTTCGTGCCTTGACTTGTGTTTAATATCATGTTGTTATTCTTTTTAGTGCTTGAATAAATACCTTTATTACAAATGTTTGTAAAAACTGTACTTTATTTTATGTTAGTACACGTTTTTCTTTAGGTAGCTATCAAAATGCATATAATAATCCCCTTATTCATAAACACTTGTTAGCTTACCCATGTTAACTTAACATTCGTTTGTATTTTGTCATTTTGACATTGGCATTTTTTAAATACAAGTAAAGCAATTTTTGCTGAAACAGGTTGAATAAAGCGGATAAGTCCACAGAAGTTTCCTTCTTCTTTAACGCCGACGTTATAATTGTTTACCTACCTATGTTAATGTGTGTACATACAATTAATCTTTCTTACACGATTCATACCTGAATATAGTAGAGCTTTTGTCAAAAACTTTGTACATTTAATTTTGGACTCCAACTTGTATAGATAGGTACAGGTAAAAATAGCATGAATGCAACTGAGTCTAACTAACATAGCCTCGGTCCTGATTCATTTGTATGAACTATTTCCTTACAAAAAAAAAACAAAACAAAACAACAAGACAAAATACAAGAAATATATATAAACAAAATTACACCGCAAACAGGTTGTTCTGTATGTCCAAATTATCCAACGTTAATTATATACATATACTATGAATTTATTTCAAACTAAATACAAACTGAAATATAGATGCACAGAAAAAACCCCAGAAAAAAGACCAATGCTGGGAATAGAACCCAGGTCCTCAGCGTTCCGTGCTGCGTGCTTACCCCTACACCATCACTGGTCTAGAAGTTAGCGACGAATTTTTCCCACACATCGTACACTTCAGTCTCAGTCTCATTGGTTTCACGGGATGACCGTAAAAGTAATAAAAAAATGAAGTTGAAAAAATAAATAGAAAAAGATACTTCATACTTAACTTATATACTATGAATTTTTTACAAAGCTGTAGAGTAGACAATTTTATAAAATGATTCACCTGAAATATAATATTTCAACTTCAACCAAACAAAGGCTGAAAATGAGGCTGAGTATTTACAAGTGCGATTAGACAGCGCTACGCACGCACGAAGCCTCGATAAACACTTAACTGCGCTCAAAAGTGCGAGACGGAATTCGAAGCATTGGAGGCATTAGGGAACTAGGCGAGGGAGGCGATTTTTCCAGCCATGCGGCGCGAGCGCGAGGGCACGGCACGTTCGGCACCACGGGCACGGCGGGCACGCGGGCACGCGGGCATGGCGGTATGGCGGCACGGGAACCGCCGTGCGCCAGTCGCCGCTCGGCCGCGCGAAGGGGACGCTCGCTCCCGTACACACGCGCCTCTCCCGCGATAAACATTCCCCACGCGACATTTTCAAGTATTTTAACATAACAAACAGACACAAAATTATCCAAGTAATTTATCAAAAGTTAAAAGTTATATTCTAAGTGGGTGCTAAAAGTTTTGCCAGGTGCCTGTGCAACGGTCGTCATGTGTGGCGGTGACCACGCGGCCGCCGCCGCCGGCTGACCGCTTTCGCTGCACCATAATACACCATCACCACGCTAACTGGTAAGTACCTACTTTTTATACAGTACTACCATACTTAAAAAAATATCCTCTCAACTAAGCATTTAATTTTGAGATCACGGTGGATTAAATCATGCGGACTGAAAGTAAAGTCGAGATCGTGTCATTAAATTTTCCTCGTTAATTAATTGCGTCAAACACTGCTACTTTGATATTAATGCTTGTAAGATTTAATTTCCTTTTTACCTCACTTTGTTCAAGTTGGGCTCATTCAGGTATAATTTGGTGAATAGTTTATAGGGCAAGTTTCCCCTCGGTTAATAAAATAGGGGTTTGGCAGGTTAATGCGGGTGTGAAGCACTCTAGTTGGTTTAGACGACTTTACGACTTTCATGTGAAATAAGGCCTTTCATTCGGCAAATAGGCCATTAACACGTTATTTATTTGTTTAAGTGTTATTGAAAACAACAAGGGAATTCGATGGTTACGCTGGCATTCAGTAATTAAAGTTTAACGGCATGGTTACGACCCAAATTAAATCAAAGATTTTTTATTAAGTATTAAAGTCACAAAAGCTCTATTTTATTAACAGATAAACTAGCTATAAGTAAAATAAGTCTTTAGTTTAAACATTAAACCTGTAAAAGGAATGTAATTAAAACAGTCGTACTTTGTAGCAGCGCTACGAAAGTCGTAGAAGTATGTCATCGTAGCCCTTCTACGCCATTATCTGTGGATCCTCTCTGATAACAAGGCAACAAGCTAATTTAGCTATCGTAACAAGTCGATATTCTCATCCACCAAGAAAAGAGAACAAGTAGTACAAAATCTATAAAGAAAAGGAATATTAATAAAATTTACCTACTTGTAGGTACTTAGATAAAACTTATAGTTTTTACTATTAGTTACAGTAAACTGTTTTAAACTTTCGTCCACACTCACTAATTGCTGCAATGTGGCCGAAACATCGAGGTAAATATTAATTGCGTGATAAGTCCCGTTTAGTATAGTAATTATTAGTCACAGTAAGACAAAGATTTAGAAAAAAAAATCTTGTATAAGGTTTGAAATCGACAAGTGTAGCAAATTCTCATGAAACTGTAATATTATGTATGTATATGTACCTAGAGCAGACCGTAAAATTAATAAAAAATACGAAAATAATAAACCTTTTATCCAATAGAACAATACAGGAATATATTCTGTTTTCAAAATTAATCAATCATAAAAATTATTTATAACTTACGTCAGTAAATAAAGCAAGATCCTAACAATCAACTGAATAGGGCCGTAATTAGTAAACCAAAAACGCTTTAATGCGTTACTCAAACAAAAGAAAAGAGGCCTATTTTCAGAGAGGACGAAGCTCAAAATAAATATTAAAATTAAAACAAAGGAAACATGCTAATTAGTAATTATGTATTCATTTACTCACCTATATTTGTTTCATTTAAAAAACATAAATTAAATCAAAAATAATTTCAAGCTGGGCTTTGAAAATAATAAGACTGTAATAATAATTAAAATTAAAACTAAGACGAATTTAATTTATTACTTTTTAGGGTTCCGTAGTCAACTAGGAACCCTTATAGTTTCGCCATGTCTGTCCGTCTGTCTGTCTGTCTGTCTGTCTGTCCGCGGCTAAGCTCAGAGACTGTTAGTACTAGAAAGCTGTAATTTGGCATGAATATATATATCAGTTACACCGACAAAGTGATTAAATAAAAAAAACTAAAAAATTTTTTTTAGAGTACCTCCCATAGACGTAAAGTGGGGGTGATTTTTTTTTGTCGACTAACCCTATAGTGTGGGGTATCGTTGGATAGGTCTTTTAAAACCATTGTGGGGTTGCTAACATGTTTTTTTCTATTCAGTGATCTATTTGCGAAATATTCAACTTTAAAGCGAAAATTTTCATTAAAATCGACCGTCCCCCCCCTCTAAAATCTAAACTGTTGGGTGGAAAAATTTGAAAAAATTCAGAATGGTAGTAAATATATCAAATTTACTAGGAAAATTATAGCGGCTAAGATTGCTTTTAAATTATTTGTAGTTTAAGAGTAAATAGTAGCATAAGGTATAAAACATACCTAAACTTGGATGATTCCGTACACATACGAAATCCTTAGAAAAATATTACTTGATTTTTTCGTAATGGCTACGGAACCCTACCTTGGGCGTGTCCGACACGCTCTTGGTCGGTTTTTTTAAATACCCAAACAGGCTCAGTTTTTCATATAGCCGTAGTATGTGTAGTTTTTAAAAGGATTTAAGGTAAAATGTCGCTGACAAAGGTCGCAACAGCGTGACATAAGTCACGATGGTTGAAATCCAACCGTTTTCGTACATTCTATTAATAGTGTTACATTTTCGTTATGTTCCATGTATAATAAATAACAGAAATAACAAGTAGACGTCATCGGCGGAACCACTTGTTACGCCGTGACGCGTAACAGTGGGTAGCAGGACGTAAACTCCGTGACTAATAGTTATATGCTTGTAAAGAATCATTTCGCGTAGAGTACAGTTAGTAGGTGAAATAGTTTAATATACTTACCAAAAATTGCACAAGTGCGTCAAGCGTGTGTTTAGATCTCTACGATCTCTTCAACTGACCACCCAATCCTGTACTAGGGTAGAGCGTAAAAGTGAAAAGATAATAATATCAGTAAGTTGATGACTTCAAAGGCTTCTAAATGTTTACGTTTTTAAGGTCAGTTCACATCGAGATACGAAGCGACGTGGTGCTTCACACTTCGTTGAAAAATATTGTCAAAGGAGTACTTGTTGACGCATTATCTCCATGCGCGTCGCGTCGCATCTCACCTCACAGTGACCTGACCCTTATTTGTATCATGTTTCTGCCCCTATTTTACAAGTTCCGTAAGGAATCTTCTGTTTAACTCACTTTTATTTCTAACTACGTATGTTAGGTTTTTGTTCTTTTGGATTATTGAACAGTTTGCCTAGCTCATACCAGGTAAGTGCTAACCCCAGTTGACGCACAGGTAAATATTCTCATAACATTCAATTTTACGTTTCACATTCGAACTACTGGATTGACGTAAACTGATCGGAGTTAGTGAAAATACAGCGATAAGATACCATCTTAAAGCAAAGAATAGCGATAAGGTAGATATCACCTTGGACGGCAGTTTATAACCCCGTGTTCTGAAGCCCATGCATTCTTTATTATGTTTACTCGTTTGATTTATATCATCCATTTATAAATATTTCATCCCTCGTTTTTCGCAAGCGAAAATACCTTAATACGTAGACCCCATGTTTAACAACTTACTTTCGAGCGAGTGACGCACGTTTACATTAATAATTTCGCAAATTCCTGTTCAACCGAACACAGCGCACATAACTCCATAGTCGCAGGGGAAACGAATAGCTTTGATTAAATAAACATTTACATTCAAACGGGTTTTATTGCGTTCAACGCGTCTTTAATATACTAACGGCTTACTAAATAGACAAATAGCTATGACAATGACTTTCGAGAATTCGGCGACGGGTACGTCGTTTAGTTTTCACCCTTGCCCACCCACGCGGTCCGGTCGCATTTTTCTACATAAGTACATGTTGGATGGCGCATGTTTTGATGTTGACAAACGCTATAAATATCTCGGCCATCTTGCCATAATCTTATTAAAGGTCGCGTCGGATTTCCTTTTCTTACTAGCCTAGGATCCGCGTATACAACAACCTTCACCGATCTGGTTAATGGATGAAAAGTATTTTATATTAAATTAATTATGTTAATAAATATGTTGCAAGTGGCTTAACTAAAAAAATTCAGTCCAGTATATATTTTTTACAGTTCAACGTTTCGGTTAATAGACAAATGCAATACCTACCAATGAAAAGTATGAAGCCTATAAAATATGCAAACGTTAGGTTGACTTCTGTTTTCCGGTCATAACTTTTGCCCGGAACGGAACGGAACTTTTGAACTTTAACAGGTAAACACAGGTAAATGCACTGGTCTGGTAAGTCAACTTAACGTTTGCATATTCTATAGGCTTTATTACTTTTCATTGGTACGTAATTTGTGTATTAACCGAAACAGTAAAATGTTTTAAAAAAAATAATCAATCATATTCAGGACTGAAATTTTTTAGTCAACCCACTTGCAATACACATATTTAATTTAATATAAAATACTTTTCATCCATTAACCAGATCAGTGTAGGTCGTTGTATACGCGGATCCTAGGCTATAAGTGTTCTATCGAAACACACCAATGCATTTTAATACAAAGACCTTTCATGAGACTTCCATTCGTTACAATTGCTGTGAAAGGATTGACACACTCATTAGGTACACTAGAAGCTTTTATGTGTACTGCGAACACATTGTCATTCATTTTAAAAGGCTTTTGTTATAACCGCTTTTGTATTGACGTTGATATTCATTTTGTATGGGCACAGCTACACCTTGAAAGTCTTTGTACAGGTTCAAGTTGTTTTTCTTTTGCGTCCCTATTTTATTGTCTGTGATTCCTCAGCTGAAAATTTGTAATTTATTTTAGTCTCTCGATTTTTTGTAATGTGCAAGAAAATTATTCCATGAAAACCTACTTAAGTATGTTATTTTAGTTATTTTCTTCTTCTGTACTTTGCAGAATTGACAACCTTTAATTTTTTCAACACCTGAAAATTACTGCAGGAATCGAAAGAGTTTCGCCTCCTGAACACGGAAAAATATTTATTATAATTTATTTGTCCATTTAAAAAAAAATACAACAAATTTAAAAACATATATGTATTTACAAATAGTTCCACAGAATAGACATGTTTCCTTTACCCTTTTCACTAGAAAAAAGAGCTGTCATAATTTTAAATTTGATAACAACCTTAAAGTCAAATTTAAGTCATCAGTTTTTTTTAATAGAGACTAGACAAAAGTAATGGATCTATTCTATCGTTACGCTCTTTTAGAATAAGCACATCTTTAAAAAATTGTAACAAATTAATTAATAATCCTAGTGAAAATTTAAAACTATCAGCGTCTTTCTCTTTGCAAACAGAATACAGAGAACGAATCAAATTATAGTCTTAGAAATATGAAATGTTGTCAAAAAGTAAGGTTTGGTAAAATATTAATACGATGAACACGCACTTCCGGAAAAATTAGGAACAGCAACTCATGCTGGCTGTCTGGAAAATATTATGCATTTGCCAGGCTAACTTCGGGTTCTTATGGTACTTAAACACTAACTCCCTTTGTCTTTATCTCATACTGATATGCCTTTGTCAGAGATGGATGAAACATAAGTTTAGCTTATAACAATTCGCAAATTGGTAACAACATCAACTTCCCTGAGAAGATTTGAAATAAGTGATTACAAATATCATTAAAGAAAAAACGCTTGAGATTGTTTTGTGCTTCACCTGGTTCAAAATATAGAATTATGAGTTCTTTTTCACTAGAGACAAGCTATGCTCTGTTGCTATGGATACGTTTGATACCCACCAATCAAATTCATTGGCCCATAGCACTGGGCCCTATTTCACTGGGCCCTATTTCACCAACGTGACAATTGTCGCACCTATTTTTACCTACATATTATTACATGCAAATAAAATATACGCGTATGTTGACCACGAAATACTACGATTGTAACGCAAGACTGACACAGTTTTAATGTCATGGTAAGATGAACGCCGGCTGCACGCACGAAAAAGGATGACGCAATGTTCCGTACATGTCCCGTACATATTGTCCCGTACAAGAGAGAGCAGTGAATGCCAGGATGTACAAGATATTTGACAAAACACCGGTTCTCGTCCGATCACCGAGGTTAAGCAATGTCGGGCGCGGTCAGTACTTAGATGGGTGACCGTCTGGTTTCATTTTTGTTTTTCGAATGTTTTGTTATGACGTTGTCACGTTAAACTATCGTCCGTAAACCGACTTTACAGACAGCCGGTTTTTTATATGGAAAGATGTGTGCAGTGATTAGGATAGGTTACGTGCTCTGGATCTTCCTCGAACGGCTACGTAGCTTAACATTATAGTGGAGACGGTCACATGTTTCATAGCGCAGCTTTCACATCCTCGCAGCATAGCTGCATCTGGTAAAAAGGCATCACGTTAAATAAGGGTCTCATCATCATCATCCCAGCCTATATACGTCCCACTGCAGGGCACAGGCCTCCTCTCCGGACGAGAGGGCTTGAGCCGTAGTTCCCACGCGGGCCCAAGGGTCTATAAAAGAGAAAAATGTAAATACGTTTTTAGCGAACCAAAGTCCCAACTTTCTATTAGAACGAAAATGAACAAATGATTTCAAAGCGTTAGGTACCCGAATTTTGTTTTCAAATTCGAGTAAAAATTTTAACCGTGCAAAATTTAAAATCACTTGATTGGTTTTTCCTGAAATCCCAAATTGATCGATCACCCTTTTATTACTTCCGTTATATCTATGCTTAAAACTTGTATGGGTTAAAAGGATACGTGAAATGTGAGCAGATTTCCGAGTATCAAATAAAACCATAAAAATGCTGTTCCTCATGTACTTTACGTCTGAACAAGGAATTTACGTATTTTGTAACGATTAAAATGTCAGACAGAATATATTATTGTATAGGTATGGTAATTTATTTGTGCACTACTTAAATCTAATTAGGTACGTAGAACATAATAAACAAACGGAAAAAGATAGAATTAACTTAATTTTGAAATTTGGCGAGAATTCATGTGAATTATAGTAAGATGAAAGGCAGTGTAAGATGAAAAACTACTCTTAGTACCGGGTGCTACGAGTGATTTTTCATCTTACACTGTTTTTCATCTTACCCCCACTCACCCTAGGTAATGTTTTTTGGTAGGTATCTATGGAACGATTGTCTCTCAACTTAAGCTCCCATAAGCAAACAATTAAGATTGTACTAAGTAGGTATTTAATTATATTGATTATATTAATTATTAAGTTGTACTATAAAGATACTGAACAATTTTAGACGACCGGATAGCCTAGTTATTAGAGAACTTGACTACGAAGCTTGAGATCCCGGGTTCGATTCCCGGTCGGGGCAGAAATTTGTGCGAATAGTACGAATGTTTGTGCTCGAGTATTGGGTGTTTAATATGTATTTAAGTATGTATCTATCTATATAAGTATGTTTATCTGTTGTCTAGTACTCATAGTACAAGCTTTGCTTAGTTTGGGACTAGGTCAATTGGTGTGAATTGTCCCGTGATATTTATTATTATTATTGTTAATGATTTCTAAATCAACCCCGCTTTGTACGTTTTGTGTTTACTTATATTTAGTAACAATGTGTTTTTTTTTAAATCTATTTTATCTAAAATTCATAGTTCATGACACGTTAGTTGCTGGCTCCTACAGTTTGTAATGCAGTGGTTAGTTTGTGATGTAGAGAACTTTATAACCGGGTAAATATTTCCGTATTTTTTCGCATTTAAAGCTGCGAACTGTACGCGTACATGGCGTACGGACATGGCGTTCCAGGACACGCAAGCCCGGGTACGCGTACCCGAGTGCGCGCAGTCCGTACGCAGCTTACCATGCACTGACGAGCAAAAATCACGGATCAGTTTCTCTACAACGTTTTACGAAAGTGACCCATAATTTTTACTTGATTATGATTACTATATTTAGCAATCTTGTTTGACATTTACCTTTCTACGGGCCGTGCGTAGGGTAAAGATTAGTTGGATTTTCGGCACTTGTAAACTGAACATATATTTTGACCAAGAGAGATTCTCTAGCAGACTAGCATATACGTACGAATAGGGACGTGCTTTTAAGCGAACTTGCGGAGACGCAGTTCTCTTAGATATGACTAAGACATAGATATGATCAGACAGATATGAGGAAACTATGACCCTTATAGTTTCCTCATATCTGTCTGTCCGTCCGTCTGTCTGTCTGTCTGTCTGTCTGTCTGTCTGTCTGTCTGTCCGTGGCTTAGCGCAGTGGCTATTAGTGCTAAAAAACTGTAATTTTGCACGGGTATAGCAATTACCCCGACAAAGTGATAAAAAAAATGTAGAGAAAAATTTTTTTAGGGCACCTCTCGTCTAACTTTATAAAATAAATAAAATAAAAATCATTTATTTCAGAAAACAGGTTCCATATTTTGTTAGTAACAATGGACTTATATAGACTATGTTAGTTAAATGAAATGAAAATACAATACAATAAAGAATAAAAATATGAGAGAGAAAGACCATGGTAGGCCCCTCTCTCGCGCCACCCTCTACCGCCTCAACGATCTCTTTTCACCACATGCAGATCCATGAAGCGGCCGAGGACGGCCGAGTCCAGCCTATCCGCGATCATCCGCAGGATAATGTTACCGCTCCCCCGCACACGCCATAAAATGGACGCAGACTTTTTGCGTATTATTGCATGAAAATCGTCCACTTCTGCGTCCGCGAACATTCCCGACGCACTGCAGTAGCGGGGGAGCCGCAACATGGCCCTGAAAACCTGACCCATAGACCACTCGTGTACATACTTTGGAATTAGGCTTTAAAAAGAGATAATTTAACAGGTACAGTACATCGAGTGAAACTATGAGCCAACATATTGCCTCGAACGGACAGTGATCTCCGCTCACGTTCTATGTCCTTATCATATTTAAGATCATCAGTTAACACATGACCTAAATATTTAAATTGAGATACCTGCTTTATTGGCACATTGCTTAAAAGAAGTGGTGGAACGTAATATGGCAAATTATTTTTACTTTTAAAAATCATGAACTCACTCTTTTTCGCATTGTACCTCAAGCCATGCATCTCAGCATATCTTTCACACATTTTTATTAATTTCTGTAGCCCATAAAATGACGGACTGAGTAGCACCACATCGTCCGCGTAACTTATATTATTTACACTGTCATTATCAATACGACGACAGCCGACATGGGTGCTATCCATCTCGCCAATCAGCTGGTCAACATATAAGGTAAACAGTCGGGGTGATGTTAACCCTCCCTGCCTTACACCACAACTAAGAGAATACTGATCAGAAAAAATATTTGCCCATCTCACTTTATTTTTTTGATTATTATACCAATATGAAAAGATACTAACAACCTCAGGTGCAACGCTTGTCTCCCTCAACTTGTACTCAAAGTAAATCGTAAGACACTAAGTCAAAAGCCTTGGACAAGTCTAGGAAACACGCATATATAGGTGTTTTTCTCTTGACATAATAATCAACAGTGTACTTAACTGCTAAGATTGCACTTTCAGTTGATAGGCCTTCCCGAAAACCAAACTGTGCATCACATAGTTGTATATGTTAGCTAAGGTGCACGTCCAGTATTGTATCTAACACCTTCGCAACAACTGTAGCAAGCGAGATGGGTCGGTAGTTCGACTTATCAGAGCTGTCACCTGACGAGTTTTTTATAAGCGGCGTCACAACTGTTTTCATTAGATCACATGGCAAGTATGAATGGCGCATACAAAAGGTATAAAGCATAGACAGAACCCTACTTAGATGTGGACCTGCGTGTTAGAGATGTTCTATACTCAGTCCATCGTGTCCCGGTGACTTACCCCTTTTCATACCTTTTATGGCACGAGACACCATTGTAGTTGTTATTTCAAAAGTAGGACTCATTTTACTATCCAATATATTATAGTTTGGGATATCTTTGGATAGATCTCCATTCATATTCATATCATTACGATGTTGTGAAGACAATTTTTCGATCAGTGATTCGTTTGCGAAATATTCAACTTAAAAGTGAAAGTTATTTTTTTTTAAATCGAGCGTCCTGGAGATAAAAATTTTGATAAAGATCAGGATGGGAGGAAATATCTTTAAATAACAAGGAAAACTATAACGGCTAAGTTTGCTTAAGAATTATTAGTAGTTTAAGAGTAAATAGCAGCCTGACCTATAAAATGTTGCTTGTTTAATACGGATAGTATAATTAATAGTAAAATTAATAAGATTTGTTAGGATTTTTTCGTAACAGCTGCCCTATCCTGGGCGTGTCCAACACGCTCTTGGCCGGTTTTAATTTTACGTATCGAGTGCATATTCATTTTGTTAAAGTAATATCCGAATTCCATTTAAATTATTGAGTGACGACGTAGAGTTTTTAGCAAATAAAAATGACGTGTGACTTTAGTAAATATATTGTTTGCTCGACAAATTCGTTATTAGTTATTAGTAAAAAAAACTAACTTACCGTATATTTTATTATATTTTATTTTCGAAAACACACAACTGGCAACTCTTAAATTGACAGGTAGCGGGCGGGTGGAGTTGTCAGCAAATCCAATTGTAATGTTCATTGAATCGCATAATATTATTTATTCTAGAAGATATCTTGACTTGTCGTGGCTCTCGATGAACGCGCCTGCTGTGCATTTGTCACGAAGAGCTATCTAAAAAGCTTGATAGAAAAATTGCCTAACCATTGCCGCCGTCGCTGCTTTTTGATGGCCGGCCAAAGGATCATCTTATCTTTGAGATCAATTCGTACATCTTCACCCTAAGTACTTATCATTATTTATGGTGCCACGTGTTAAGTTATAATCTTAATAATAATTAAATATGTTTTTCCATGCATTAAAGGACAATTGTTAGTTTGCTATTTATGTCAATTCACTAATGAGTTTTGGAATTGGACGGTCCCGTTTAGCACTCTATTGGTTAATTCTTCGATGAGAAGCGCGCTTGTAAGCAAGCACGTCGCATATTATCCGAGACGAAGACAAGTCACTATGAACGGCACTTTCTATTAAGGTACAAAAGTAGGTATATCGCTACTTCTGACGCTGACTATACACGACTTTATTCCGCTGGCAATCGCGGTCGCATGATGAAGATCGATACGAGATTTAGGGGATAAAAACCTAATTGAGGACGATCTGTACGTGACATCCAAAATAGAAACTGTGATGTGGAAGCAATTATATGTCCGTGTTCAACGAAATTACCAGGTGCGGTCGCTATATCTAGTTACTGGTTTCTGGAACAAAAATTAAGCTGAAAATTAAGATACCTAATTTATTGAGTCAGGCGTTACTTTGCGAAGATCCATATTAATGAACTGGAACAATTACTTTGCTCACCCGCGACCTAAAGTAAGGACGCGGGTGAGCAAAGTAATTGTTTCAGTTCATTAAGACATCTGCTTACAAGCTAATAGCTTGAAGCTATCAAAAAACCAATTCGAAAAGTTTTAGCTATGGTTGGGTAAGTTCGCTCTTGTAAAAGTTTATCAATTTTGGTTGTCAAATGCTTCATTCAGTATTATTGATTTATCATACTTCGCCGATGATCAAAGTGTAGAGTATCGAAGATGTGACATTAATCTAGATATCTATTATTCATATATTTATTAATGAATCCTTATCTTTATAGGTCAGGTCATAACTTGAGAAAGACTTTAACGATTCCATTCATCGTTTTTTCTAAGTTTTCTACGTAGCGTTAGGCTCACTTCGTCCACATTCCCATGTCGTTCACATTCCTACTTCATCCACAATCCCACTTCGTCAACATTCCCATTTCATTCATATTCCCATTTCGTCATTTTCCTACTTCGTCCACATTCCCACTTAGTCAACATTTCCATTTCGTCCATATTCCCATTTCGTCCACAATCCCACTTCGTCAACATTCCTAGCCGATTTTAATGCGGTTTTTGCTATCACTTAGCTTAATTCTCTGGGAAGATTTTATTTTGTGATTTAGGTATTCATGTTAAGAAAAATACTTGCTAAGCACGGTGCGGGTCCATACTATTCAGATACACTACCAATTTCGTTATTATTTTGTTACGAAATGAGAAAGTGGACGAAATGGGAATATGGACGAAATGGGAATGTTGACGAAGTGGGAATGTGGACGAAGTGGGAATGTGAACGAAATGGGAATATGGACGAAATGGGAAAATTGACAAAATAGGAAGAGGACGAATTGGAATTGCTGACGAACTAGAAGTTGACAAAATGGGAATGTGGACGAAGTGAACCTAAACGCTTTGTAGAAGGAAGCTAAAAAAATTAAGAGAATCGCGCAGCAAACTGGTAATTTTCTAAAAACTTAACAACTTTTCTAATGTAACCTTAGCGCGTTTGACAGTTCACGCGAAGTCGGGGCGGGTCGCTAATACTGAATAAAATTTCCCAGTAAAAAAATTTCTCCATGAGCATGGATTATATTTATACACTAGATAGAGCTTAGGCAGCATGAAAACGTCCCGAAAAATATAAGCCAACTGTTGGCTTATATGTCATTTGCCCCCTTCAGTCTGAATGACGTAACGCGATCGTAAGATGAAGCATTAAGGATGAAGCTGTCAAATGGGTTTAGGGACGTTTTGTATCGCAGTGTTTGCTACTGATACTCTAGTGTATAAATAATCTAAGTCCATGAGTATTAATTGGACTTGCTCAACAACTCGCCGAAATATTTTGAATTCATTTTGTGTGACCTTATTTAATTATGTTAAGTACAAAATTGTGGTAATGGTAATATTACTATTTAAAGCCATTATATTATACCTCTACTAAGGACAAACTATATTGCTGAAAAATGCTTTTTGTTCGAAAATATCGGACACTATCGTCTTGTTAATTTCGCTCAAATCGAACGTTGCTCTTGAAATAGACCAAAGAGAGATACTCGTCTCGTGCTAATGTATCTCCAAACGTTTTTGAAAGCAATGTTTTCTTTACACGATTCCGTGTAAAGTAAGACTGAAATGCTATCAATGCTTGATCCGTTTATCTTCGTCCTATTACCACTCCGACTGAAGTGTTTCAATGTAATCAATGATCTGTGTTATCAAGCTATTCAAAAGGTTTATCTCCAAAAACGAGTACCTAATATTGGTAATACATTGTTGTGATTCACAATTCTTCAGTTTATATCCTGTCTGACGAATGCAAATCTTCAATTGAATACTTGAATTTTGACGACCAGATGGCCTAGTGGTTAGAGAACCTGACTATGAAGCTTGAGGTCCCGGGTTCGATTCCCGTGTCGGGGCAGATATTTGTATGAATAATACGAATGTTTGTTCTCGGGTCTTGGGTGTTTAATATGTATTTAAGTATGTATCTATCTATATAAGTATGTTTATCCGTTGCCTAGTACCCATAGCACAAGCTTTCCTAGCTTACTTTGGGACTGGGTCAATTGGTGTGAATTGTCCCGTGATATTTATTTATTTATTTATTTATTTATAATATTGATAGTAACTTTTTAGGGTTCCGCGGCCAAAACGGCAGAAAAATGAACCCTAGAAGTTTCACCATTCGTCTGTTTGTCTGTCTTCTCTGTCCGTCTGTCCCCGACGTAGCTTAAAGACTCTTAGCATTAGAAACCTGTAATTTGAGATTCGTATGTACATAATAATAACGCCTACAATGAGGAACAATAAAATATGTAAGATAATTTTATCGTGGTGCCTTCCCTATACGTAAAGTGGGGCGAATTTTTTTAATCCATTGGTTTGGGAAGTAGTTAGTAAATATAGCTGATTCGTGCAGACCATTTTCACTTGCGAAATAAGGTAAACGTACCAATGCAAAAGCCCAGTAGATGACACCCATCTGTCACCTCTCCTACTATGGCATAAGATTAATGTATTGGGTCAGTGTCGAGCACAGGGACGTTTAAATTATTACGTTTTATAAAGTTCATTTTTTGCTAGTGTCAAGAGAAAGTTACCTAGGCAAATTGTACAAAGAAATTAAAAGGAAAACTATAGGCTTGTAAGTTTGATAGGCAGTCGATCAAAACGTAATATTATGTACCCTTCCAAACACATAACGTCTCTATATTGAAGATTACGTTTGCGCCAAGTCAAATAAACTCTTAGATACTCGGATCTTGGTTACCGTGTTTTGTCTCTGTGGTCCAGCAGGTATTAAATAGATATTTGTACAAAATTGGCACTTGCTTAGTACTCTATAAAAATCAAAAAGCTTAATTTACAACAATTACAAATATGAAACTACAAAAAATAAAATCGAGACGCCTTTTATTGGTCTTTATCCCCTTTACACGATGTGAACGGATAGATCAGCCTGCGGGTAATTGAAAACTCGTAAAATAAGAGGAATTTAACAGCACAGGGGTCGGATTTGCAGCGACGTCGTTATGAAACTACATTAGAAAAGAAAAAGAAAGAAAGAAAACATTTATTCCTGACAACATAGAGAAAGAAACGAATGAAATAAAAAAATGCACATCACGAAATGGTCCCAAATCCACAAACTGCCAGTGTCTTGCGAACGGCGATGATCTTCCATAAATTATACATATAGCTACAATTTAAGTGCTTAACCATTATTTTGCCACTTTATGTCTATTCTTACATCTTACTGGCTTTTAGCCGCGGGTTTGCCCGCGTGCCTAAATCGTTAGTAGGTCTAGAAGTTGAATTGGAATTCCAAAAAATAGAATGTGGTCTTCATTTACTTTGGATGAAAAACACTCGTGCAAAATTTCATGCTTCTATAGTTGAGGTTTGGGGATTTTGTATGAATACATTCATCGGAAGAATATCAAGGTAAAAAATAGCCTACGTGTTGTTCCAGAGATCTGCATAATAATTTATATACAAATCCATCCCGCCTTTTTTAACGTGACAACAGCAACAACCACACACACGCGTGCATACATTTTCATATAAAAGTGAAATATTTATTTTGTGACAACTGAAAAAGGAACAGTGAATTTAGCCCACACTGATATTTCCTTATGTGGGTTTCAATTTTTTTGTTTTTTTTTTTTCGTGGTGTTCATTAAAAATTGTTATTGAAGTCAAGCTCAAAGGTAGCCGTACAAATCGTAAAATATTTGCCGTTTCGAATAATTTGAAACATGTTAAGCTGTTTGGAAATTGTTATTTAACAAGATAAAGTACTAATGGTACTTAAGTATTCTTCTCTTGTACTTGACTGTTCGTAGCGTACAAAATCTTCTATCGCTATAAACATGGAATGGATTTGAATTTAAATTTTAGCGTATAAAACTACACGGAAAGAAGTATCCTATCCAATAAGCAACATGTTTTTTATGACTGACTAGCCCTTGATAGGGATATAAAACTGAAAAGAGCTGTAATGAGCTCTGGGAAATATCGTTATCAGCCATAGTTTTGCGTAGGTATTAGCAATTTTGTATTTACAAATATGTCGCATTTTTTTTTTTTTTTTTTTATTTATTCATAAAACAATTTAAAAAGTTCATAATCATAATAACTAGGAAGCGAACAAAAACCGAGCACGGTTTATCTGTCGCTGCGTCGCTCATTCATTACAATATTTTTACTTACTTTTAGTTCTAAGTATTATTGTGTGCCCTTGCAGGGCGTCGTGGACTGACTTATACAACTATAACATCTTTTGAAATGTACATGACTTTACAGTGAAATAAATAAATAAATACATATGAAATGAAACGATCCATTGGAAAACAGCGCTGCAATTTGCGTTGTTTTATGCTGAGTGGTGGTCAATTTCATTCAGTTTTATTGTTCCTCATTTTAAATTTCAATATTTAGTCACTAGTCAGATATTAATGAAAAGCAATCTCTTAATAAGCAGGTGTACAGTGCATGTATCATGTTCATGTTAATATTATAGAAACATTTCATTATCAGTTCCTGATGATTTCCTAGAAATAAAATACCTACAGTTATATCATTGTTTATGTTAAAAGATTACATTTCTGATGTGTACCTACTTACCTGTATCCGCAAGATAAAATTATTGCTAATAGATAAGAACAGTTTATTACACGTAATGAATATCGGATTTTGATGTTCAAGGTAATTTATGTTTTCCGAGATTATTTCCGATGATGACTCTGATGACTCATTTATATTTCAAAGTAACGGAAGCAGATTTCTTATCTTAGCTTTGAATGTTGAGTTGCGTCAGATATTTTTTTTTGTTAAAAACATTGGAACATTGATTCGAAATCAAATTACCTGTATAAGGGTCGTTCTACCATTTCGTCCGGATTTGGCTTTTTTCAGAGAATTTTTTTTTTTAGAGCTTTTGTGTTTATATTGATATTGCGTGTATGCATACTCAGTCTTTATATTATTTAGTAAAAGGCACCCATATATTAATGTTATTTAAAAAGAAATGAGATGGAATGTAATGAAAGCGTAGATGGAAATGAAATTCGACTGGACGGAAATGAAACTTGAACGGATGGGAATGAAATATGCACGAAAAGTTAAGAAATTAGGCTGGATGGAAATGAATCGTAAAAGGATAGAAATGAATTAGATAAATGGCAATGTGTGGCAGCACTGGAATGAAACAAAATTTACACATTTTCGTATATTTCTTTAATTAACTTTGTAATTTAGATTTCCACACTCGTAACAGAAATTGTTACTTTATTTCAGACCCAATCTTCAGTCTTATTATTTGGCAAGAAGTAGAACACTAAAATCAATGTCAATTGAAATTGCGAACAATGTAAATAAGTAAATAAACCATTTAATGAAATATCCATATTCTAGCACCTGCTTATTGTTTTAATGGTTTAGGATAGTGTTGTGGTAAGTATTGATTAAATAACACACGGATTTAGCAGTATTTGATGAGGGAAAATGGAAATTAAAGACATTTTAAATACAAGGTTTGTTTACATTGTTTGCAATTTTAATTGACTGACAGTTTATCTAATGTAATGATATGAGATCTTGAATTTCTCAACTTTCACAAATTAAACAAAAAAAATCTGTTACATTTCAAAATAAAATATTCCTATAATTAACTGGGTAATTTAGATTTCCACAATCATAACAGAAATCGATACTTTATTTCAGACTCATTCTTATTTATTTGGCAAGAAGTAGAACACTAATGTAATGATATGAGATCTTGAATTTCACAAATTAAATAAAAAAAATCTCTTAGACTTCAAAATAAAATATTCCTATAATTAACTGGGTAATTTAGATTTACACAATCATATAACAGAAATCGATACTTTATTTCAGACTCATTCTTATTATTTGGCAAGAAGTAGAACGCTAATGTAATGATATGAGATCTTGAATTTCTCAATTTTCACATTATATAAATAAAAAAAAATCTCTTAGACTTCAAAATAAAATATTCCTATAATTAACTGGGTAATTTAGATTTCCACAATCATAACAGAAATCGATACTTTATTTCAGACTCAATCTTCAGTCTTATTATTTGGCAAGAACTAGAACACTAACGTAATGATATGAGATCTTGAATTTCTCAACTTTCAAAAATTAAATAAAAAATCTAGAGACATGAAATAAAAAGAAAAGAATAAAGCATTACAAACATAACAATGTTCAAAACAAAAAAACGTCTTTAAATAAATGTTAAACATAAACTAACAAATATGCTTAATTAGGCACTTAAGACTGTCACAGCATTATTTTTGAAGATAGAAACCTACGAGGTTAATTTTAATAATTATCTGTACGTAGTTTTACTTAAAATTAACTTTAGGTAAACTTGTAAAAGACAACTGTCCTCGCCTGTTTTCCTGAGGATCATCCAAACGTTGTACGATCTGGGATTCGGATACCGTATCCTCATCACTTAAAGCTGGCCAACTAAATAATCCACTGCGTACTTTCCTTACGAATATTATTGTGTATTCTTTGGTGTCAGTGCATGTTTTAATAATTTTTCCGATATAGAACTGTGAAGTTTTTTTGAGTTTATATTCTACTTCAACCCACATATCAATGTCATATTTCAAATCAAACTCGACGTCATTAGGATTTGCTACCTGCTGGTCACATTCAGGAGCTTTATTGGTGGGAGGTAAATTCAAAAATTTCTCAAACTCCGTTTGATCAATAGAGCTAAATCCTGTTGAATGATGACGGGCAGAAAATCTTTGATAATTGTAGGGTACGTTTGATATAATATTCAGACTTTTTTTCACATGATTTTCAGAGTCTTGTATCGAGTCGGAAAAATCTGCCTCATGAGTGATCCCGTTAAAAGTAGGTTTTATGATGATACTTCTCATGTTTCTCAAATTGTTTCTTAGAGTCGGGGTATCAATTTGCGGCGGTGACACAGCTCCAACATAATCGTCAAGATCATAATTCGAAAATTGATCAATTTGCTTATCCGATTTGTTAATGGGTGTCTCCAAACCATTATTTAGGGTTAGGTCAGGGAACACTGATGAATTCAATAGTGGACTAAAGTTGCCTTCCAGGCCACATTCATGTTCAGCACTGTGTACATTTTCTTTTAGTCCTGGGTCATATTGGCCACTATAATCAGCAATTGGACTTGATAAACCAGGCTGTGTAAATATTATATTTGGTGTGGTATGTTGTGCAATATCTGTCTTTTCTAAAACATTTCTAGCATTGAAAGATCCTATTCGAGTTGTAGCCACATCGTTAATTCCCGTGCTTAAAACTCCAAGATGTTTGTTGTGTTCGCAGGGTATAAAGCTGCCTCGACACGCAAAACAGCTGAGAGATCTGAATGCAACCGAGTGTGGCAAATCAAATGACCATATAACCTGATGCACTTTTGTGGTACCTTTAAATCCAGGGATATGAGTCAAAAATCTTTTTTTTGAAATCTCCTCTTCAGGTATAACTTTGAAATCCACTTTCTGAACATTTTGTTTAACTACTTGTACAAAATCTTCAAAACTGCCAACATCTCCTCCATATTTTACGTAGTTATCAGCCGCTCTCTTTACAACCGCACCAATTCCATCGGGGGCTCCTTTGCCATGTCCGGCTTCTAAATACGACCACGTTACTTCCTGGAGGGACGAGACTTGATCTTTCAATTTCGTCAACATGTGAAAAATGAATCGGTTACGATATTGACTAGATGGTGAATCAGAAACAAAATGTATTGCATTCAAGGATGGAACCAAATTTTGAGCTATATCAAGTATAGGTGTAATGTGAGCCCAAATAGCAGAGGCGTCATGATTAAGGCATTGGCTCATGGTACAGAATGATTTTGTTGTTACGCGTTTTTCTTCATCTACGTAATATAAAATGCCAGTATGTAGTCCCTCTACTCCCACCAAAATGAAAAGATTCTACTTCTTCATGGTATTTTAAGCAATAATTTTCGCTGAAATCTATGTGGCATACTATTTCGTTGTGTACCAAATTTACTTTGAGTTTTGAGAGTTCGGTATACTGTACTGCTATTGTATTGCAGTGTTTGAAAAGTATTTTAAGCACAGAGTCTAGTTTTTTTATAATATTTCGAGGCCTGTCTTCTTTCTTTTTTTTTATTGTTACATTTTTGAATCTCTGTTTTCCATCTCTTCCCGTGTAACTCTGCTTTTCCAATATCCATTCGTAGTAACTGATACTTTTTTTATTATCAAATTCCTTGTAGTTTAATACATTCCTTTTACAACGATCGCAGGATCTTTGTAGACAGGCTGAGTTCTCGACGTTACAGCATAGGTTTGACAAAATATTAGTTACTGATGTTTCATTGATTATTTGGCCTTTATGTAGTGCATTAGCTAAGAGGTTGGCGTTGGCATGAAGTTTACACTGGCATGTGTCTCTTTTGTTACTCGGTTGAACAACCCAAAACGGTCTATATTTACAAAAGGTTGAATAGCCGATATTCCCCATCTATTATTTCGTACTAAATACAAACTGAAATATAGATGCACAGAAAAAACCCCAGAAAAAAGACCAATGCTGGGAATCGAACCCAGGTCCTCAGCATTCCGTGCCGCGTGCCATACATACCCCTACACCACCACTGGTCTAGAGATTAGACACGAATCTTTCCTATACATCATACATTTCAATCTGCTAAATCATCACCTTATGCAGTGACAAGCGCACATCTATGTTACACCCTCATCGAGAGATTTTAACACTCCTTCGGAACTAACCGCTCACCTGGACAAGAGATGGCGCTACTGTTTACAATACTTTACATGCAAATTCTTCAAGTGATCCATAAGGTACCTTTTCTGTTTTCTTATTCCATTCCGTTTGATGCACTCCTTTTTCCCGGCAGCAATCTGGCTATTTACGTCCTCTTCAAGGAACTTTTGAACCTGCAGTTTCATTAGAGCCACTTTTTTACCTTGATCATGCTCAGCTTGTTTCTTCCTCAAAGAAAAGGGCACTTTAGAGACGATACGATACTTTGAGAGCTTATCTTTGCTCGATATAACGCTTTCTGCAAGACTTCGCTTGTCTTTTTTGTCAGTTTTCTTATATTTTTCGCAAAATCCTCTTGCAATTGTTTCGGAGAATAACAGTTTTCTTTTTACTTCTTGTATTTTGTCTTCTTTAATGTCTTTTATCAAATTATCAACTTTTTTCTCTAACGTGTCTTCTTTTGGTTTCTGTATCTTTTGTCTATATTTAATCCTACGCAGCTTTTCATTTTCTTTTTGCAAAGTATTAACTTTTGTCGTCAATTCTTTTAATTCCTTTAGATGATTATATCTTATTCGCCTGATTGTTTTATTTACGTTTCCTGTTGTATTGTTTTTCTTTCTTGTGCTTTGTTCATCCACTGGTTTAGCTTTAGGCACAAGTAGTAAATTTGTTGTGTCAGCTAAAGGATCATCTTGAATAACACAAGCCTCTTGGATTTGCTCGTTTTCACTGTCCGGTGGTGAGTTTTCTATAAGAATTTGGGTCAGTTTTTTTTGTTCCTTAATTTTTTTAAGATAAGTTTGAGAATTTTTTCTCCACTGACGTCTTTTTTCTCTTTTTGCCCTTTCACTCATTTCATGAACACTAACAACCTTCTTTCTTTCTTTTTTTAATAAATAACGCTGTTTCTCTTTTTCTTGGTTAATGCGATAAAGTTCCGGATTGTTCTTTAATTCAGCATATTTCAACTTTTTGCGTAACCTATCCTTTGCTAATTTTTCCTCTTTAGTTAATTTTTTCTTTGTCTTCACCATTATTGCCACTGTAAGTACCTAAAAGATACGATGAAAAAAGTTAAATAAAGCCACAACAGCCAAGCACACCAATAGGCACCATAAAATATAAAAAGGTGACCTTAGCCTCTGGACAAATAATGAAACCATGGATAATACTGATACTTAGCAATACCGTTAAATATTTATTTGCTTAATTAGACAATAAAACAAAAAAGAATCTATGAAATCAGATCATCCAAATACACAGGCTGCTCCAAAGTGATACATTGAAAACCGTCAGTTTTTCGGTAAATATCGGACTGATTGTTATGGATACTTTGCAGTTTGGTTTTAAATATCTTGCTAAGCCAGTAGTATTCGT